>JAFEMH010002015.1:0-389198 GCA_022495995.1 Adenophora triphylla var. japonica | reverse complement strand
TTACGCTACTACCGTAATCCGCACGCCCGCACATTTGAGTTTGAAGGCTAGGAATTATTCTACCCGAACCTTCTCTCCTCCCTCAAATAAATTTGACCAACGGAACTGCAGAGGGACATCTTGGTCATCGAGTCTAGGCTCTGATGGCCCTTCTCAAAACCCTCAAATCCAAATCCCGACGAAGGTGGCCGCGAGTAGCTATCCGCACCCTTTCCTCCTCGCCGATACTCGCGCCGCGCCCCGTAGAAATACCTCGGCCCAAGATTTGGAGAGCGGGACGAGCCCGTATATGACGTGGGCGCCATAGTGGAGGATGAGCTCTATCCGATCTACTCGGGGGTGGCTCGCAGGAGGGCGCCCCACACGCCCCTGCAGGTAGTAATAGAGCCTCGCCCCGCGACCCCGATTGGCGGGTGCACGAACATTACTGGGCCGAGGCAGATCCGTAAGACTCCGTATGCCGGGCGCCGAGCGCGATCCCCGAAATAATTGGTCTCGATTCCACTATGAAACCGTTTGCCAATTTACTTTGCTTTTGATTTTTGAACTCGCTTTGCATAACCATTTTTCTTTCCCTCCGCAGTAGATCCGACTGCATAACTTCGATGGCTCCTCCACTAAGCGCCGCTTCAACCGAAGGCCAAGAACATGAAGGCCAACAAAGAAGCCGCCCGAAGAGGCGTAATGAGACGGGAGGGGTTCCCACAAAGGACAAGACCGTGGCTCGTTGCGAGCAGAAAACCGGGGACACTCTACCCGCTTCCCGAATTATTCTCAAACCGGACCGCTCCACCTCCCCGCAGGGTCCTCCTCCACCCAACGCTCCGGCATCATCTCCCTGGCCGCACTATTGCTTCCGGCACAACTGTGAGCACCCAAGAAAGATTCGAGAGAGATGCGGACTCGGCGCACAGGGAGAGGTCTTCGAAGACCCAAAAAGCTGGGGGATACCCCTAGCCGTAGCCCTCCAATCGTCGCCACTACCTCCACTATCGCTCCTCCTCCGCCGCGGGGACAATGCACGCTCGGTGGCTTATCTCGATTTCCTCCCCGGCCACCCGCGAGGAGGCATGGGAGAAAAGGAAGCAGTGGGGATGCGCCCGCCATTACCGGGGTGGACTCGTATGCCTTGGCCCGCTCAAAATTTCGCGTGTGGGCATTGGCCGATCAACCGGCTTTCTGCCTCGACTTCTACCACCAGTGTGGCCGAGAAGGAGAACGCACGCCCCGATGGGGACATTGGGGTTGCCCTTACCGAGGTAGGGACCTTTCTTCCCGCTCCTCACTTAGCCTTTGAATTTCCACCCACTCGACCTTCTTCCTCGCAGTGGGCAACAAGGCCAGCGAGGCTCCGGGAGACTTGCGATAGCTGTCCGCCGAGCTCGACAAAGAACACTAAGGACTGGCGGGCAAACTCCGCGAACCGGAGCAGCCCAGGAGAAGGTGGGTACTGAGCTCCCTCCTGGATGCCAAGGAAAAGGAGTTCGCGACCATGGAGTCCGATCTCGAAGGGCTTCCAGGAGCGGGTGACCGAGCTGGAGCAGAGCCTAGAAAAGGCTAGAAGGGTCACGGAATGAGCTCCGCGGGCACAAGACCAAGCCGGAGCAAAGAAATGAAGAGCTCGCAACCAAACCGGGAGCCTGCGGAGGAGTCTGGTCAAACTCCTGGAGGCTAAGGCCGACGAGCTTTCCGAGAAACCGCTACCACTTACGCAGTTTGAGCCGGGAGAGGGAGAGGATGCCGGCCGAGGCTCGCGAAGAAGCTGTGAGGAGTATAAAACTCTGACCAGTTCACCGCGGAGTGCTTGGCCCAAGATGAGAGCAGGTGTCCGGACACAAATCCGGAACTTCGCGGCCACGGCATGTTCTCCGCGCGACGGTTGGCCGTAATTGGCTCACCGGTTGCTACCGATGCGGAGTGTGTGCCCTGGCATGCGCTAGTTCCCTTTTCCGAGGAAGAGGTCGAGGGTTTGGATCTCTGCGCAGCGGCCTCTCTCGCCCCGGTGGCCGAAGTGATCGCCTCGGATCGATCTCTCCGAACTGGATGCTCGCGCTGTGGGACAACCCTTTATCCATGGGGATGCCTGGCTCGGAGTTCTTCCAGGGGGCGGCCCTTGGAGATCTATTCCCCGGCGGAGCGACTCCGCGCACTGGGCCCTCGCGAGCGACAAGCCGCTCCTACTACCGAGGTGACTCCGGAGACCAGCCTTCCTTCCCCAACTCCGACTCGGAAGCGGGCACATGAGGAGTGCGGCCACCGAGGAGCCGGGAGTGGGCACCGATGGAGCTGGCCGGTCGAGGCCCAGGGAGAATGCTCCTCGGGTATAGGATTTTTGTTTTTTCTTTTTGTAATAGTTTAGGACCCTTTGTAATAGTGTAGGAATTTTGTAGATACTTTTCATCATAAATAGAAGCATTTTTCTCCCTTTGGCTCCTGTACTTTTATCTTAATTGCTTGTCTCGTAGGCTATTCTGAGTAGTTTGGCAATTTTCGAGCACCTTAGTACTTGCATTCTTGCCTATTACTTTTTCCAGCGTTTTTGACTTGCAATTAACTTTATACTCTTCTTCCGCGGACAGCAGCTTAGTAGGCCCTCTGCCCGCATTTTTTGAGTTTTCCTAACTCTTTATTCAAAACCCTTAGGTTTTTTGTGAGAGTCAGCCTTATTCTTCTATGATCGCGTTTGTTTAGCCTTGTGGCAAAGTTAGGGGTCTTGACCCCAGTTTGTCTATTTGGCTTTGTTAAACTAGTTTGATCACTCTCATCCATTTACACTTATTCCCAGCCTTCGCGAGTGTGGTGTAAGTCAAAAGTAGCCAAGGCAAGCATACTTTCATGTAGGGCATGCAAGGTGGCCGTGAGGCTATTGTCCGCGCAATGTAAAGGTAGGAGCATATTTTAGCATAGAGGCCCTTTAACCCCCTGGCATCTGTATCCCCTTATTGGAGGTTCTCACTTATTTGACCCTTTATTCAAAACTCCCTAAGGTTTTTCGTGAGGGTCTCGTGGCGATCTGGTGAACGGGCTTATATGTAGGCCTTTGTCACATACGGGCATGCGAGTAACGGCCCTAACTTGAGGTCCTTCGCGCAATTAGTGGGTCCGGACTCAGGTCATTGTCCCCTACTAGAGTCCGTAGGCACGGCATCATGGCCTTTGTACCTACGTTCATCTATATCCACTTATTTTTGGTGGTGTCACGCGAGCAAAGAGAGTCCTCCCCGCGATCACAAGACGGATCGTAATGGATCTTTGTACATATATAGGCACGCGGATCCTTAGATCTTTGCGCATCGTTAGCAGGAGCTCATATGTTGGCTCTTGAACCCACCGGCATCCGCACGCGGGCATCCACCTTAGCTTTTGAGGCCGCGGAATTGATTTTTGCATCAAAATATGATGATAACTTTTCCCTTATATATATATAGTCTATACTCCTTCCAAAAATTACAAAAGACTTCAAAAGAAGTATCTCTTAAGGTGGTCGCTATTCCAGGAGTGCTTAAGCTCTTCTCCCTCTTTTGGTCGCAACATATAGGTGCCCTCTTTGACTATCTTTGTAACCTCATATGGACCTTCCCATTTCGGGGATAGCTTGTTGAAACTGTGTTGGGTCCCTTGGACCTCTACAGCTTCGAGTACCCTGGGCCTCCAACCGAAAAACTCCTCTTATTTACTCTTTTATCATGATGCTTCTTCGCTTTTTGTTTGCTAGTTCACCATTTTTCGTGTGCCCGCATTCTCTTTCCTTCGAGATCGTCGGTGTCACACCTTCTCGTTTGCCTCGTTTTGAGACTCGTCGAAGTATGTGACTACGTACGAGGTAGGGCTACCTCCACTGGAGCCATTGCCTCTGACCCATACGTGAGCGAGAAGGGAGTTTCTCCCGTTGAATTTCTTATCGTGGTGCGGACAACCCATAATGCGATCTGGAGCTCGTCCAACCAACGTCCTCCTCGTCCTTCCAAATTTTTCTTTAAGGCGGTTAGGACTAGCTTGTTCGCGGCCTCGGCGACCATTTCCCCAGGGGATAGGCAATCAAGGACTTACGGTGTTGCACCTTCATTCTCACACATTCAAGCAGTTGAATTTTGCGGAGAATTGGGTGCCATTATCTCGAAATTATTGCTCGGGGAACCCCAAATCGACAATAGATGTGGTCGTGGACAAAACCGATAGTGTTATCCTCTAAATAGTGGCCAAGCCCTTTCGCTTCCGTCCACTTGGTAAAATAATCCACGGCCACCACAAAGATACTTGATGCTTCCTCTAGCGCTTGGAAATGGTCCAATAAGATCTATTCCCCACGTATCAAACGGCCACGATGGTACTACCAAAGTCTCGCTTGCATTGATGGTAGTCTAGGGATGTCCGCAAATCTCGGCACTTATCACATTTTCTAACATACTCGCGCATCCCTTCTCATTGTGGGCCAAAAGAATCCTTGGAATTTGATCTTGTCGAGAGGGTGCGAGCACTGGATGTCCGCCACAAACTCCTTCATGAACCTCATAGAGCAAGTTGGTGACCATGTGAGTCTTAACACATCTTAGTAAAGGCTTGGTGAATGATCGCCGAAAAAGCACCCCATCGAGGACGAGGTATTTCGCGGACACCGTTCGATGGCTCTAGCCTTACTTGGATCCTCGGGGAGGGTTTGCTTCTCGATGTAATCCTTCATTTCATCCACCCGAGTCCCTTACTTGATCCTCAATATTGTTTATACGTATTCGATCTATAGCGGTGTCTCTCCGTGAATTCAATCGGCAATTTGTCTCCAACTCACCAATTTCCCGCTTCTGCTATTCTTGAGAGGAGGCCGCCTTCCATATTGTCCTCTCTCTCGCGACTTGGTTCAAATTTCATAGTAAGTGAAATTTTTGATGAGGGTTTTTGCGAGGTCACGCATCGAGTTAGTAATCTTGGGTTGATAGTATCATACTCCCCCTAATTTGATTAACTATGGTGAGAGTCACTATTGATCTCAACATTCCCGAACTCCCAAGTCTCTTGCCAGTTCCATGCCCGCTATGATCGCTTCATATTCGGCTGATTGTTTGATGCCTCGAACTTGAATCTCAAGGCCCTCATGAATTTCTCCCGCGAGTGCAATCGTAAGTATGCCCGCTCCACCGATTAACTTGCTCGCGGAGCCGTCCACATATAAAATCCACACCTCTTCGGACGCTCCCTTGGTTGAACAATTTCGTGCTCGGGCTTTTTGGGTCATCTTCGATTACGCTCGCTTTCTTTTCCGAGGTCGCTGTCCGCCAATTTGAATGATGATTCTACTACAAAATCAACTAAGGCCTGCGCTGATTTGTCTTTCTCGGGGAGTAGGTGATGCGGAACTCGGTGAGCTCTATAGATCAAGCTAGCATTCTCCCAGGGACTGCGGTTTATGTAAAACCTTTCTAAGCGGGGCCTCGGTTAGTACGGTTATAGGATGTGCGTAAAAGTAGGCTCTTAATTTTTCGAGCGGATACAAGCAAGGCGTAAGCTAACTTTTCTATATTAAGATAACGCCCTTCTACTACGGACAAAGTGCCTTACTTACATAATAAAGCTGGTTTTGGGAGTTATTCTCTTCCCTTACAAGAGCAGTACACTCTTGCCCGGATCGATGCTAAATACGTAAAAAGCTCTTCTCCGGGCACGGGCCGCTTTGAGTAGAGGTGGCCGCCCGAGGTATGTCTTGACTTCTTCAAAAGCCCGATGGCACTCGGTGCTCCATGTAAATTCATCGACTCTCTTCCCTTTGAGAGTTTTGAAGAAGGGGAGGCATCTCTCTCGTCGACCGCGAGATGAAGCGACGAAGTGCGGTGATGCGACCATTGAGTTTTTGTACATCCTTCACGCGGGCGGAGGTTTCATGTCTAATAGGGCTGGATTTTCTCTGGATTAGCCTCTATCCCTCTTTGGTTGACCATGAATCAGGTGAACTTGCCCGCCTTGACCCCGAAAGCGCACTTAAGGGGGTTTAGCTTCATCTTTGTTATGGCGCAAGTTTTTGAAGGTTTCCTCCACATCGAGCTCGTGGGAGTTTTCCTTAGTTTTTATGACCATGTCGTCAATGTAGGCCTCGATTACGCCTAGTTGGTTTTAAAGACCCAGTTGACCATGCGGCGATATGTGGCTCCTGCATTTTTAGCCCAAAGGGCATCATAGTGTAGCGGTATGTCTTGCCGCAGCAATGAAGGCTACGGAGCGGACATCTTCGGGAGCCATGCGGATGCGGTGGTAGCCGGAGTAGGCATCAATGAAGCTTAGAACTACGTGTCCTGGCTATAGAATCCACCAATCTGTACATGCGAGGAAGAGGGAAGCAATCTTTGGGGCATGCTTTGTTGAGATCGGTGAAATCAACGCACATCCTCCATTTGCCGTTGGATTTCTTAACCATGACCACATTGGCCGGCCAGCTTGGGGTAGGAGATCTCCTTTATTATCCCCGCTTTTAGCAATTTTTCCACCTCTTCCTTGATGGCAATCTCTTTCTCAGGGAGAAATATCCGGATTTACGGTGAATGTTTTTGAAGGAGGGGTCATCGTTGATTTTATGGAGGATCACGTCCTCGGCGATGCCTTGCATATCTTCCACCCTCCAAGCGAACACATCGCAATTTGCTCTAAGGAACTCAATAAGTATCCTTCTTTCCTCATTGTGAATTTCAGCCCCAACCTTAAGCTGTTTGCTCGGGAAGTGGGGATTGATTACCACCTCCTCGAGCTCGTCGTTAGGTTGAAGATCGGCGATTTCACGATTGTGCGGGAGTCAATAACAATAGTTGGGGGTTGACTGAGCTTCGGTCGGTGTTGCCATTGAATATATGATATCACGGTCAATTTCCCCCTCATTCCTCGATCAATATATCCTCCTCAACGGGGGCGGCCAATTGCTTTGATTTTACTTGCTCATTTTGAGCTCCACCTTTGTGGAATGGAAAGAAAGCATGCCAATTGGTACGGGTGGCGGCGGTAGTGCAAGGGCTTTCCCCTTTTTGACTTGTCCTCGCCACTTTCCCTCTATAATTTTGTCCTCGCCCTCTATCTGCGGGCGGGATGTCGGCCTTTCTGTTCTTTCCTTTTTTCCTCCAAAGGTGCTCGGAGGAATCTCCCAGGCTGGTTCTTGATGGTAGCAACCCCGGGGTGTTAAATTTCACCCTTTGGTGGGGACGGACGCAACTATTCCCAATTCGGCCTGGCGATTACGCCGAGAATGGCATTGTATTGGGAAGGAAGATCGACCACCATGAAAGTTATCTTGGCCGTCTTCTGCATGGGTTTTCTCCAATAGCTACGTCAAACACAATCGTCCCCTTTACCCTTACAGGCGTGGTTTGTGAAGCCTTCGAGCATGCCCGCATATGGAGTGAGATGTGCTTAGTCATTCTCATTCCAATCAAAGTATGGTAGTAAAGTATGTCGCGGGCGGCTCCGGTATCTACCAACACACGGCCTATGTTTGCCGGTTGATTCTCATTACGAGGGTGAGTGGGTGTGGAATGAAAAAGGGTGGAGGCAAGTTCACTCCTTTTGAACCCAATTTCCGGCTCTTCCTCCGGGGCCGGGCGGGGATGGAGAAAACCTTCTCTAATGTCCGAATTTGGAGAGACAAGCGCCTACTAGTGGGAGGTTCCTCCCCAATGAAGTTAATGTCATAGTCCCCAAAATCGTCATCATTATTATCTCTTTCATTCTGTCCTGGTCCCCGCGTGTGTCGTGCCGTGCGATCATTGTTATTGGGGGCGGTATTGTTTCCACTTAACCCACTTGGTTAGCTCCCAGTTATTAATTTTCTGTTTGGATTACTCGCTTGGTGGAAACAATCCTCGATTCCGTGCAGTGGTCGTTGTGAAACTCACGAGAATTTAAGTCTACTCCTCTCATTTGGCTTTCGAAGCATGGGGAGGAGGAGGAAAGTACGAGGCTCTCATGATCACCACCCTTGGGTCGGTGAGCTGCGTATAAGCTGTTTCGGCCACGGCCTTTTGAGCCTTTTCGATCCCGGCCTCTGTTTTTGCCACGATTATTGACTGAGCGGGCTCTGGGGTGGTCTCTGGACTTGGCTTATCCTTTCTTTCGCGAAGCTCGTGGAGCGGGCACAGCTAGGCTCTTCGGCGGAGGCAATGGCCGATGCCCTTTCATACATTTCCTCCATTTGATTTAGGTTTCTTTGGAGGCAAAATTCATTTGAGGAAGGAGTTGCCGAGGCCGCCTTCAAAACATAGTCGATGTCCCCCTCGTCCGGGTCCACAATCTCCTCGCTCACCTTCCCGAACCGGGATATATAATCTTTTGTAGGCTCATTTGGTGCACCTTGACACCTGGAGACAAGATCTGTCTTTTTGGTCTAGCGGGCACACTACCCCGGCAAAGGCATTGAGGAAGAGGACTACGGGCGGGCGAATGATTTGGATACACCGGGGTTTGAGGGCTAGCATCCAAGATAGGGCCTTGCCGGTGAAGGTCGCGGCCAGCTTTGCACATCAGCGACTCATCCGCGGAGAATAAAGCCATCTCGGCCCTCAAATCTTCCCATATGACTCTTGGCATTTTTGGATCCGTCATAGGTGTCCATGCAGGGGGTTTGCCCTTACGGATCGGTGCTCGCGCAATTTTATCGCTGAAGGCGTCCATAGTGCGGCCACACTTAAGGCGGCCTTCGATGGGTTTCCCACATCTTACGCATGAATTCCACAAACTCGGGGTTACGATCATCAACCTTTTGCTTTTTAGCTCGTGGAGTCACGGCCTTCTCCTTGGCCGGAGCCAAGGGTACGGCTTTGGACTTTGCACGGTGATTTGGTGTGCCTCTTCCCCCTTTCCTCGCTATCATCTACATGCACCACGCTCCGTCTCGGCCTTTGTCCGCGCTCGAGGATGGGTCGGCCCAGGTTTGCCCAGCGGCTTGACTAGCAAGCGAGTGTGCGGGAGCTCGTTGGGAGAACCTTTGTGACCCTTGAGGAAGCTGTAGCCCTCCGTTGGCCTCTATTTCAAATATTTCCATCTCCGCGTCGTTGATGGCCGTGGCTTCCGCGACCGGTTTGGATTTGGAGGCTAGGATTTCCTTCCTTCTCGGGATGCGTTGCAGGGAAAGTGGGGTGGTCGGATTGGTGTTTTTATGCGAGCTTGGGGAGTTTTTGGGCTAGTGTTTAGTAGGGCTTGGGCTTTCTCGGACGGGCTTCCTCGGTTAACCGGTGGAGAACTCGTTGGTGGGGATTTTTGAGGGTGAGAATGGGCCCCCATTACATTGAAGACAGTTGGTTTGCCTTTCCCTATTGTTATTGGAGGGTTCGGCTTGGTTTTCCTCCTCTATAGTTAAATGACCGGCATTTTTTAGAATTTGAGACATGTCACGAAAGGTGAAAATAAGCGAAAAGAAGTGTCTTTTGACGGTCGAGTTGTTTAGACTACGGTGTGTACGAAAACAAAAGTTTTAAATGGGAAAAACTTAGTGACGTAAAATAGAAGAGCCTTTCGGCCTTTGAATTTGTTTAGGACACGTGAGGTGCCTTGAAAACAAAAGATTTTTAACGAGAAACGAAAGAAAGTCGGTTTCCCGGCAATGGAACCACTGATGACGCCACAGCTTTTCGGGGTCAGTAGCGGTTCAAGGATATCTGGCTAGGATATATTTGGTGATTTTGTGTACCTAGATCACAACACAAACAAGCAGATTAAGGTCAAAGTTGGACGTTACTCCAACTCGGGCCCTCGGGTGTGAGAGTAAGAATCTTGAGTAATAAGGCTTTGAATACCTTTGGAGTGTGTGTGTTTAGGTTTAAAGAGTAAAAGAGCTTACTCAATTGTATATGGAACTTACCTTGCCGAGGGGTAAAGGCCTTCTATTTATAGGCAATGCAATGTGGTGCTTGTTGAGGTAAGCGATGAGATCGGCCCTAGGGGGCACTTTGGTATTTGACCGGCCTACACGTGTCCGCTGACTAATTGGTCTGTCGGGGAGGGAACATTATTTGTCCGGGGGACATGGTGAAAGGGACATGAGCCGTGTGGCGGCTTATTGCATTAAATGGAATAGTAGGCGCCGGGCGAGCCGCATTGAATGCGTGATGGGGAGCCGGCAAGTGGCTGTCGAGCCGAGTAAGCTAACTTGCTCGGTAAGGCTTGACATTAAGGGAAGCGGCATGTGCCCGCGGTCAACGTTGTGCCCGCAGTCAAAGATATATGACGCGAGCACGGTTGATGCGGGCATGACTCATGCGGGCACAGATCCAGCGAGCAGGGTTCCAAGGGTCCTCGACGGGGACGAACCGAGGAGGGACACGGTCTTGACCACAAGGGCCTATTTGTCGCGGTCTTCCCTCCAGTCCCAGGCTTCTTCGTCGCTGGTTCGCTCTGCCTCGGCTAGGCCAGAGCGCGGGCCCGGTCCAGTAGATCCGGGCTCATCAGAATCGGAAGAGCAAAATATTTTTTTATGACCCAAAACTCATTCTTCTAATTCTAAATTAATGCGGTATGATTTCTATCATTCCAATGCAGACGTTATTGACGGATTCGGCCCGTGCAATATAACAGCGGAAAGCAGCCAATGCTACATTTTATACAACTTTTGTTATATTCTATCCGACTTACATTTTTTATTCATATTTTATTATATGAGTTGCATTTTATAATAATAAGTTTAATTATATCTAATTTAGACTAATGTATCTATTGCACATACCCCAAATTCAATATTTATTACTCCATCTCATTCGATAGTTCAAAATTTTCCAAAAGATTGTCTCACTCGACAATTCAAAATTTCATAATGGAAAATTTTTAATACTTCTTTATTTGTGAACCCACATATTATATTCACAACAATTATCTACTAACTATTTTATACCCCACTTTATTTCTCCTATCCAACTATCTATACTTACAAAACATCATATTTTTCACTTTTTTCTTAATTCTCTCATTTATTTGAACTTTCAAATCGGATAGAGGAAGTACGAAATACTGGAAGTCCGGGACTTTTTATCCCATCATTTTTTGTTCTAGCTACAAGGATGTCAATTCTCGTATACAATTATTCAAACCTCACGCGATTATGATTACAAGGAGGAAAAATATGTAAACATAACAAAAGAGTAAAAAAGAATTCAAATGTGACAATACTGGATTCCAAGTGCCGACGTAGTTTCAGTTAAAACTCTCGACATGGTCCCTGTCCTTTACCCATTTACCCGGTAAGTCTCCAAAGATCACGTCATTAAATCATTCTTTATGGTGCTTAAACATGATTTTGGAACAGCCGTAGCGACTGATTCACTGGTCCGTAGCACTATTTAACCTAGCCTATCTATTTTCTTATCATTCTCTCCCCATTGCTACTAAAAGCCTAGCTTTGTTAATCAACATCTTTATATACCTCTTCTTCTTTATACTTCAACTAGTACATGCCCGTGTCCAAGGACACGGTTTTTTTTTTTAATTTAAAAAAAAAAAATTAAGGGCAAAATGGGAAAGGGACAAATGTATGAGGGCAAAATGAAAATTTCGCTTCTTGACACTGTTCAAACAACTGTAGCACCCCTTCCCTCATTTATACTATAGAAACCCTTTTTTTTCAATGGAATTTTTATTTTATCAGTGATGGACAAAATTTCATTTAGGGTTACATTGATTAACCTATAAATAGACTAGCACATGTCTGAAGCACATAGTATACAACGTATCCCTATACGAAGCTTGTGGGTTTAGAACCCATAGCCTTGATATAGAGAAGCCTTTACCGAGATTCAAACCAAAAAAAGTCTCATAAAAAATTAAGCATTAATAACCGTCTTAATATAAAGGCAATTTGATGCTACAAAGTCTCATACTATGTGTGGGACATGGGCTTAATAACCCCCATTTGACTCCTCAAAAAGAGCAACATATCACTGGCATAGTGGCCTAACCTTTTCACCAAGAATTTAGCTAAGGGGATATAAATAACAAAACCTCAATAACAAACAAAGACAAAGCTTCTATGCAATGTTCAGTTTCCTGTATATGAATCACGAGATTTTATACACACAAATACACACAGTTAATCATATATAAGAAATTATAACACGGTTGTAAAGTTGGCAAACATTTTGCTGGCTAGAAATGTTTCCAACGTTGTCTCCATTCCTCAAAGACAAATAGCTTATGTACCCACCCGGCCAACCCTCTACTCACATGTCTCCCCTTTTAATCATCACAACAATACAATTCCCTCCATACAATCACCATAATATTTCTCTGCACCTCCCAAACCTTTGTCTGATCTTCCCTTCTAAGTTACGTTCGTACCCATATTTTGTTTCTAATCATCTTCCTAGGGATTCTATCCATGGTAATAAATCAAGTTAAATATATCCTAGTTGCTAGTATATGCATAGTCTAGAGAAGGGCAGTATAGACTATGTGTGGGGTCCGGTCCGGTCCAGGGAAACGTATTCGAGGCCGGTGCAGTTGGACTGCAGTCACTGCACAACAGTTCGACTCGCATTCCATCTCGTCCGTTTATTCCGATCTCGACGGTTCACATTTAGGAGTTTCATTAAGGATATTTTAGACATTTTGCTCGCCTTCGTGCATCTCATCCGTTCTTTCATCTCACTCCACATCTCAGCCGTCCACCTCACCCGACTTCTGTGCAATAAGACTTGCCCCAAATCCATGAACAAAGGGGCTCTGTAGACTTTAGAATATGTGTGGGCCGGGGTCCAGGCAAAAGTAGGGCCTACATGAATAAGGGAATGTTTCTCGTGACACCAACTATAATTTCTCACCAAGTCACCATACTCTTAATTTGGATGAGCCAAAAACAATCAAAATACGAATATATGTGCCAAAACAGAATAAACCACAACCAAAATACAAACGTATATCTTACTGAGACCACCATAATTATCCTTGGAATGAATCAAGTTTCATACTATTATTCTAATCCTATCATAATTCGTCTCGTGAAGAAAATAAATCACATTAACTACTTATCGATGTTACATTTAAATTGTACTGATTGGTTTGAGACTTTTATTGAGTATTAGCTAAGAAAGCTCCAGAAATGAAAGATAACGAATAGCATAATTTGGAGCTTGACGATAAAAAACTTCAATAATTCGTGGAAGGAGTGTGACTTGATGTGCCATTGCAAGAAAACAAATTAAACAGATAAGCACAAGCAGGACTCTTCTTGTAACGATTCAAATACCTACTTGGTTATCGTCAATCTAGAAAAGCAACCTGATTGAGGTCTATTTGGCTCTTTATTACAAAATTATTACTACAGTTTTTCACACGAAGTAAAGCACATACCCTTCATGAACTAAATGTAGCCAAAAACACCATTTTGCTCAAAGAACCAGGGGTTCTCACATAGCTCATGAGCTATCTAGCGAAAAATTATTACTACAGTAGATTGATGATCAATCTACTTAAAATTTAAACGAACGTGCTTCAAAATTAGGTAATATAAACAAATAAATACAGAAGATACACCATACAGTATATTATAAGCTCCTGAAAACTTACACAACTGTTAACCTAAAATCCAAACACTTCAAGCTCCAAAACCCCAAAAGGTAAACACAAAACATAAATTAGTTGTCCATGTTAACCTGGTTTGTTGGGATTTAGTAATTTTATTTCTCTCACTCTTCTGCAACATCTAATCGATTTGACGTAAATAGCAAATAACTGCGCTCAAGTAATGTGTACATGTTTTAAAGTGGGTAGCTGGATTATTCTTTTTCACTAGTTCAAGAATCAAAAAGCATGCCATTCCTAGGAGCAAAAAACTGGTAAAGTATGCTAAGAGCCCTTTAAACCAGCAGTATTGTTGGGTTAATGCCTCTATATTCTTTATATCACTTACATATTTATCTCTGTCTAGCTAAATACATTTTGGAGTCTTGTATTTTTTATCATATCATCTCATGAAATAACATATATTCTTGGGGTCCAATGATAAAAACAAAGGCCCTTCTGGAATAAGGAAATGTTTCTCGTGACATCTAAAAATTATTGAATGTTACAAACATTTAGGTTCAAACCCCAAGAAGATGGGATACCCTACCCCCATTTTACAAATTCCTTCGCTGTCTGCACCACAAATTAAATCAACGCGTATTCACCGACTCTGTTTGCTATTCAACCAGTTCGTGTTACAACAATCCCTAAAGGTAGCCTAGTGATCGGACTCTGATTTTGCAACTGGGGTTTTGGATTTAATCACTTATGATGCTACCTTAGGCCATAAAAGTATAAAAAGAATATATGGCAATTTACGCCTTAACACAACTTAGTAGTGCTTCACCAACTTATATAGACTACCTAAATAATTCTGTCATTCAGCTACTATCAAGCAAGATTCTCTGTTAAGTTCACTTAAGCCAGTAATATAATTAAATTGGAAATCAAAAACTAATACTTGGACCGACCTATAAGTTCAAATAAAATTCACCCCGATTCTGTCCACAGGTAAATTCTTTTGTCTATGGTTTAGTAAATATTATAATACTTGTATAGGATTCCTTGTGTTTTGCTAGCAAGAACTCATGTGAGTTGCACTTGGGGAAAGTACATTCACATGTTTCAATCTAAGCAAAATTGTTTAAAGCATAAAGTTGGGACATAACTGGCTTTGTTTTTGCATGAGAGAAGACAAATGTTTGAGTGGTTGTATGTGGGATGCTAATTTTTTATTCATGCAAGTATTTTGTATGATTTTCTTTTTGTGTTTAAATAAAGTTGCAAATTCAGTCAAGGTAATATATAAACTACAGTCAAATAGTCGACCCCTCTAAACCCAAGAACAAGAATTTACTTTAGTATGTTCTGCGATTAAAGTAGGGCTCCAAATAGAATTGGAGTCACTGTCATGAAACCCAAATGGTCCTCTCTTTCTCTTGGTTGGGTAGATGGATAAGGTGGTTTTAATTTAATCTATATTATCAAGTGTACCCAAGTATGAACTTCACATGGCAGCCTATGAATTTCGAGATTACTTTCTAATCCTTGCCTGTGTAAGAATGTTAGTTTACTGAGAAGCCTTCCCGTGTGTGCAAGGGAAAATACTACTATAACTGAAAGCAATGCTATTTTGTCTTCATTTGTCTTACTACATACTGGTAATGTTTTATTTTGTTCACAATCCCAGCTTAAATTTATGTCATAATGCTGGACATGGATCACTACATAATTGCCTAAATACTGGTGTAGCTAAAAGACTTGGGCTAACAAAAAAAAAAAAAAAGTGGCATTAATTGCTAGCAGGTTGTATCACAAGGTATTTCGAGAGTACCTGAGAAGTTGACAGTCAATGGGCCTTAGAGAAACAACCAATACGATCACCTTGTCCTTGTTGTCTATGCATCAATTCCACCATCTATTTAGTCCAACTGAGACCAAACTGTTGCGAAATGGCAGATTCATAAGCCTTGAGGTTGTTAGTCCCTCGGCAGATTCACAAACCTGAGGTCACCTGTTGTATTCTTTATATACACGAGACCAAGTTTACCTATTTGGAAAGTGAAAGAACACACCCCATAAAAATAATCAAAGTTAGTCCAAAAACTCAGTTAAAAAATATGTAATATGATGCATGACATTACCACTTTACCTCCAAGCAGTATGTTTTTACTTGGAACAACGACCTAATAGTTACCACCCTATGTGGTTCCTCTTTATACTTCATCTTTAAAAAATAAAAATCTCATTTTTATTTTTTTAATCAACTCACTTGAACTTTGACTAAAATTTTATGAAAATTACACCATCCTCAAGAAATTCTAGAAAATGTAATCGATGCACCATTGAGAATACTATCAATAACCATTTTTAGGATTTCATGTTGATAGTTAAGTTTTCATAAGATTTTGGTCAAAGTTCAAGTGATATAACTTATAAAATAAACGTGACTCTTTTTTTGGAATGGAGTATTATTTATTTCTATACAATGTGTGTGTGCATGCACGATGGCTTATGTCACAGTTCTGGACAACCAGAAATCTTGTGCTTGCACATCAACTGAATTACTAACTTCTAAGTTCAAGCCTTAATACAAAGATAAAGCAATGAAGATAATATCTGCTTTCTCTTTCAAAAGCAAATCCAGGATGATATCCCAATTAAAGTAGGTGATTCTTGCACCAACCAAATCAGGTCTTCATGCCAAACAGATCAGAAAGAAAATCAACAACTTTATTTATGAACTCAAGATATTATGGTTATAGAGAGAACGACATAATTTTGTGGACCATACATTGATACATCAAAAACATATACTTCCATTTAATCCGTCCCAAATACATAAATGACAATTTTCTCGTTGTGTCAATTTTATGATGCTAACAAGAACAGTATTTCTAGCCATGTCTATAGAGGTTATCCATAATCCATGTAAACTTCCAGAGTAGCAAAGCTTTATGGACCAATCAGAAAGCTGGCAATTCTCTTAATTTGGTAAAGTGCACCTTACAACCCCACTGATTGTGACAAATAGTTCGGTAGGTATACAAAATTAGGTCACGAGAAGGAGTATTAACTATTGTAAAAGATGTAATTTCACTTAGAACACCTCAGAAACAGAAACTATGTGTGTGTTTGTATGAACCATGTCACAACGCTGCATGATGTCATTGTCCCTTCGTCACATGATATAAAACCAGCAAAATCCACAAGAAAAAACAACTGAACCACAAACAAAAACACTAGGGACACTGTGGCTCAAGTGCCGAAAGGCCAACTATAATAGGGAATTTCCAAGTGTTGTGTCTCTTAGTGGTACATTAAGTAATTGATGAAAGGTAGAAATTGTTGCGTTTTTGGCAGGAAGTTGAAGCATTTGAGTTTTGGATGGAAATCCAAGTTAGGGTAGCATCTTGAAAATGACTGGTCACCAATTTCTTTCTAACTGTGGTGTCAAATTGTATAACCCAAGAGGCTACAATGGAACAACAGAAAAAACAGGGAACCCTTATATGATGATGTGAGAAAGATTTCTTATCAGATCTCTGCAAAAGAAAATCACATATAATATTGGGACCATCTGCTCCCAGACCCAGAGTTCTACTGATGCCAATCCCAGTTCTTCGAGCAACAAAAGGAAACTTGTCAATTAAAAATATGTGAGGAAATTTTTTGTGGGGTGATTATATTTGGAGGACCATCAGCAATAGCATAGTTGTACACTTCCATTAAGTACTAATATTCTTTGACAAATCAGTCCCTGAAGTTGCAAACCTCCGGCGGGGTTAGTCCTTGGACCTATTGGGAGCTCACAGCTCCATGGATAAGTGTGTGAAAAAAAAAAAAAATCAACCAGAAGATCCACCAGTGATAAAAAGTTGCGGTGAGACGTATTATCAATTCGAAGGACAGAGAAGCAGAAGAGAGAATGTGAGCATTTGACTGAGAGGGTAGCGAGGTATATGGCCCAAAACCGGAAGCAAAGTTTCTAATATCTCGATCTTTCATAAAGTTGAATGACCATATGCGCCTCTTATGATCTAAATTAAGGGAAGAAGAAGAAGAAGAAATAGATAGTGATGAGAGTTCATAGTGTCCATGGTCCACAAGCGCAGCAAAATATGAAAAAATCTTTCTATTTCTATAAATTATCCCAACACCACCGGTAGTTTATAGTATGATAATTTTTTTCTTCTGGTTATAGTAAATTTAACATTACAAGATAAAACATAAAACACCTAGATCATTTTATCTAGAGAAAGGGAGAGCCTAATCTAAATTCATACAAAGCCAACAGTATAGGAAAATTAGAAAAGGGCTTAACATGTTCTGTGTAACCTGTGTTTGACTTTGAATGAAATCAGAAAAAACAGATCAGATCAAGTATAAATAAATGTTGCAACAAGGTATAATGGCAATACAATTAGATATCATGTCAAGGTTCAATTAGTCGAACCCGAGGTCACATAACGCTTTCTGTACTAATGTTCAGAGAGATCGATTTACACTGCATAAACTCTTCCAATTTAGAAAGGATCAACATAATATTGACCCATGTAATACAAAGGATTTTCCAGGTGAAGGTCATGAACCTTGAGAAGCATTTGAAAATTCACAAACATTATTTTCTATGGAATCCGTTCAAAGATGAAGTTTATCAGATCCTAATCAGATATCAATTTGGCTTCAAGTTTGGTACCACAAATTGTTGAACTGATATATGTTGCAAATTAAGTATTTAAGACTGGTCCTCCATTATTTGAAATGATCTGTCACATTATTAAATTTAGGGCAAACTTCATTTTCATACATTGTACTTTCACCCGACTTTCTCTTTAACCATTGTATGTTTTTACTAACATAAAAATCACTATACTTAGGAAAACCTATCACCCTGATACCTAATTCGCACTCTAACCAGAGAATTTGGGACCAGAATGATAGGTTTTCTAAAAAATCTGATTGTTTATGTTAATAAAAGTATAATGGTTAAAGCGAAAGTACCCTCAAAGTACAGTGGACAAAAATGAACTTAGGCCTTAAATTTAATGAGAATAAGATGAGAAAGTTGGTTTGCTTAGCTTAATAATAGATCGGATCTGCATGAATGTATGTTTTACTGGCAACCCGAATCCACAAAAAAATCAGTAGTTTGATTGGCTCAGACCAGACCTCCCAGTAACTAAACTTCCCTTTTCTCAAGTCATTGCACAAGGCAAAAAAATCTAAATTCTAAACCCACACTCAATCCAACCGTGTCATTCACTTGGTACTTTTCTTGGTCTAAAACTTGCAATCGATGCGTATGCCTAAGAAACAGAATGAATGGATGACTACTCAAAATGAATTTCAAACTTTAGAGATTATCCTAAGCCATGTTCTGTAAATATGTACTATAAATTGAAAATCTCCACAGCTTCTATTAAATCAATGAGCAGACATTTAATATAAAGATGAACATTTTGTCAAGCCCAACCCCATTATTTTCTTTGCTAAGCTTTGTAGGGATTATTTTACTACAAGGCATAAGTGGGACCCGCTCCATAATTTCAACATACTCAATCCTACTAGAACACCGAGTCTGCAGGTCCCATGTACAGCTGAACTTCCTAATTGCTGCTTTGGACATAGGTAGGCTCTTTGGTTGGTTTTCAAGCACTGCAGCCCACCATCTTCCTGAATGGATGGTCCTATTGGTAGGATTGATCTTTGGATCAGTTGGTTATGGTGTGCAATACTTGTTTCTTGTAGAAAAATTCTCGTATATATCTTACTGGCATGTGTTTTTACTAAACATTATAGTTGGATACAGTTTTTGGTGCATTGACACTTTCTGTATTCTAATAGTCACTAGAAGATTCAAGGATGATCAGAAAATTGTAATTGCACTCACGTCATGCTATTCTCTACTGAGTGGTAAAATATACACATCAATAGTCGCAGGAATTAGAGGGACAAGAGGTTTTGGGAATTCAAGTACCTATGTTCTATTGAGTTCCCTTGTCCCTTTGGTGGTTGGATTACCTGTGGCATCCTTATTCACCTTTCAGAAGGTAATAGAAACAGAAAAAGTAGAGACATTTCCTATAGTGTTTGTGAGTGCAGCTGCAACAGGAGTATGTATTTTGCTTGAAAGCACCACACCACCTTTCAAACATATGTCCCCAAGGTTAAGATTATTGATGATATCATTAGCTATAGTGTTACCACTTGCATCACTACAGGTGATACACACATTTTTGGTTATGTTAAAGAAACTCTTTAGTGGGGAGACCCCTAGTACTGACAATGATGCAAGATCAAAACCTGCCAATGAAGTGTTAGAGATTAGTCTGGCTGGAGGAAAGGAAGAGGTTCAAGAGGTAAGGTTAGATGTTGGGAAAAGAGTAGAAGAGGTGGAAAATATTAAGCTGGGAGATGAACATGGAATAAAGGAGTTGTTATTGAGTACGGACTTTTGGTTGTATTTTTTGGTTTATACATGTACGATTACACTTGTGATGGTTTACGAAACAAATTTAGGGCAGATATCAAAATCTCGTGGGAAGCATGAAGCTTCAGTTTTACTAGCACTATCCTCTACATTTGGCTTCTTTGGGAGAGTCTTCTCGGTCAGTTTCGATTGGTACACAAGGTTAGATCAATTTCTCCAATATTGTATCTATAATATATGTTTGATTTCCCAAGTTTTCACCTTGCTCATAGCTATTACAATAGTTTATTTAAAAATCAAATGTTGTATTGTCCAAGGGATACTGAATCCTGATCTTAATTAAAGCAGTGATGGAGCCAGAATTTTTTTGAAAGGGGGGGCAAAAATATTTCCACCAAATAAAAGGGGGCAAAAAAATTAGTGCATTTTTTTCTTCACGCAAAGGAAAGCAAGTTTCAATAAATTGCACTAAATCCCCAAAACTTTTGAATACTTTACACTGGTATTTTTTCCTATTTTTAATCTCATGGGGACAATTGCCCCCTTTTCGCCCTTGCTAGCTCCGCCTCTGAATTAAACGATGGTGGTTCCAGATTATATAAAAACAGACCGTATAGCACCATAATATATGCTAGTAATAGACATACCTGTACTGAATGCTGGTTCAATAGAATCCACATGATGCACACACACCAGAGCATGAGAACCATGAGAAAAGGAAAAACATCAATCTCCTCAACTGAATTAACCAATCTCCATAGTAAATCTACTGTTTAGAAAATGTGCAATCACAACCCCAGCCAAAGCTACAAACGAATTGCATGAAGACATTAATGTAGATTCGCCAGATGCATTCATGCACATATTTGCCGATAATACTAACTCATATCATTCATGTATATAAACTCATAGATCAGACTATTTCTTTTTCAGAAAAAAACAAATATTGTCAAGACCAGCATTGATGGCTATTATGGTGATTCTCATTCCAATGTCATTCTTCCTGCTCACAACTGACAACAATATATGCCTCTACGTTAGCACATGTGCTCACTGGGGACTGCTCACGGAGTCATGATAGCTATAAGTGCATCCATAACTTCTCAGTTGTTTGGTCGCGTGAACTCATTTGTAAACCATAATGTTATTCTTATAAATGTTCCAATAGGTTCTCTGCTTTTTGGTTATTTGGAAGCTCTCAATTATGAGGAAGAAAGTGGTGGAGGAAATAGAATATGCATGGGGTTCAAGTGCCACCGCAAAACTTTCATCACATGGGGAACAATTAGCTTTCTAGGCGCACTACTCGGCTTCATTCTTTATCTTCGAACACGGAAGCTTTTCTCTAGACGACATGTCTAAGATTATTGTAATTTTGTACTGTGTTTCTTTTAGTGCTTCGGAAATACAATTTATGCTCCTGTGATATCTTCCATTAGGTGTATCCCCAATTTCTCTCCGTTTACCATCCTCTTGCACTGCATAATCAGCAATTTCAAATAGTTATCTCATGAAATATATTCATAATTATATTTTCCTTTCTAGCATATTCCTTTCATAGTTGATTCTCCATTATTAACTTTCAAGCTCATCCTGCAAGACAAATGAGTTTAAACTAAAAAGGGGACACAGTGAGACCGACAAACACCATTAAACATGTGAAAGCCAAAATGAATGCATAGGCCTTAACTAGCATTGCTTGTGAATTATTTCCCTTGCATTAATTGATCTGAATTACCTAAATATGATTATATACAAATCCAAAATTCAGTAGTCCTGTATAACATAAAGGACCTGATCATAGAGCTCGAATTAAACAATCTGTTGTAAATTTTAGTGAACTAATAAGATATCAATCTGAGTAGACGCATGATCAATTCCCAATCCTCAAGAAATCATCGGAACCAAATCTCGAAATTAGGTGATGAACCACATTTTGCATTACAATTTTTCCTCTTACATCCATTTTCATTAAGAAAAATTAAAATTAGAAAACATTTACTGTAATTAAGGAATGGGGAAAATTAGAATGCAAAGAGAATCAAAACGCTTACCTAGTGCCATGAGTTTCCCGAAGTTTGTGTCGTGACGGAGAGGTGAGGAGAAAGTGAAACGGCGGACGAAAAGGGGACAAGTCGACCGGAGGGTTTATGAGACTGAAAAGGTGCGATGCGGGGGATTCCGATTCACTGTGGACATTTGAAACTGGTTATTCACGCAAAGCGTGTGCACTTTTTTGTTTTATACTCGGTGTAACTCTCTTGCGATTTACTTACGGATAGCTATTAACACATATTGACGAAAATTCATACAAATATAACAGGAAATAGAAATGTTTATGTACATTGTAAAACACTTTTTTGAATATATACTTTTAGTACAAATATCAGATTAAAGGTCACTAAAATAAATACTTCCTTCGTCCCGCTACAAATCGCACTGGTGGTCAACTGTGAGGGTCATTGACCAATGATTTTATGAATATCTAGATATTTTTTTGTAATTTTAAAAATTGTTATTGCTTCACCAATAAAAATACTATCAATAACTTTTTTTAGAATTGCACAGAGATATCTAGACATTCATAAAATCATTGGTCAATGACCCGCACAGTTGACCACCATTGCAGTTTGTAGCGGGACAGAGGGAGTATATATTTAAGGCATAGTTAGTTTATATGAAGCGCGTTTTATACGTAAATTCCCGTTCTATTCAATAATAATCACATTTGACATCCATTTTTCAATGCTATGGAATTGAACGCATATTTTTTATATAAAACATATTTATTGTGTATTGAACGTGATATGTGCGTAATTTGCCCATAGTGTCACTTAGTTTCGACAACGATTGGGAAAACGTAATCAATCTACTTATAAGTCTCCAAATTTTTATCTTCAACTGCAATTCTGAAATCTTGACTCTAGTGATTCTTAAAACAAACAAATTACATGAAATGAAATTTTCAAGTATCATCAATTTTTATTTTTGAAAAGTTATTTTGTTCTTGAACCGTATTCAACTTCTACATCCCCGTTTGATTTTTACATATCTCTTTAATGTTATTGTTATATAATCATGTTTTTTTTTATATCGCAAGTAATTACATTTAACATTAGGAAAAATTATTTCACTATCAAATAAATAAATGCTCCCTTCGTCCCATTTTAAACTTCCTTTTTTTTTATAATAAAAGGTGTTCCATTTTAAGTTTTAAAAAAGTAAAATGAAAAAAATTTAATATTTTTATATTCAATGGTCTTATAAGTCATACTCACAACAACTATTCACTAATTACTTTGTACCCAACTTTTTATACTTTATAATAAAACCATTCATCTCTTTAATATTCTAACCAATTTTTTAACGTTTAAAATAGGACAAAAGTTGAAGAAAAAATTATTAATTAAAATGCAATTTTTTCCCTTTATTTCCTTATAAATGTAGAGATTAATAATATGACATAGAAAAATAAGAAAATACAATAAACTATAAACAAATAAGTATATAATAATATACAAATATTATCAATATTTAAAATTTACTATAAAAAAAAAGATGAATACTATGCGGGTTCGGGTTAAATGGGACGGTTCGAGCTAATCTCAAATCCACCCCAATCCCACCCGATTTAAAAGAAAACATTTCCAAACTCTTTTCATTAGAAGCGGATCAATGCGGGTTTAGGAGGGATTAAAAAATTTTATCAACCCGTTTTTTACTTACATAATTCTTTAAATAGGGCAATAGCAATATAAAGTTAAAGCACATACTAACACTGTTTTCCTAGAATTGGGCCAAAAAAAAATAATTTGATTACTCTACTTCAAAAATTTTAGTTACTTGAGACGGAAAATATAATTTTCCCTTCTAGTTAAAGCACATAATAATGCAATTTTTTGGCAAAAAAAGTAATATTATTTTTTGGTGATTTATTTTGAGTTGAAAGTAATATTCATTTTTGAAATGAAGAAAATAATTTTTTTGTATAATGACATTTTTAAAAGTTGACTTGAGACAGAAAATATAATTATCCCTTCTAGTTTTATTTATTTTAGTTTTCATTATTAAGACTTAATTTTTATTTTGCAAGTAATTAAATTTAACATTAGGATAAATTATTTCACTATGAAATAAATAAATGCTCCCTTCGTCCGATTTTAAACTTCCTTTTTTTTTTTAATAAAAGGTGTCTCATTTTAAATATAAAAAAATTACAATAAAAAAATTATAAGTCATACTCACAACAACTATTCACTAATTACTTTGTACCCAACTTTTTATACTTTATAATAAAACCATTCATCTTTTTAATATCCGAACCCATTTTTTAACGTTTAAAATATGACAAAAGTTGAAGAAAAAATTATTCATAAATATTATATATAAAAAGGCACAAATAAAACGAAGATTAATAATCCATCAAATTTTGATAAAATAAAAATTAAAACTTAAATAGTTCTAATAATTATATTTGTAGCCAATAATAAGATTTTTAATAAGATTTTAAATTTCACTAACATACTTCAACTACTCTTTAAATTAAAAAATGTTATATCAAATGGCTTCCACATTTTTTTATCATTAATCTAAAGTTCTTTATTAATAACCCATTATTTTGTAAAAGAGATCCATAGGAATTGTTTCTTAAAAAAATAAAAAAAAAACTGAGCGAGAAGAACTTAATATAAAATGTTTTGTAAAAAAAGAAACTCAATGAAAATTCATAATCATATGTTTTTCATTATTTCTACAGTACTTTTAAGGAAAAAATTGTCCTTCTATTCAAAAATGAATATTTATTTCATCCTATAATTAATACTACTTTCTATATCAAAAAAAAAAATTGATTCCTTTGCCTCAAGAAATTTACTTGTCTAAAAATTTAATATTTATTTTCTGAGATGAAGAAACTAACATTATAAAAATTAATTTTTACAAAATAATACTACTTTAGCTAAAGAAAAAAAATACTATTTTCGTTCCAATGAATATTTTATAAAATATTACTTAATTTGTTTAAAAAATTAATGTCATATTTTGAAACAAAGGCACTAACATTACAACATTTCAAAAATGAATATTACTTTCGATTAAAAATGAATAACCCAAAGATAATACAACATTTTTTATCCAAAAAAATGATCATTATTCCCTTCATCCCAATTAATATTTTAAAAACTAATACTACTTCATTCGCCTCTGCAATCAATGTTTGTAATGTTAGTGTATTCGTCTCAAAATATGACATTAATTTTTTAGGCGAATAACGTAGTATTATTTTTTTAAATGTTCATTGTACCAAAGGAAGCAATGTTAATTTTTCTTGGACATATAAAAAAATTCTATTTTGTAAGGAAAAAAAATTACTTTAATTCAAAAATGAATATTACGTTCGTCCCATAATGAATACTACTTTCTATATCAAAAGAAAATTGCTTCCTTTGCCTCAAGAAATTTACTTGTCTCAAAAAATAATAATTATTTTTTGACACGCGAAGACACAAACATTATGAAGATTAATTTTTACAAAATATTACTACTTCGGCTAAAAAAATAAAATACCATCTTCATCCCAATGAATATTTTATAAAATATTACTTAAGTTGTTTTAAAAAGTAATGTCATATTTTGAAACGAATGCACTAATATTACAATATTTCAAAAATAAATATTACTTTCGATTCGAAATGATTAACCCAAAAATAATACTACATTTTTTTTCCAAAAAAAATGAGCATTATTTCCTTCATCCCAATGAATATTTTAAAAAATAATACTACTTCATTCGCCTCTGAAATTAATGTTTGTAATGTTAGTGTCTTCGTCTCAAAATATTACATTAATTTTTTAGACGAATAAAGTGGAATTATTTTTAAAATGTTTATTGAGACAAAAGAAGCAATGTTCATTTTTTTTTGGATATATAAAAAAAATTATACTTTTTAAGAAAAAAATTTCCTTCAATTTAAAAATGAATATTACTTTCATCCCATAATTAATACTACTTTCTATATAAAAAAAAATTCCTTCCTTTGCCTCAATGAATTGACTTGTCTCAAAAATTAATATTTATTTTCTGACACGAAGACACGAACATTATAAACATTAATTTTTACAAAATAATACTACTTCGGGTAAAAAAATAAATTAATATATTCGTCTCAAGGAATATTTTATACAATATTACTTAATATGTTTAAAAATTAATGTCAAATTTTGAAACGAAGGAACTAACATTACAAATAATAATTTATATTTAAAAAGTATAATTATGATTATTATTATCATCATTTATAATAAAAAAAAATATACTTCACACTTAATTAATTTTAAAAAAAAAAGATATTGAAAAATTAAAAAGAAAAATAAAGAAAGGATAATAAAGAAATTTATATTTAAAAAAGATTGTTTTTTTTTTGTGTCCAAATTAAATGAAATTAGTCTCTAATTAAAGAGGGGAAAAATTATGAATTTTTGTGTAAAAATATTTAAAAAAAAAATTTATAAAATAATTGAGGTCGAAAAAAGGGGATGAAAAATAAAAATCTGAAAATAAATCATCCAATCAGAGTGTGCCACGTGTTGCAATTTAAAAAAAAAAAAAACTATACGCGTACACGCGCCTTTGTCGGCGCGTGTACCGCACGCGCCCAATTCTAGCGTAACACGTGTCTCATCCGGCTTGTTAATTGCAATTTCGCCACCGCGTGAAATTACTAAAATGCCCCTGATTTGGGCGGAATTTTAGCTGTTCTGCTTTTATATATATATATAGATTTTTCAGTTAAAAAATGTTGAGACTATTCCTGTAAGGTCCCTCAAATAGTCGTTAATACTTTAAGAGAATATCCAATTTAATTATTTAAGTCATTTCCATCTTATTCTTTAGGCCCAAATTAATCTTAAAAATCCCCTTGTAAGTTTTATAATTTTTGTAAATGCCAATATTATGCATATTAAAACTCCTAAAGGCGTGATCCCTCGACAATAATGCTCTCGTAGCTTATTTATCATCCTCATTATGCTCCCCTTCCCCTAGATTTCATCTGAGAGTTTAGAATGTCCGTTAGTGAGGCCAACGATGGATCATAAATGATTGGACAAACTATGATGATTTGGGTGGTGCAATGTCCAGGAAAGTATGCATCAAGGAAGCCGAACAAAAATGGGTGAAGTCGCTATGTGATTGCAAGCAGGAAACACGACGTTGTCGGTGCGATGTTATGGAGGCCGAATGTGACAAGCTTTTCGGAGAAGTGGACACCATAGCTGCTTATCAGTTGTAATGGAGATTGATCTTGTTGCAAGTCTAAAAGAGAATGCATGCAGAGTTTTGAAAGTTGGTCAGAGCTTTCGAATCCACGATGACTCCGCAAGTTATTGTCATTGCAAGTTTTCTCTATTTCGATCTATCCCCCAATACTTGGATAACATTTTGAGGTGTTGTTCACAGGTCGTGATGAGACACTTATAAAGGTATTTTTTTTCGAGACTTAAGTGATTTTTAAAGAATGCATATCCTCATAAAACATTATTGTTAGGTCAAAGATCCTTAACAACCCATCTTAAAATGTTGTTGAAATATATATTCAAAGTAAGTCTTATAAAAAAACACAAAGTTTCTATTAAAAATAGAATAATGGTTTTTTAGCACTTTAAAACTAACAACTTATTAATTAAATTGTCAATTTCACTTTAAAACTTCTAAGTTACTATTTAATAAATTTGACAATTTTAATATTTTAATAATAAAGTTGACAATGTTAATTTATAAATTTGGGACATCTTTTGTATGTTTCATTGGTAAAATTGTCGAATTGTGAGCTAAAGCTAAAGTGCAACGTTTATTATTGGTAGGAATAGCAGTAAGGATTACAAAGGAAAGAAAAAATGTTGGATATCCAATTGGGAAAAGGGCACATTGCAATTTAGGGCCTAAACTCGAGGGGGTGTTCTATACGGGATCTGACTAATTTTTTGTCACACCAGGGCAAAAGTGTAAAAATTTTGCCAGTTAACGGCTTTTTGACGAAATTTGTTAGAAAAGTCAGTTATATCTCATGTGCCTCACGCGTGATTAACAAAGTGGTTCAAATTGAATTAAATTTTCAATTAAGGGGGTTACATGAAATTTCCTAAGTTAGAAGGATTGAAATAGAGAGAGAGGAAAAATGTCCAGGTGCATCCCCTGATATCCTACCTTCTTCTTCATCTTCCGTAACCTCACCCTTCCTCACCACCACCATCAAGACCGTCTCACAGCCCCCTTCTATCACCTTCTGCCCACACACCGCCATCAGCACAAAATCACCACCCCACTTTCCATCCTCTAGTCACTAGACCTGTCAATCGGCTTGGGTCGGGTCGAGTTTAGTCGGGTTAAAGCGGGTAACGGGTTGAGACGAGTA
Source organism: Adenophora triphylla var. japonica (assembly GCA_022495995.1). Classification (NCBI taxonomy): domain Eukaryota; kingdom Viridiplantae; phylum Streptophyta; class Magnoliopsida; order Asterales; family Campanulaceae; genus Adenophora; species Adenophora triphylla. The sequence continues at coordinate 360,899 of JAFEMH010002015.1, read as the reverse complement.
ATACCTGTTACAATCCATTTAACATACGGGTTGAATGAGGCGGGTCGACTCGAATAACCCGATAAGCTCAACTTTTTTTTTCTTTTGAATTACTCGGATAGAAAAAATAATTTTCAAAAATAAATTAATTTTTTTGACCCGACGCTGGAGGTGGGTGTGTGGTGGGGGCAGGGGGTGGTAGTAGTTAAAAATGATTATTTTTTTTGACCGGGGGGGTGTGGGGCTGGGGTGGATAAAAATAAATTTAAAATGTTTAATTTTTTTTTGACCCGGGGGGTGGGGGTAGGGGGTGGGGTAGGGTGGTTAGAAATAAATTTAAAATGTTTATTTTTTTTACCCGGGGGTAGGGGTGTTAGTGTTATGCCCTATACCTATGATTGATAGACTTATGTGTTGACATGATTTATTATTATATGAAAAGTTTATTATTTGATTATTATATGTTTTGCATATTTGTCAGTAATAATCTCCGTCCCTAATTATTAAGAGAATAATTAGTATAAATGTTAATGAATAATCATATGATGATTATATGCAATGCACATTAAATGTATGGGTACTTGTTAGAGAACAAGTGACTGGACTTGACCCATATGAGATTTATGTCATGATCAAATGTCATAATTAAATCTCATAAGGTTACTTCATTTAGTTCCTAGACCTGAGATTATCATGACCTTACATATGATGAAAGTCATGTTTGATTTTTGTCAAACGATATCTTAACACGATATCTATAAAGGCTATCTTTGGCATGATCGGATTCATGATGGGAAGGATGATAAGTCAAGATGGAATTTGTCCCTCGAAAGAGAGATATTTTGCTTGGGCCCCTCGATGAGTGATAATGATGAAAGTGTATGGCCATACCCCAATGTGATTGGATTATCATTATACTCAAGATCGAGAAAGCATTGAACAAGTACAAGTTGACGTGGACCATGACTTGTGTTCAATATAACATCGTGGGACAAAGGGAGAAATAAAAGTGTACCATTGGAAACGTGAGCTCTTACATTATATTATTTGGGTAGACATAATGGCTTGCTAGAGTCCGCTTATGTCTTATGAGAGTCGATATGATCGAGCTCATTGACAACATAATATAATCCTATTGGGTCACACACAAATAGAATGAATTGATTAGACCAGAGGAAGAATGATTGAGAAATTCCTGATGTGGCTTAGTACATCGCGCGACAGAACTTGTCCATGGGACTCGTCTGGTCGTGCGACACTTTAAGCCATAAGGCGGTTTACAGACTGGTTTCCTAATTTGATTAGGAAACATATACCATACTAATGTAGTATATATATGAAGGTCTGTCAACCCTAATATTCTAGCCGAATTTCTGAAAAGAAAATCACAACATAATTCTCAATATTCTTCCAAGGTTTAAAGGATCTAGCAATCTTCAAGAACCAAAAGAGTGTCTTCGCTCGTTTAACGATCAAGGCCTAGAGTTCGAAGTTTGTATTCAGAATCACATCAATACATCGTTCGATAGCTCAAGAATGGAAAGCGTTCAAGGTTGGTTATATTCTATGTCATAGGAATTCAAGTTAATTGTATAGAACGGATCCTAGGCTCCTTGGATTTTATGTTATTAGATGTTTAATTTTGCTGCGCATGCACCCGTAAAACCCAACAGTGGTATCAGAGCCAGGTTCGTATGATTAAGTTTGAATTAACACGCTAGAAAAGTAATATAAATCGTTTATAAGTTCTTTTGCATGTTATGTATGCGATAGATTGATTGTTTTTGAAACAATATGCCTAAATCATGTTCTATTGATATTGAATTAAATCTGTTAAAAGTTGTTTGCATGATTTAATTGCTCTGTGATTTAGAATTGATTGAAATCTGCAAATCTGCAAAACTGGTAATCGGGTGTCATGCGACACTGCCTGCCAGTGTCACGCGATAGAGTATGCTTGTGTCACGCGACAAAGCTTGCCTCTGTCACGCGACAAAACTTGTCCAATCTGGGCAGAATCAGTTTGTTGAACAATCCTGCTAATCTGTGAATGTGTTTACAATCTGATATGTTTATGTATTAATCTGGATGCTATAAATTTCTGGAAATTAAGTTTATAGGGCTATGCTAGATTAATTCATTGTTTATGCATGCTTAGTTAATTAAAATATGATTTTATTAATTGTTGCGATGCATGAATTATGTGTTCTTACATGTTAAGAATTTTGTTAGATGTCTAGTTGAAATATCATATTGTAATTTCCTGAATGTTTAGATTGAAACATTAAAATTTTGATTTTCTGATTGTTTATGAGAAACAAGTCATTTTACGCAAAAATTTAAAAGGAAATTGATTGTTTATTCAAAGTGTTGATTATGTTGCAAATCAGAGCTGATTTCTGATTGTGCATGTCTAGGAAAGTTCTGTCGAATGAGAAATTTGGTACTTAAGTAGTCCTTGTGGCTCACCTATCTTCCTGCGAACTTACCTGGTGCACGATTATGATTATCTTTGTTGATATGCTTATAATCTGCTTTAAAGAACCTTCATTTAACTTTTAAGTTTTTTATGCCAATTCATGATTAAAACACTTGAGACCATTCGGATAGTTTTGGGTGGGCTTGCCATAGCAAGGTACTTTGATTCTATTCGTTTGCGAGCAAGATGAGGAAATGGTGGTTCCTATACGTTTAAAGTGAATGAAATTAATTGGGTTATCAAAATGGTTTTGGACCCAAGGCATAAGATGAGATTAAAATATGCTTAGACATATGATGTCTTGAATAAATCTCATAAAAGATCTAAGAGTCATATATGTGATATGATTGATGTTTCTACCTAATTAATTTAGTTTTGATTTGAAATTAAATTAAAGTTGGATCTTAGCCCATTAAATGTATATTATGCTTATTTGCATTGGAAGGTGTATAATTTAGTGGGAGCATTTTATGTAAATGCATTATACTTCTCATATAATATGTTTACTTATATGTGTTCATATTTTATGTATATCTTTTTGTAGAATAAATGGCATCAAACAATAATCATCATTTGTCACTGCGATCTGTCCTTGAGAAGGAAAAGTTGGAGGAGAATGGTACAAACTATATGGATTGGATCCGTAGCGTGAGAATTGTTCTCAGGCAAGAGGAGAAATTGTACGTTCTCGAGGAATCTATTCCACCTGAACCTGCTGCCAATGCTACTAGGGCAGTGGGAGATCAATATCTGAAGCACAAGCGTGATTCTACTGATGTTGGTTGCCTCATGCTCTCCCCCATGTGCAAGAGCCTTCAAAAGGATCTTGAGCACTTGGGGACAGATGATCTAAACAATCGACTGATGGAAATGTTCCAAGTTCAAGCAAGGCAAGAAAGGTATAAGACAGTTAAGGCCTTGACCTCATACAAGATGAGTGAAGGACAAGCTGTTGGTCCTCATGCTTTAAAGATGAAAGGCCACATCGAGCATCTTGAAAGGCTCGGTTTTCCAATTAGCCAAGAGTTGGCTACTGACATGATATTGAATTCATTGCTCGAAGGTTTTAGTAATTTCATAATGAACTATAACATGGGGGGCATGAATAAGAACCTTTCCAAGTTAGTTCAAATGTTGAACACTGCGAAAACCAATATCGTCAAGAAGAAAACCGATCAAGTGTTGATGGTTAACAAGGGGAAGGGTTTCAAGGGTAAAGGAAAGGCAAAAGTTGCTAATCCTAAGGCAAATGTTGCCAAACCCAAAGAGGGTGCCAAACCCAAAGAGGCTAAGCCTAAGTCCCAAGAGGACGTAGTATGCTCCATTGCAATGAGATTGGACATTGGAGGAGAAACTGCTCAAAATACAAGGAAGCACTGAAGAAGAGCAAAGGAGTTGCTTCGACTTCAGGTATCTTTGTTATAGGTATATTCCTATCTACTTCTAGTTCTTGGGTATTAGATACCGGATGTGAAACTCACATTTGTTTAAATGTGCAGGGTCTAAAGAACAGAAGGATGCTTGAAGAGGATGAAGTGGACCTACGTGTGGGGAATGGAGCAAGAGTTGCTGCATTAGCCGTAGGAACTTATGAAGTTACTTGTGAAGTAGTCGACTGCCACTAGCACAAATTCATGTCCATTGCTTCCTGCCGGGGCTATCTTCCCTATCACGTCAATACCCCAAGTTGCAAACGGCCAAGGAGTCATCATGCAGCACAGGTCGTGAGGCGGCAGATGATTGAGGTTGGCAAACCGTTGGCATTTGTCGCACGCTCGGACATGCTGGACACAGTCTGTTTCCATGGAAATCCAGTAATAGCCCATTTTGAGGATCACTTGCATCAATGCTCTGGCATTCATATGAGGACTGCAGGGACCATTGTGGACTTCAGTCATTAACTCTCTTGACCTTTCTTGGGTGACACACAGGAGGAGTGGTCCTTAGTACCGTTTCTTGTACAGATCGCCCCCTAGGATGACATAGTGGGAGGACAACCGTTTCAGGGCTTGCAAGCCCTTGGCTTTGATGCCTTCCCTTGGTCTACCTTCTTCATTTCTGAAAGCTAATTCCCCATCCTTGAGGAACTGATAAATCTGACTGTACCAGGGTTCTTTGACAGGCTCGGGTCCCAAGTCTATTTCTCAACAGAAAGTCGGGGCTTCTCTTCTACCCACTGTGAATGGTTTTATCGCCTTTCCCTCAGGGATCTCTACCAATGAGGCTAGAGTAGCTAAGGCATCTGTGAATCTGTTTTTGTCCCTTGGTAGGTAATGGAAGGTTACTTCTCTAAACTGCTCAGTCAACTCTTCCATGTAGGCATGATACCTCTGAAGGTTAGGATCCACAGTCTTCCACTTGTTGGAGACCTGGTTGATGATCAGGGCTGAGTCTCCATAGACCTCGAGCTCCTTGACATTCCTTTCTAAGGCAGCCTCTAAACCAGCAATGCAAGCTTCATACTCCGTGGCATTGTTCGTGGCAGGGAAGTTCAACTTGATGGCTATTGGCATGTGCTCATCTTTCGGATCGACCAGTAGCATTCCTACGCCGTTTCCTCTCTTGTTAGTAGCTCCGTCAAAGAAAAGCTGCCATCGGTTCTCAGGCTCAACTACAAAGATCCCTTCATTTGGGAATTGGGGTTCAGGCTCGCGGTCCTCATTGCTAGGGAAGTTTGCCAGATGGTCTGACAACGCTTGACCCTTGATTGCCTTTCTCATCACATAGTTGATGTCATACTCAGCCAAGAAGAACGACCACTTCGCTAGACGCATCGAAAGGGAAGGCTTGTCGAAGATGTATTTGATAGGGTCCATTTTCGAGACCAAGTTCACAGAGTGGGCTTGCATGTAATGCTTCAGCTTACCGACTACCCAGACCAGTCCTGCACAAGTCTTTTTGCACGCTGAGTAATTGAGCTCACTTCCTTACAGCTTCCGGCTGACAAAGTAAATGGCGTTTTCTACCCGAGAGTCCTTCTTCTCCTGAGCAAGCATAGCCCCAACTGCCGTATCAGTGACAGTGAGATAGAGCAGAAGAGGTTTCTGTCCATGTGGGGGGCATAGCACTGGGGGATGTACTAGGTACGCCTTGATTTGGTCAAAGGCATCCTGGCATTCCTCAGTCCATTCTGTGTCTGCATTCTTCTTCATGAGCTTGAAGATGGGCTCGCACATGGTAGTCAGCTGGTTGACAAAACGACTGATGTACTGTAATTTACCCATAAAGCTTTTGACCTCTGTCTGGGTTCGAGGTGGCCTCATGTCCATAATGGCCTTGATCTTTCGGGGATCGACTTCAATACCTCGTTCCGTGACCATATACCCAAGCACTTTTCCCCTTGTCACTCCAAAGGTGCATTTGGCAGGGTTCAGTCTCATGGAATGCTGTCTCAACCTCTCAAAGAACTTTCGCAGGTCGACAAAGTGTTGTCGATCCTCACCTTTGGAATGGATTATCATGTCATCGACATCGACCTCAATTTCCTTGTGGATCATGTCGTGAAAGAGTGCAGTCGCTGCCCTTTGATACGTAGCCCCGGCATTCTTAAGCCCAAATGGCATCACAGTATAGCAGTACGTTCCCCACGATGTGGTGAAGGCTGTCTTTTCTTGGTCCTCCTCGGCCATCTTGATCTGGTTGTAGCCAGCAAAGCCGTCAATGAAGGATTTGACTTCGTAGTTAGCAGTGGCGTCCACCAGAATGTCTATGTTTGGCAAGGGGTAGTCGTCTTTGGGGCTGTCCTTGTTCAGATCCCGAAAATCTACACAACAGCGCACCTTCCCATTGGCCTTAGTCACAGTCACGATGTTGGATAACCATGTCGAATATTCGATGACCCTGATGAATCCTACCCGCAGTAGCTTCTCAATCTCTTCTTTGACCTGTAGAGACCACTCTGGCTTGATCTTTCTCAGTTTTACGCTTTGCGGCTTGGCATCTGGTGCTAGAGGGATTCCGTGTTCCACAATCAAACTATCTAGCCCCGGCATATCCTTATATGACCATGCAAACACATCCATGTAATCTACGAGCGAGATTGACGGTCTGTCCCATTGACCCCACGGAAGAAGTTCCCAATCTGTGTCTCTTTAGGTTCTTCGAAAGTACCCAAGTTAACACTTGTCAAAACCTCCTCGGTAGCTTGGTCCCAGTTTTCCTCTTTGTCTGTAACCTGCTTAAAGATTTCTTTAATGTATTGTTCGTTTAGTGTGTTTGAATCTTGTTTAAATGATTCATTATTAACTGTTGTTAAGTTATTAGTTAATTTATCATTTGTTAAGTTGGCAATAAGGGGATACTCAGAAAGATCTATCATTTCATTCAAAGCGAAAGGAAAGATGACATTGGCTACATGTTCATAATCTTCAGGCGTGAGGCCTTCAGATGACTCGAAGGACTAGAATTCAAAGACTCCTGACTCACATGACTCTTAACCCTAACGACTCTGGACCTACACTACTTATTGACTCGAAGTGTTTGACACGGGTTGGACTGGGGTTTTACTCTTTACTGCTGTTGCCCTGGGGAGTAGCAGTCTTGTCGGCGTTCCCATCCTGCGGTGCATCCTATGAACCTTCACTGCCTTTGCTGACATCATTCCCATGGGGGATGTTCGGCTGATCAGGTGCAATACCTTCTTCGAATCAGATCACATCCATTTGCACCTCTGGGGTAATGGGACCAGTTGCACTTTCGGCATCTGAGAGACAGCTTTCTCCATCATCAAAGTCTTCTGGCTCATTCACTCTTCTTTCCACATTCTTCCAAACAGGGGGTTGGGACTGATCTTCTTGAACAGTAAGAGCCATCACGAACACATTATGTTCACCGTGAGTGATGAAGGGTTCCGGAGAGACTTCCATCATCATAGCTTGGCTTACTTCTGCCTCACAATTTTCGTAAGTGAGTCTTTCTTCTGTAATCTTGACTATGGTCACTGGTTTGAAATCACAAAAGAGAGGTCTGGCCTTGACAACATTAACGAAGTCGGTTCCTATTATAGGTCCAAATTGCCCTTCCATGGCGAAGGCATCAATCAGATCTTTCCATTCTCCTTGCAATTCAGCATAAGGAACATTGAATTCCAGGATGTCTATGATCTTTGGATTCCCGAAACCCACTGCATTTGTCTCTCCAAACTCAATCATATTGACTCCATTATTGGCAGGAAGAGGATTCTTGACTATATTGGGACCCCGAGGTGGTTCAAGCTTGCCTTCTTCAATTAGGCAAGAGATCAGGAATTTCAGGTAAGTACAATCATTGGTGTTATGCCCATGATATTTGTGAAAGCGGCAGTGCTTGGTTTCATCCATTCTAACACTGGGGTTCTTTGGTTTCCAGTTCTCCAAAGGTCTAAGGAGTCCTTCAGCCACCAAACCATCAAATACTTTCTCTAGCGGCATTCCAAAATCTTCGGCAGTGTAGAAACGAGGCCTTGGCTTCACAGCGGCTTGACCTGTACTTTATCCGACTTTCTAATTTTGGATATAATTGACTGCGCTAACCATTTATTTTCCCTTTACAGTGACAGCTGGGGCATTTGAGACTGGTGCTTTGTACCGATAAGAGTTGCCTGCCCCTGTGACCGGAGCCATATTGAAGGCATTTTCAAACTTAGTGTCGGCATTTACCATCGCCCGAAGATCAGGATAATAATAATTGCCAATCTGGACCCTTAACTGAGGTTTCAAGCAGGACTGAAAGATCTCCATCTGTTCCTCTTCATTCAACGGGGTCATCATTTCACTAAGTTTCCAATTCCACCTCTTGTAGAATTCGCCTACTGGTTCGTCTGGGCGCTGCAGAGTGCCTTGTAGGTCATTCATACTGGTTTCCCAATTCAAGTTAGCCTTGTACTTTTCCATGAACGTCTCCTTGATCTGGTCCCATGTGGCTCGGGCCTCTGGCTTCACATGCAAGAACCACCTAAGAGCTAAACCCTTTAATGATAGTTGAAAGTGATCGGCCATTTGCTGATACGTACAATCCTTGGCCCTCATGGCAAGAAGGTAGCTTTCAAAGTGAGTCCGAGGACAATCTGTGCCGTTAAACTTTTCAATCTCGGGCATCCAAAATTTTGGAGGAAGAGGGACAATTTTGCTGGGATCAGTGATCTGGTATGCTACTTTCTTGGTGCTCAGTTCCCCGAATGGACTTAACTTGTTCCATCAACCAGGTCATGTTGGGGTCAGGCGACGATTTTGATTGTTCGATTATGAAGCAGGCTTATCAGACTTGGGTGGCACATTGGTAGCTGGTACCATGGCTTGGGGATCTTTCGAAGGGAAGTAAGTGTAAACTTGACCTAGTCCTGTGTTTCCGTGAGGCTGGCCGGAGGCATAGGAATTAGGTTCATAGTTACCAGAGTAAGGAAAGGAATAAGGAACCTCGTGGGGTCCTGTTGGCAAGGTTGGGGATGGAAGATCTGCTGTGGCAGGGCATAAGTTAAAGAGATCATTGGATTGATTTTGAGGCCTGGAGATTGTCTGAGATGGCCCATACTGAGGAGAGGGAGTGAATCCCATGGGATAATGCAGAGACTGAGTAACTGGGATAGCTGTGGCATTTGCTCTCTGTTGGTAGGGAACAAAGCTGGGTCTTATCCGAGGAGGAGAGGGCGTTGGAACCCTGATGGCCTGGGATGTTGGAAAGGACTGAAAAGGGGTAGTCCTTGGTAAGGGATCATATGTGGATGGAGGAGGGCATTGGTTATAGGCTTGGGGAGCTGAGATTGCTGCTTCTGGAGTCTCATCTTCTACCATAACCAGAGAACCGTTGGACTCAACCACTATCTGAACCCCATGACGATGGAGTGCATCGATAAGCATGGCTTGCTGTTCCTCATGGACATTACGACTGCTTTCCAAGGCTAAGGCTAGCTCTTCTTCCCTAGTCATCGGGTTACCCAAATCACTGCTATTTTCTGTCAACTCTGCCATTCTGACTCTCTGGGCTGACAAAACTGAGGATTCTGGCGAGCTATCTGAGAATTCTGCACTGACAAGCCACAGACCCGGTATTCTCACCCACTTCTTTCTCGCTGCGGGAAAGGGATAGGCAAGGTTTAGACTCTGGGGTAGGTGTTTAGGCTGAAGGCTCAAGCAATATGCAAATTAAGAATCTTTCAGTTTACTTAAAATGGTGTCTTTTATTAATTTCTATTTGGTTGGAAAAGGGGTTGTCCTTCTTTTTCGCAACTACTCTTGTCACGACCCTAAAATTAGGCACTATTTTATTACACGTGGAGCACGTGGGGTTCGGGTGGTAGTATTTCATTTTGTGCATTTTATGCTACTAGTTGACTTTATGTGTTCAATTATGTTTTAACAATTTTGGTGAAGTTAGGATGAAAAGGAATTAAAATTAATGTTAAAGGGTCTAAATGGAATAAAGTATAAAGTGTGTAATGATTTTATAATATTTAGAATCTTTAATAAAATGTTTATATGTGTTGAGGTGCTTAGTGGTAAAAGATGTTAGTTGGAGGTGTTAGTGTTGTTGAGTGGAACCATGAAGGAGCCTTAATGAAATCTTTCATAATTATCCATGGGAAATAATTGAAAAACCTCATTTGTAAATCCTCAGTATTCTCTCCTTCTTCAAAACCCTCCATGTAAAACCAAAACCCTAGATAACCTTCCAAAAATTCTATAGTCTTCATTTCTTCTTCGTTTTCAATTCGGTTTGCGGATTCTTGTTCGTGGTGGCGAGGGGATCGTTTAGAGCCGGTCAATTAATTATTCCATTTTTCACCATTTAAGTAAGTTATTATGATTTTCTTTCAAAAAGTGTTCATAGTATGATTGTTGTTGTTATTGATATGATTTAAGGGAAATTTGATGTTTGTGGAACACTTTTACTTGGTAAGAATGGTTTTGGAAAAGTGGAATTGAAATGGGTATGGGGTGGTTGTTGAAATAGCAAGAAAATGGGTTAGTAGTTATATTATGGTGTTAATTCCTTGATACCTCTAGTTGCATGGCAAATTGACATAAAGTATGGTATTAAAATGGTGTTGGTTGGTGTTGAGTGGATAGAGTATGGAATGGTTTGGGTTGGTATTATTGATGTTTGGTACTGATTTGTATCAACTTAAAACAGAGTAAAACTTGGTACATGTCAATTTGGTGTAGTTACTGATGTTGTTGCAATTATTTCGAGATTCGAACGGGGGGCACGACTCGTGCTCTGGGGCACGAGTCGTGCACGAGTCGTCCCCTGGATTTGGCCTAAGTCGTGCCTATACTGGGACGAGTGTATCTGTTGGGGGTTATAAGGGGCACGAGTCGTGCCTTGTCCTGCAGTCTCTGAACAACTTTCCAAGGCCTATAAACCTATTCAACCTAGAACCAAAGTGAACCATATTTAACTTAGATTAAAGTAGAACACTTTAGCTATACAACGGTGTCTTACTTGGTGAAAACGGAATAGTGTAAGTACTTTAAATATTTTGCGGAAATTACTTGAGAGCCTTGATTCGTAACTTAACCAAAGTAACTCCAACTTGGTAAATGGAACTTGGACCTTTATAGAGGTCATGTATTGTTGCACATTGATTATATAAGGCTGGGTTATGATACATTGTAGCCTTACTTGAGTTCATATGCATTGGTTGATATATATATAGTGTATGAAATGAACGTTGCACTATATTATTGATTGAACATGAGTATGCTTTATCATGTTGTTATCTTCTCATCCCTTTGGTGGATTTCATTTCAAGTAACTATTATGTGCTTGAACTTGTGTTAATCAGCTGATGTTTAGGGGTATAACGGAATACGATCAATTATTGAAAGTGTGACCTAATGTGATAGGATTGCGTTATACCTGTGACTGTCCCCATCTGTGGCCACAGATTGGGGTTATAGCATCTGTATTGAGCCAAAAGCCTTACAGAGTTGCTAGTATCTTATATGGTTCCCTGAAAAACGGGTCTTATAAGATGTGAATATGCTCAAGCAGTTCACAAATGAGAGGAGTTCTATCTCCCGATGTTGTACGACTTATTGGTCAGATGGGAAAAGGTAAACCAAGGTAATGTAATGTGTTTACGGCTTTTCCAATGTGTTATATGCACCTTGTATGTGTTGCATCTTACTTGGCATATTGTGCATTCATAATAACTTATTGAGATTTATTCTCACCCTTCTCCCTTTAATGTTTTAGATCGGACTGAGACAGGAGGACCCGGCCAGTGAGGACGGTGCGGAGTTTGTACTTGTATTTTGGGTTGTTGGGTACGTTATATTTTAGATGGGTTGTATTTTGAGTATTACTCCTTTGTTGGAGTTTGTTTATAAAACAACTTTTGTAAAGGTTTATTTGTGACTTGAACTTTTGTAAATGTTGTAACTAAGTTGGTTTAAAGTTAGTTAAATGTTTTACCCCTTTTCCTCCAAGTGGAGATGTCCCAAGTTAGTATTTGAATGTTGAGGTTAAAGTTTAGTCTTTTCAAGTTAAGTTAAAAGTTTTCAAAAATTACAAGTGGTCTTTCTTAATTGGACTCTCCAACTCGGGACACGTGTTAGGTTTCGGGTTGGGGTGCCCACAGTTGGTATCAGAGCCTCGTCTAGAGGTCAAGGGTAGATGTCTAGTTTGAGGGGGGAGTGTGTGATAACTGACGCCGAGTGTTTGATGTAGGTGTTTGTTCCAATGGCTGGAAATGAGGATGATCAGCATCGAGCACAGGGTAATGTTGGTAATGAAAGAGGAAATGGTAATCCGAATGCAGTGATGATGGACATGTTTAGGGTCTTCTTACAGAATATGACCAATCAAGGTAGAGCTCAATAACAACCGGAAGGGAGGCAAGGGCATGGACTTGAAAAGTTTGTAAAGATGGCACCCCCGAGTTTTAATGGTGATCCGGATCCGGTGAAGGCAGAGAGATGGATCGAGGCAATGAACAAGATCTTCGCGGCAATGGAGAGCCCGGATGATGAAAAGGTAAGGTGCGCCGTTTTCAAGTTGGAGGGAACGGCGGAGCATTGGTGGCATATAGTCAAAGATAGTTGGGACCGAGATCATACACCACAGACATGGTATAAATTCACCCGTAAGTTTCGAGACCATTTCATTCCAATGGTGACAAGAGACAGAAAGGAGGTGGAATTTCTTAGACTGGAGCAAGGAACAATGACAGTGGCACAGTACTCGACCAAGTTTACGGAGCTAGCTCGTTATTGTTCCCATTTGGTGCCGGAAGAGGAGAGACGGGTATATAGGTTTGTGAAAGGGTTAAGGCTGGAGTTCCGTAAGCAACTTTTGATGCACGACTTCACGGATTTTCAAGCGGCGGTGAACGAGCATACCGAATAGAGAATGACATTGAAGAGCACAAGGGTAAGTCCGAAGGTGGAAGTGGAAGAAAGCAGCGGTTCCAAGGACAAGGTTCGGGACAAGGTAGAGGACAACCAAGGTTTCCAAATCCGGGTGTAGCAAGAGGCGGAATTGTGGTTACTCCAGTAGCTCGTACTCCTTCAAGACAGTTTGGGACTGTTTGTGGTTTTTGTAAGAAGCCGGGTCACTCAGAGGATAGGTGTTGGAGCAAGATTGGGAAGTGTTTAGAATGTGGAGGAGATGGTCACTTCCGAAAGAATTGTCCCAAGCTTCGAGGGCAAGCTTCTGGTAGTGGACAAGGTGGACCACGAGGAGGAATCAAAAGAGACAATGAAGGAAAGCCTAAGGATAAAGTTCAGGGGCGAGTGTTTGCCTTAGGAAGAGGAGAGGTTGATCCTAATGCAGTCATTAGAGGTATTGTTCCTGTCTCAGGAGTTAAGGCCCGCATCCTTATAGATCCTGGGTCTTCCCATTCGTTTATTGCGTCTCATTTTGCATTCGCATTGCATAAATTACCTGATTTTATGCCTTATGTGCTTGAGGTTTCGACTCCTATGGGAGAGTGCCTCACTTCTTCTTTGATCTATAATGGTTTTGATGTGTCTATTGGTGGGTATATATTGCCGGCAGATTTAGTAGAGTTACAAATTCGACTTTGATGTTATTCTTGGTATGGATTGGTTGAGTCATTACCATGCCTTGGTTGATTGTCGTAGGAAGAAGGTCTCATTTGATATACCTGATATGCCTACTTTTGTGTTTGATGTCGACAAGTCTATATTTGGTATTCATGTCATTTCTGCTTTAAAGGCTAGAAAAATGCTTTCTAAGGGGTGTGCGGGGTATTTGGCTTATGTGGTAGATTCCAGTAACAAATCCCCTGAGTTAGTTGATGTTACCTTAGTAAATGAATTTGGTGATGTGTTTTCCACCGAGTACTCTATGCCTCCTGATAGGGAGGTCGAGTTTTGCATTGATCTAGTGCCCGGTACCACACCTATTTCTAAAGCGCCTTATAGAATGGCTCCGGCTGAGTTGAAGGAGTTAAAGACTCAGTTGCAAGAGTTGTTAGATCGGGGGTTTATCCGTCCCAGTGTGTCACCGTGAGGAGCTCCGGTTTTATTTGTCAGAAAGAAAGATGGTACCTTGAGATTGTGTATCGACTATCGTCTGTTGAACCAAGCAACCATCAAGAACAAATATCCTCTCCCACACATTGATGACTTGTTTGATTAGCTTCAAGGTTCCGTTATTTACTCAAAGCTTGATTTGAGAAGCGGATACCATCAGTTGAAGATCAGACCCGACGACATTTCCAAAACAGCTTTCAGGACGAGATATGGTCACTACAAGTTTGTGGTTATGCCTTTTGGGTTGACTAACGATCCGGCCATATTTATGGATATGATGAACCGTATCTTCAAGCCGTACCTTGATAGCTTTGTCATGGTTTTCATCGATGACATTCTTGTGTATTCTAAGTCCCGAGAGGAGCATGAGAATCATTTGAGGATTGTGTTATCTCTTCTTCGTGAAAAGCAATTGTTTGCCAAGTTCAGTAAGTGTGAATTTTGGCTCGAGCAGATATCTTTCTTGGGGCATGTGGTATCTAGTTCGGGAATATCTGTTGATCCTTCCAAGATTGAAGCCGTTGTCAATTGGAAGCAGCCTTCAACTGTGACAGAAGTTCGTAGCTTTCTTGGGTTAGCAGGGTATTACAGAAGGTTCATTGAAGGGTTTTATCGCATTGCAACTCCGTTAACTCGATTGACTTGAAAGGATGTACCTTTTGTATGGGATTCCAAATGTGAAGCTAGTTTTGAAGAGTTGAAGAAAAGATTGACATCAGCTCCTGTTCTTACCCTTCCAGATGGTTGCGAGAACTTTGTCATTTTCAGTGATGCCTCGAAGGAGGGATTGGGATGTGTGTTGATGCAAGGAGGAAAATTGATTGCTTATGCTTCTCGGAAGTTGTCACCGGCTGAACAGAATTATCCTACACATGACATGGAATTGGCTACGATTATTTTTGCGTTGCACAAGTGGAAACACTATCTTTACGGGGCGAGATTTGAGATCTTCACGGACCATAAGAGCTTGAAGTATCTATTTACACAAAAAGAGTTGAATAATCGACAACGAAGATGGTTAGAGTTCTTGAAAGACTTTGATTGTGTGATTTCATATCATCCGGGGAAGTCAAATGTTGTTGAGGATGTGATTAGCCGAAAGGCTTACTTATCAAATTTGAGTTCTCGAGATTCAAAACATGAGTTGATTTTTGCGAATGTCCGAGCCGTTCCAACTTTGTATGGAGATTTGATGGAAGCTCAATCAGTTGATCCGGAGTTGAAGAAAATATTGGGACAAGTTCAAGATGGTAAAGCCAGGGATTTTACGTTGAATAGAGATGGACTCCTCACTTTTCAAGGCCGGATTTGTGTTCCTTCATCACCGGAGATCAAGAGACGTGTTCTAGAGGATGGTCATAAGTCCAAGTTTGCCATTCATCCGGGTAGCACGAAGATGTACCAAGATTTGAAATGAGGATATTGGTAGAATGGGATGAAGAAAGAGATAGCGGATTTCGTATCTAAGTGTTTAACTTGTCAACAAGTCAAGGCCGAGCATCAAAGACCGGCGGGGCTACTTCAACCATTAGACATTCCGAAGTGGAAATGGGAAGGGATTTCAATGGATTTTGTAACGGGTTTGCCTCTTACCGCGAAGAAGATGGATGCTATATGGGTTATCGTGGATAGCTTGACGAAATCGGCTCACTTTCTTCCCGTGTCAACTAAGTTTTCGATGGAGAGATTAGCTCAGTTGTATATGAAGGAGATTGTTCGACTTCATGGAGTTCCCGTTAGTATTGTTTCAGATAGAGACCCAAGGTTCACTTCGAGATTTTGGAGGGCATTACATGAAGCTTTGGGTTCCAAGTTATGAATCAGTACGGCGTTTCATCCTCAGACAGATGGGCAGATGGAACGAACTATTCAGATACTTGAGGATATGCTTAGAGCTTGTGTGATGGATTTTCAGTTGTCTTGGGAAGCTCATCTACCGTTGGTTGAGTTCGCCTACAACAACAGTTACCAATCTAGCATTGAGATGGCTCCTTATGAAGCGTTGTATGGTAGAAGGTGTAAATCTCCTATGTGTTGGGATGAAGTGGGTGAAGCAAAGCTTTGGGGTCCTGAAATTACCCGAATTTCGCGCGGGCGAAAGCGGTTGTCTTTCGCAGAGGGTTGGTGTCTGAGACCTCGCTTTTTTGGGAAGGAGAGGAGTCACCACGTGGTTTTTGTATTTTGAGCCCAAACGTTGAGATACGGCTTTTGGTTGAAAATGGTGTCGTTTTTATTGGTAGCAAAAACTTAGGAAAAGGCTTTGAAAATGGGGTGTCATTTTTATTGGTAGCAAAAACGAGTAAAAAGCTTTTTCAGTACCAGAGATTGTTAGGTTCGGAGGTCACGTTACGTTTCGGGAAGAGTATATTGAGATCACCCGAAACGCCTCGTATGACGAGTCTTTCTACCTTTCTCGAAAATGTGTGCGTGTGTGTGTGTGTGTGTGTGTTTGCGTTTTTGAAATGGGGGCTTGAATGGCAAGCTTAATATTGGTTTGAATGTCAAACGTTGATTATGTGGTTTGTTTGAAAAGGCGAGCGTTTGAATGACAAACGTCGGTTTTGGAGTTTTAGGAAAAGTGGCGTGAATGCTGATTTTAACTGTTTATCTTAAGTGTCAAATGTTGACTTTTAAGAAAAGAGCGTTTGAATGTCAAACGTCGGATTTTGAGTTTGAAGATGAGCGTTTGAATGCCAAACGTCATTTCGCCCGTTTTGAAAGAGAGTTCGAATGTCGAACTCCGATTTTGAACCGGGCATGTCATTGTTAGCGATTTTACGGGAAAAAGCATTAAATGATTTTTGAATGTCAAAAGTCGGCTTTTAAGTTTGAAGATGAGCGTTTGGATGCCAAACGTCATTTCGCGCGTTTTGAAAGAGAGTTTGAATTTCGAACTCCGGTTTTGAACCGGGCATTACATTGTTAGCATTTTTATGGGAAAAGGCATTAAATGATTTGCGATCAACGAATCGGGTTGCGACTCGGACTTTGATAAGTAAATACTATCACGATCCAAACGGCTCGGACTTGTAAATGACAGTATTTAAAGTGCGATATCGACGGAATCAAACGACCCGAAATTGTAAAGTACGATCGACGAGCCAAACAGCTCGGAATTGTAAAGTTGCGTAAAAGTAAATGACGATCGACGGATCAAACGATCTGGAATTGGTAAATGACATGAAAGTAAATGACGATCAACGGATCAAACAATCCGAAATTTGTAAATGGCATAAAAGTAAACGGAACGGGGCCGGAACGCCGTTTTAACCCGAAATTACTTTTCTTACGGGAAGAGAATAGGATCAGGGACTAAAACGTATCGGACTCCGTTAGACGGTAACGTCTACATTTCAACAACGTCGTCCGAAATGGTTGTAGCGACTGGCGCTGTAAGTGCTCCAATTTGAGTTGTTAGTATTTTCGTTAGAAAATTAACGAAAGTCCTAACATTCCTAACATTTCTAACAATTCTTAACATTTCTAACCAAGCAAGGGTAGATTAGGGATTGCTATTTAAAGTTAAACCAAGAAAAGAATCTCACAAAAGCAAAAGAAAGGTCAAAAACCCGAAATGGAAGCTGCTGGAACAAAAACTGGTTGCTTAATTTGAAAAATATTCTTCCTGTCCAAAGCCTGAAGCATTTAATGCACCAGGCACGCCTTCAAGACGATCCGCGCGGACGAGATTGATTTCCCAGAATGCCTATAAATTGAACCCCTCAGTCTCATTTTCAAGGAGCCACAACTTCATTCACAGTAACACCTTGGCGAGAATACTAGAGAAAACAGTGGGAATTCTCTTGAATTGCCACCTTTTTCTTTGGATTATTTTCCCAAATCACACTCACTAAATACTCTCAAATTCAAACCTCAAACACTCTTAAATCCAAGCCTCAAACTCAAACACAAAAGAAGATAGGTATAACCTCCTTCTCCCTACCCTAAATCTCACTCATCCATGCATGCATCTCATACTTTGAAGATGTAACTTGTTATTCTCTTGCCCTAGATCCAAGAGGATCACCATGGAAGTTCATCTCCATGGATGATCCTCTACAAGGATAAACATTTCTTTCAAAATTGTTTTTACTTCTTACAAACATATTTTCAAAACCCTAAAACCATTTTCATACATAAAATCTTGATTTCAAAGTTAAATCTCCCCCTTCCCAAGCAAATGAAGTGCTTAAGTCCTAATGTACCCTAAGGATGGCTTGATATAGTAGATCACCACTAAAATGTCTAGTGACTACTAATCATAGCCTAAGGAAATGGGGACAAGCATGGATGCAAAACCCCCTTTAAAATCACATTTTCCTTCAAGAACATCTTGCTGTCCAGTAGCATTGTTCTAAGACCTCTGTCCATGGTCTAATTTTTTGGACACAGAAGAACTTGGAATTGGGTGTTGACTACAAAATACTTTTTGTAACCAACATCCATAGATTTCCAGACATATTTTTACTTTATTTTTTGCGTGAGTCAAACTCCCTTTTTTCAAATTATTTTCTAAAGGTCAGTTCATCAGTCTCTGGAAATCCAGATTCCACATCTGAGATTTCCAGAAGGTTTTGGTCCATCAAATCATCTCCAAATGGAAAATACTTTTTCAGAAACCTTATTTAATGCGTTTTTAACAACTTTCATTCTCGGATTTTCCCCATATTTTGAAGTTTTAAAGCTCTTAAATCCGTTTTAAAATCAAGTGTCCACTGCCTTTTTCATTCTGGCAGAATTGGTTTCCAACTTCAAGAAATCTTTTGAGTACCAAAACTCAACCCAAAAATCATACCAAAAATCATGGGACTTCTTTAATGTCTTATAAAGAGTTCCCAATTTTTGGTTTTCTGAGTTTGAACTTATTTTGGCCAAAGGAACACACACACATACATACACATATACACACACACACACAAATGGTTTTTAAGCTTGGAAGACTCGTTTTTACGAGGCATTCCGGGTGAACACTAACGTTCTTCCCGGCGTGTAACGCACTACTACATTTCTGACCTAATGTAACGCCAATTTTCGTTGCATTAGGGCCCAAAAACCGTTACATTAGGCCTAATGTAACGCCAAATGGCCGTTGCATTCTCTTGCGTTGCATTAGGTCTAATGCAACGACATAGCAAGCTAATGTAACGCCAGAGCTTTGGCGTTGCATCAGGTAAATACCTGATGCAACGCCAATTTTAAAACTATATGAACACCTAGTGCAACGCCAAAAAGAACCTAATGCAACGCCAATTGAAAAAGTGGTTGAATACCTAATGTAACGCCAAAATTAGATGAATCCCTAAAATTTATTACATAATTTCACAATTTTATTAATTTTTTTAATTTTCTTTTTCAATATATATATATATATATATATATATATATATATATATATATATATATATATATATATATATATATATATATGTAAATAAATATATTTTAAAAAATATATATATATTTATTCTCAAACAATTCCTTAACTTTTTTTTTCTCAAATCTTTCCCTTAATGTTTTTTATTCTCTAATTAGTCCCTTAACTTTTTTTATATTCAAATCAATTCTTACATTTTTCAAAAGTAACACTTTGCTCCACCACCATCCACCACCATCCACCACCGTCCACCACCGTCCACCACCGTCCACAACCATCCACAACCACAAATCAAACAAAAGATTGTACAAATCAAAATAAAACACAAAATACAATAATAAATCGAAAATACCCAAATCCACAGCAAGGATTTTCCTTGGAAACGCCTGAATCGAATGTTCTAATCATTTGATTCTTTCATTAAAAATCGCAGCCATATTGAGGATACTGGGAACAAGTTCTGAATCGAAAATACACAAAATACAATCGCCTGAATCTAAGCATTTTGGGGGTATAGTATAGGTGCAGTGAAATTTTCGAGAGAGCGAGAGAGATGGAACGACGCTAGAGCAAGAGAGATGGAACAATTGAGCTTCGTCGGAGACGAAGAAGACGGCGTTGGGGGAGAGAGAGAGAAGAAGCCGGCGTTGGGGGTCGGAGATAGAGAAGAAGATGGTTGAGCCTCGCCGGAGATTATGAAGGGCTCGTCGGAATCCATGGAAAAAGGTTGGGAGACGGGTAGGCATGAGTTGTTTGACGGAGAGAAGAATGAGAGAGAAGAAGAAGGTTGATGAGAGAAATGAGAAACGGGTTGAGGAGAGAAGAAGACGGTCGGAATCCATGAGAAACGGCCTGTTTGACAGAGAGAGAAGAATGAGAGAAATGGGTTTGTTTATTTTGATAAAATGAAAATAAAGAAAGAGAAATGAGGAGAGAAAGAGGGATTTATTGGTTTTGTTTAGAATAGATGTGGACCGTTGGATTGAATGTATTGAACGGTTAGATGTTGTTTTATTCATGATCCGGGTGAAATTTTTAGATCCAATCAAAAAATTGCACAACACATAGTATTTGTTTCACACATAGTATTTGTTTCACACTATATTATATAATTAATAATAATACTTAATAATAATATTAAAATAACTAGTAATAATACATAATATCAAAAATAATAATGTTATTAATTAATAATAAAACTCATTAATTTAATCATTTTAAATTTATTAATAATAATACTTAATAATAATATTACTAATAACTAGTAATAATACATAATATCAAAAAAAAAGTAAATATTTTTATATTATATACTTAACAAATAATTGAATATATTAATAATTATTATTATATAATTAATAATAATACTTAATAATAATATTAAAATAACTAGTAATAATACATAATATCAAAAATAATAATGTTATTAATTAATAATAATACTCATTAATTTAATCATTTTAAATTTATTAATAATAATACTTAATAATAATATTAATAATAACTAGTAATAATACATAATATCAAAAAAGTAAATATTTTTATATTATATACTTAACAAATAATTGAATATATTAATAATTATTATTATATAATTAATAATAATACTTAATAATAATATTAAAATAACTAGTAATAATACATAATATCAAAAATAATAATGTTATTAATTAATAATAATACTCATTAATTTAATCATTTTAAATTTATTAATGGTATAGGGTATACCCTATACCCTATACCTTATAGGGTATACCCTATACCCTATAGGGTATACCCTATATCATATGACCTATGCCCTATACCTTATACCCTATACCCTATAGGGTATACCCTATACCATATGCCCTATACTCTATAGGGTATACCCTATACCCTATACCCTATGTGGTATACCCTATACCCCATATGTGGTATACCCTATACCATACGACCTATGCCTCTATATCATATATCCTATACCCTATACCCTATACCCTATACACTATGCCCTATACCCTATAGGGTATACCCTATACCCTATACCCTATAGAGTATACCCTATACCATATACCCTATAGGGTATACCCTATACCCTATATGGTATACCCTATACCATATGCCTCTACGCCTTATACCCTATACCTATAGTATAAATTTATACCCTATACCTATAGGGTATACTCCTATACCCTATAGGTATATACCCTATACCATATGTGGTATACCCTATACCCTATAGGGTATACCCTATACTCCTATACCATATAGGGTATATACCCTATACCCTATAGTAGTATACTCCTATACCATGTGGTATACCCTATACCCCATAGTGGTATACCCTATACCCTATGCCCCTATGCCTTATACTCCTATACCCTATAGGTATACCCTATACCCTATACCCTATAGGGTATACCCTATACCCTATAGGGTATACCCTATACCATATGCCCTACGCCTTATACCCTATACCCTATGTGGTATACCCTATACCATATGCCCTATACCTTATACCCTATACCCTATAGTGGTATACCCTATACCCTATGGTATACTCCTATACCCTATGTGGTATACCCTATACCATATGCCCTATG
The DNA here is from genome assembly GCA_022495995.1 of Adenophora triphylla var. japonica. NCBI lineage: Eukaryota > Viridiplantae > Streptophyta > Magnoliopsida > Asterales > Campanulaceae > Adenophora > Adenophora triphylla. The sequence continues at coordinate 339,008 of JAFEMH010002015.1, read as the reverse complement.
CCTTCTGTACCTTATACCCTATACCCTATATCCTATACTCCTATACCCTATAGGTATACCCTATACCATATGCCCTATGCCTTATACCTATACCCTATAGGGTATACCTTATACCACATATAAAGGGTATACCCTATACCATACGCCCTATACCTTATACCCTATACCCTATAGGGTATACCCTATACCCCATAGTGGTATACCCTATATACCATATGCCTTTCTCCATGCCTTATACCTTATACTTTATACTTATATCCTATACCCTATATCCTATAGTGGTATACCCTATAGGTATACCCTATACCATATGCCTATACCCTACATGCCCCATATCACATAGGGTATACCCTATACTTATAGAGTATACCCTATACCATATGACTATATCCTATACCCTATATCCTATAGGTATACCCTATACCCTATAGGTATACCCTATACCATACGCCCTATATCCTATAGGTATACCCTATACCATATGCCCTATACCTTATACTCATATACCCTATACCATATAGGGTATACCTATACCATATGCCCTATACCCTATGTGATATAGGTTATGTGGTATAGCAGATGTGGCATGTATGTGGTATGTGATATGTGGTATAAGATATAGTGTGTATAGTGTATAGTGGTATAGTGTATAAGGTATAGTGGTATAGGTATAGGATATAGTATATATAGGTATAGTGGTATATGTATAGGTATGTGGTATAGTGGTATACCAGATGGTATGGGGTATAGTGTATAGGGTATAGTATATGTGGTATAGTGGTATAGGTATAGGTTATAGGTTATAGGGTATAGTGTATATAGGCGTATGTATAGTGGTATATATGTATAGTGGTATAGTGTATAAGGTACAGGTGGTATATGGTATAGGGTATATGATATAGGATATAGGTTATAGGGTATAGTGTAGGGTATAGGGTATAGGTTATAGGATTTTGGCGTTGCATTAGTAATTTAGGCGTTACATTAGGATTTTGGCGTTGCATTAGTAATTTAGGCATTACATTAGGATTTTGGCGTTGCATTAGACTCGTTACATTAGCTCTGGCGTTGCATTAGATGCGTTACATTAGCTCTGGCGTTGCATTAGATGCGTTACATTAGCTCTGGCGTTGCATTAGCCGATTACATTAGCTCAAGCAGCGTTGCATTAGGTGCGTTACATTAGCTCTGGCGTTGCATTAGATGCGTTACATTAGCTCTTGGCGTTACATTAGATGCGTTACATGCGTTACATTAGGTCAGAAATGTAGTAGTGACGTGACCTCCGAACCCAAATCTCTAGTCTCGGGAATTTTTCAAAGTTTTGGCCCTTAAAACAAAAATGGCGTGGCGACTCCGTGTTTTTCGATTGATTTTCAAAGAAGAGAAAAACCCCCAATCTTTCGAAAAATGGCAACATCGTTACAGGCGTGTAAACTGAGATGAAACGAGAGTTTAAAGAGAGAGGGAGCTACCTATGGAACGGTTGTAGGGAACAAAGTTGGGTCTTATCCGAGGAGGCGAGGGCGTTGGAACCCTGATAGCCTGGGATGTTGGAAAGGACTGAAAAGGGGTAGTCCTTGGTAAGGGATCATATGTGGATGGAGGAGGGCATTGGTTATAGGCTGGGGGAGCTGAGATTGCGGCTTCTGGAGTCTCATCTTCTACCATAACCAGAGAACCGTTGGACTCAACCACTATCTGAACCCCATGACGACGGAGTGCATCGATAAGCATGGCTTACTATTCCTCATGGACATTACGACTGCTTTCCAAGGCTAAGGCTAGCTCTTCTTCCCTAGTCCTCGGGTTACCCAAACCACTGCTATTTTCTGTCAACTTTGCCATTCTGACTCTATGGGCTGACTAAACTAAGGATTCTGGCGAGCTATCTGAGAATTCTGCACTGACAAGCCGCAGACCCGGTATTCTCACCCACTTCTTTCTCGCTGCGGGAAAGGGATAGGCAAGGTTTAGACTCTGGGGTAGGTGTTTAGGCTGAAGGCTCAAGCAATATGCAAATTAAGAATCTTTCAGTTTACTTAAAACGGTGTCTTTTATTAATTTCTATTTGGTTGGAAAAGGGGTTGCCCTTCTTTTTCGCAACTACTCTTGTCACGACCCTAAAATTAGGCACTATTTTATTACACGTGGAGCACGTAGGGTTCGGGTGGTAGTATTTCATTTTGTGCATTTTATGCTACTAGTTGACTTTATGTGTTCAATTATGTTTTAACAATTTTAGTGAAGTTAGGATGAAAGGAATTAAAATTAATGTTAAAGGGTCTAAATGAAATAAAGTATAAAGTGTGTAATGATTTTATAATATTTAGAATATTTAATAAAATGTTTATATGTGTTGAGATGCTTAGTGGTAAAAGATGTTAGTTGGAGGTGTTAGTGTTTTGACTGGAACCATGGAGGAGCCTTAATGAAATCTTTCATAATTATCCATGGGAAATAATTGAAAAACCTCATTTGTAAATCCTCAGTATTCTCTCCTTCTTCAAAACCCTCCATGTAAAACCAAAACCCTAGATAACCTTCCAAAAATTCTATAGTCTTCATTTCTTCTTCGTTTTCAATTCGGTTTGCGGATTCTTGTTCGTGGTGGCGAGGGGATCGTTTAGAGCCGGTCAATTAATTATTCCATTTTTCACCATTTAAATAAGTTATTATGATTTTCTTTCAAAAAGTGTACATAGTATGATTTTCATACATAAAATCTTGATTTCAAAGTTAAATCTCCCCCTTCCCAAGCAAATGAAGTGCTTAAGTCCTAATGTACCCTAAGGATGGCTTGATATAGTAGATCACCACTAAAATGTCTAGTGACTACTAATCAAAGCCTAAGGAAATGGGGACAAGCATGGATGCAAAACCCCCTTTAAAATCACATTTTCCTTCAAGAACATCTTGCTGTCCAGTAGCATTGTTCTAAGACCTCTGTCCATGGTCTAATTTTTTGGACACAGAAGAACTTGGAATTGGGTGTTGACGAAAAAATACTTTTTGTAGCCAACATCCATATATTTCCAGACATATTTTTACTTTATTTCTTTCGTTAGTCAAACTCCATTTTTTAAAATTATTTTCTAAAGGTCAGTTCATCAGTCTCTGGAAATCCAGATTCCACATCTGAGATTTCCAGAAGGTTTTGGTCCATCAAATCATCTCCAAATGGAAAATCCTTTTGCAGAAACCTTATTTAAGGTGTTTTGAACAAATTTAATTCTCGTATTTTCCCCATATTTTGATGTTTTAAAACTCTTAAATCCGTTTTAAAATTAAGTGTCCACCGCCTTTTTTATTCTGGCAGAATTGGTTTCCAACTTCAAGAAACCAAAACTCAACCCAAAAATCATACCAAAAATCATGGGACTTGTTTAATGTCTTATAAAGAGTTCCCAATTTTTGGTTTTCTGAGTTTGAACTTATTTTGGCCAAAGGAACACACACACATACATACACATATACACACACACACACAAATGGTTTTTAAGCTTGGAAGACTCGTTTTTACGAGGCATTCCAGGTGAACACTAACGTTCTTCCCGGTGTGTAACGTGACCTCCGAACCCAAATCTCTAATCTCGGGCATTTTTCAAAGTTTTGGCCCTTAAAACAAAAATGGTGTGGCGACTCCGTGTTTTTCGATTGATTTTCAAAGAAGAGAAAAACCCCCAATCTTTCGAAAAATGGCAACATCGTTACAGTGGCGACTCCGCTGGGGACGAACTAAGTTTTATCTTTTCAGAAAAAAAAGAAAAGCTTTTGAGGGTCAAGCTTCCGTCCCGGCATTTAAAATCATTTGTTGTGTGTGTGTGTTGATTTTTCACATTTTCGTGTTGTTTTGGTCGCCTCGGAAAAGTCAAAATTTTGACTATCGGACCCGTTGACTTGAATTTTGAATTATGTGCTTATGTGTTCATTTATTTTCAAAAAAAAAAAGATTTCAAAAAAAAAAGATTTCCAAAAAAAAAAGCTTTAAAAAAATGGGGGTTTCAAAAAAAAATCATTTTGTGCATGCATCATACTTTTTAAGACACATGTGAAAATTTCTATTTTACTCAGAAAAAGAAGATAGACTGCTTGCACACTACGCGCACTTGGCCTTACACTGCACACTACGTCCCTAACCCGGGGAAATCCCTGTAGCGGCCCGTTTGGTCTTATTACGCCTCTCGGTGCAAGCACGGGACTACCCAAACATCCCATGGAGCCTCGTGTCGACCATGCACTTGTCCGTGACACACTTTGTCCGAGACCCGGTTGGTTTTTAGTCTGGTCTGTGTCATGCCCTGTCTGTGTATAGACCTTTCCTTTCAAGCCTTAGTCGGCCTACCACGTCAACATCTTTCGGGACCCTAATCAGTCAAAGTCCTGCCGGTTTTTCGTCACGGGCTTTGACCAGATATTGACTGGCGCCTTGACTTTGACTCTGACTGGCACAAATTATACACTGACTCCCAGCATGACACTGAGTCATCAATAATTAACGATTATTCCATGCCTAATTACGGCCTAATTGACGACGAGTCAAGATCAATTGTGGACATTTATCAGTCCGAATCATGCCAACTTTTTGTCGAGCCCTCGGACATGATCTCGACTTTGACGTCAGCTTTGTCCGTAATTTACATCGAATGCTCGTTAAAACTCGATTACCCGCCAGACTTTAGGATCATTTTTTTTTTGGTCGGTGGGACCCACTTGCCCTATAGGACCCTCGCCCGGGGCTGTCCGCCCTGGGAAGTCGAAATACAGGTGGAATACGAGGGGCTTATAGACGTAGTGTGGGGTCCACTGATCCAGGATCCAGAGTAGTTTGCGAAAAAGAAGAGCAATCTTTTCCAACCGATTAGGTTAATAAAATACATTTTAAAGTAAACTAGAACAAATAACTGCATGTTGCATGAGCCCAAACACCTACCCTCCTTCATTCCCAGACATCTGAACCCTCGTGCCTTTTCCCCCGCAGCTCCTCACAAAGCTTGGTTTCGGGCACCGGGTCACCGTTTGATCAGTTGGGAAGAGTCAAGCGCATCGTCAGCTTCACCCTTTGTTCCGACTCCGGGTTTTCGAATGTCTGCATCAGTTGGTAACGATGGGGACAACACCACTCCCCCTCCTGGGACTCCCTGCATTTAACAACAATGGAATCAGTTAGCCGAACAGATGAGACTGCGACAAGAAGCACAGCTGAATAGCCTTATGGAGGCTATTAAGAGCCATGGTTTGGCCGCCAACCTCAATCCCGATGGCACCTTCACCGTGGAAGAAGAAGAGGATGCCAATCCCACTCTCAGTCGCCCTGATTACTCCAGGATGCCACCGCCCACCTCCTATGGTACCACTACCAGAACCCATGCTCCTCGATCTTCGGGTCACCTCCCCGGCTTCAGACTACCTGGATCCATGCAACCCGACGGACAACCGTCATAGCCTCGCTGGGGACAAAGCCGCACGGAATGTCTTCTCATGGTCAGGGATATCTCTAATGCCACAAAGAAATTGGGATCCCGCCTCGCCTTTGGAACCGATCACCCGGACCTTCACAAAGAACAGCTTGGAATGCCTCCATTAGTGGCTTCGGGGCCACAATCAGGAGCCCCTCCTCAGAATGATACTAGCTCGCTTGCTCCCACACAGCCTTTCACAAATCCATTTCTCACTCAGGGTTCGATGGGTTACCAAACCTCCATCCCGTTTCATCGTAATCACCAGACCGCAGCATTCCCCTGGTTATGCACCATCACCCTGCATAACCATGCACTAACAATCGGGGACAAGAGCCCCGCACCTAAGCCTACTTATGGGTCTCACTCCGGAAATCCAAGCTACCCAGCTACATCAGGACTGCCTCCACCCACTTGTAAGTGCTCCAATTTGAGTTGTTAGTATTTTCGTTAGAAAAATAACGAAAGTTTTAACATTCCTAACATTTATAACAATTCCTAACCTTTCTAACCAAGTAAGGGTAGATTAGGGATTGCCAAAAAAAGATAAACCAAAGAAAGAATCTCAAAAAGCAAAAGAAATGGTCAAAAACCCGAAATAGCAAGTGGCCGGAACATTTTCTCGGTTGCTTAATTTGAAAATATTCTTTGTGTCCAAAGCCTGCAGCTGCAATTAATGAACAGTGCACGCTGCAGGAACCATCCGCGCGGATGGTATTGTAATTTCAGAGGGCTATAAATTGAGCCCTCCAGTCTCAGAAAAAGAAGAGAAAAAACACAATTGGCTCATAAAAGCTGTACTCTGGCGAAAAATAGGGAGAAAACAGTGGGAATTCACTAGAATTGCCACCATTTTCTCTTCAATCTTTCCCAAATCTCACTCACTCACAAACACTTCAAATCACTCTCATACATACTCTCATACATATACTAACTTAAGCTCAAATCACCCTTTAGGAGGAGGATTAGAGAGAAAACATAGAGGACTTCATTGTTATCTACTTGTTTTCTCTTTAACCAACTCAAATCATCAACCCTAAACACTTTCAAACCCTAAACACATTCAAGCCTTGAATCCATTCATACACAAAACACAAGGAAGATAGGTATAACCTCCCTCTTCTTACCCTAAATCTCTCATCCATGCATGTATTTTCAAACTCCAAAATGTAGTTTGTTCATCTTCTTGCCCTAGATCCAAGAAGATCACCATGGAAGTTCATCTCCATGGTTGATCTTCTAAAAGGATCAACATTACTTTCAAAGTGTTCTTACTTACTTGCAAATGCATTTTCAAAACCCTAAAAAACCATTTTCATACATCAAATCTTCATTTTCAAGGATAAAATCCCCCTTCCCAAGCAAATGAAATGCTTAAGTCCTAATGTACCCCAAGGATGGTTTGATATAGTAGATCACCACTAAAATGTCTAGTGACTACTAATCAAAACCTAGGGAAATGGGGACAAGCATGGATGCAAAACCCCCTTTAAAATCATGTTTTTCTTCTTGAGAAAGTTGCTGTCCAGTAGCAATTTTCTAAGACCTCTGTCCATGGTCTAATTTTTTGGACATACAGAAACTTGGAATTTGGTGTTGACTAAAAAATACTTTTTGTAGCCAACATCCAGAGATTTCCATAAATATTTTTACTTTATTTTTTATGTGAGTCTAACTCCATTTTTCAAATTATTTTCCAAATGTCAGTTTATCAGTCTCTGGAAATCCAGATTTCATATCTGAGATTTCCAGAAGGTTTTGGTCCCTCAAATCATCTCCAAAATGAAAAGTTCTTTCACATAAACCTTATTTAAGGTGTTTTGAACAACTTTAATTCTCAGACCTTTTCCAGATTCTGAGATTTTGAAGCCTTTAAATCCATTTTAAAATCAGGTGTCCACTGCCTTTTTCATTCTGGCAGAAATGGTTTTCAACTTCAAAAGGTCTTTTGAGTACCAAATCTCAACCCAAAAATCATCCAAAAAATCATGGGACTTTTTAAATGTCTTATAAAGAGTTCCCAATTTTTACTTTTCTCAGTTTTGATTTATTTTGGCCAAAGGAACACACACACACACGCATACACAAATAAATGGTTTTTAAGCTTGGAAGACTCGTTTTACGAGGCATTCCGGGTGAACACTAACGTTCTTCCCGGCGTGTAACGTGACCTCCGAATCCAAATCTCTGATCTCGGGCATTTTTCAAAGTTTTGGCCCTTAAAACAAAAATGGCGTGGCGACTCCGTTTGATTTTCAAAAATCGGGCGACATCATCACAGTGGCGACTCCGTTGGGGACAAATAAGCTTTATAAAAAAAATGATATTTGGTATATTGGTGGAAACCATTAAACTTCCCGTTATCGCCTCCTAACACGAGTCGGGGATAAATTGTGGTTTAACAATCCCACGTACCGGTATCATTGTTTTCAAAAAAAAAAAAAAAATTTTTGAGGGTCAAGCTTCCGTCCCGACATTTAAAATCATTTGTTGTGTGTGTGTTGATTTTTTACATTTTCGTGTTGCTTTGGCCGCCTCGAAAAAATCAAAATTTTGACTATCGGACCCGTTGCCTTGAATTTTGAATTATGTGCTTATGTGTGCATTTACTTTCAAAAAAAAAATTCAAAAAAAAAATCAAAAAAAAAATTTCATAAAAAAAAAAAGAAAGAGAATTTCAAAAAAAAAAAGATTTTCAAAAAAAAAGAAATTTTTCAAAAAAAAAATCATCATGCATCATACTTTTTAAGACACATGAAAAATTTCTATTTTACTCAGAAAAAGAAGATAGACTGCTCGCACACTACGCGCACGTGACCTTACACTGCACACTACGTCCCTAACCCGGGGAAATCCCTGTCGCGGCCCGTTTGGTCTTATTACGCCTCTCGGTGCAAGCACGGGACTACCCAAACATCCCATGGAGCCTCGTGTCGACCATGCACTTGTCCGTGACACACTATATCCGAGACCCGGTTGGTTTTTAGTCCAGTCTCGTGTCATGCCCTGTCTCGTGTATAGACCTTTCCTTTCAAGCCTTAGTCGGCATACCAAGTCAATATCTTTCGGGACCACTAATCAGTCGAAGTTTTGCCGGTTTTCCGTCACGGACTTTGACCGATATTGACCGGCGCCTTGACTTTGACTCGATCGGCACAAATTATACACTGACTCCCAAAGATGACACCGAGTCATCAAGAATTAACGATTATTCCATGCCTATTTACGGCCTAATTGACGATAAGTCAAGATCAATCGTGGACATTTATCAGCTCAAATCATGCCGACTTTTGTCGAGCCCTGACATGATCTTGACTTTGACGTCGCCTTGTCCGTAATTTACATCGAATGCTCGTTAAGACTCGATTACCCGCCGACTTTAGGATCGTTTTCTTTCGGTCGGTGGGACCCGCTTGCCTCTATAGGACCCTCGCCCGGGCCGTCCCACCCCGGGAGGTCGAAATACAGGTGGAATACGAGGGGCTTATAGACGTAGTGACGGGGCCCACCGATCCAGGATCCAGAGTAGTTTGCGAAAAGAAGAGCAATCTTTTCCAACCGATTAGGTTAATAAAACATGTTTTAAGTAAACAAGAACAAATAATCGCATGTTGCATGAGCCCAAAGCCCAAACACCTACCCTCCTTCAATCCCCAAACATCTCGAACCTCGTGTCTTTCCCCCGCAGCCTCCTCACAAAGGTTGGTTCGGACACCGGGTCACCGTTTGATCGCTGGGAAGAGTCAAGCGCATCATCGCCTTCACCGTTTGTTTCGACTCCGGTTTCGTAATGTCTCGCATCACCGGTAATGATGGGGACAACGTCACTCCGCCTCCCGGACCCTCGCAGAATGTAACAGAAGTGGAATCCGCTTAGCGTAACAAATGAGATTACGACAGGAAGCACAATGAATAGCCTTATGGAGGCTATCAAAAGCCATGGTTTGGCCGCGCCTCAATCCCGATGGCACCTTCACCGTGGAAGAAGAAGAGGATGCCAATCCCACTCTCAATCGCCCGATTACTCCAGGATGCCACCACCCACCTCCTATGGTACTCACTACCGTAACCCATGCTCCTCGATCTTCGGTCACCCCCAGCTTGAGACCACGGATCCATGCACCCCAACGGCACAAATCAGTTCACGCTTCCTCAGGTGGGGACAAAATCGCACGAAATGTCTTCTCATGGTTGGGGTTACCTCGAATGCCACGGCTAATTGGGATCCCGCCTCAGATTGGAACCGATCAATCCGGGCCTTCGCAACGAACGGCTCAAAGGGCCACAACAACAGCTTCGGCATGACTCAATGCCCATCAGGAGCCCCTCCTCGTAATGATGCTAGCTCACCAAGCTCCTCCCACTTTTCACAAACCCATTTCTCACTCGTGGTTCGATGGGTTACCAAACCTCCATCCCGGTTTCATCAATCACCAGGACCGCAGCATTCCCCGGGTTATACACCATCGCCTCAGCCCGGCCATGCAATTCAACAATCGGGACGGCAGCTCGCACTCTAAGCCTACTTATGGGTCTCACTCCGAAATCCAAGCTACCCGGCTACATCGGGATCGCTCCACCCACTTTGCCGCTTGAAAATCAACAAGCAGGCCGCAAGGTTCTATCCCTTTACCAGTGCTCCTACTCATGCTCCCCCAGGCAATTTAGACCAAGGACAGGTTTTCACCTACGTCCCCGGATCGGCCGTTCCCTCCACCAGTCTGCCACCAGTGGCAGCTCCTCTCTCTAGCTCAGTCACTGGTTTGAATGCAATGGCTCCGCCACAAGACCCTCATCTGGCCTGGTTCATGGAGCAACATAAGGAAATGAAAGCGCAGATTGCTGAATTGACCGCTAAGAAGTTTGCCTTCCGGCCTACGGACCCGGACTCCATCGCTCCCCTGCCTCACAAATTTGTTATGCCAAATCTGGACCTCTTCAATGGTACTGCATGCCCGAAAACTCATCTGGACACGTATACCTTGGCAATGAAGGCCAAAGGGTGTACCAATCAGCAGTTGGCTGACTATTTCAGTCTGTCTTTGAAATCTAGTGCCCTAAAATGGTTCTTCCGCTTAAAGCCCGAGGCCAGGGCTACATGGGACCAGATTACTAATGCCTTCACAGAAAAGTACAAAGCTAACTTGGAATGGGAAACAAATAGAGTTGATCTGCAGACAACGGCAAGAGTCATTCCGACGAGAATGTTGGGGATTTCTACAAGCGGTGGAATCTGAAACTCAGTGAGATGGCAATCCCTCCTGCTGAAGAGGAGCAACTGGACATCTTTCAGTCATGCCTGAAACCACATCTGAGAGCCTCCCTCAGTCACTTCCCGTACTCAGACTTACGGGCCATGGTTAACTCCGCAGCTAAGTTTGAAAAGGCTTACAATCAGCAACCGGCTGCTGCACCTGCTTACAGATATCGGGCTCCTCCTTCCAACACCACCCCTGCTCCTGCTAAAGGCAAAGAGGTAACACGACTCCTTTTGCTCCCAGAAAACCAGCCAAGCCCAGGCCACGAGTCATGAACCTCAAAAACTTTGGAATGCCTCTGAACGACATCTTTAGGGGACTGGTGAAAGAAGGCTTGCTGCGGCCTTTGGAGAATTTCCAACCCAGGAATCCGAATGCTCCCGTGGATACCTCAAAGTATTGCGCTTTTCATCAAGCCCACGGACATCTCGATCGACAACCGCTTCACACCGAAAAGGCGATCCAAGGCTTGATAGAGCAAGGAAAGTTGGAAGGCCCCCGAGGGGCCAAATACGGCCAAAAATCCTCTCGCCAAGGAACCATAATCGTGAATATGATTGAATTCGTAGAACCTTCGCATGCCTGTGAAGATGCCGATGAAGGACCCCAAATACCCATGGCCAACCTTGTTGAAGATCCCGAATTCGGATTCCCATCAACCTTGAGGACGATGAGCAAATCAGCCCACCTTGGTCTCATGTCGAGATTTCCGCAAGAATACGAGGCCCGCTATTTCTGATGAGGGAAAGCCGATACTAAAGAACTGGGCCGTTCTGGCCAAAACATGAGAAAACCATTTACACAAGATGGTTAGAACAATCGAGAAGAATCGAGCAAGAAAGCTTCCGACGGCGCTCGTACCGGGGCTTATCAAAGAAAGAGGCCGAAGTGCATCTCGGAGCTAGTACACTTCGCAAGTTGGTTTTGGGAGAGGCTAAATATGATCCCGAGAACAAATAAGAATCGTAGGAGGAGGATTCCTTCTATATCCCGCCGGAGTCAAATACGTGCCACCCTCTCTCACTCTTCCCCTACGCTTCGGGAGGAGAAGCCGAGTCACAATTACCACTTCCGGAATGGGAGCATATGACAATTTCGCGCCGCACACACCCATATTCCCTAACGGGTTTGATCGGCGTTCCTCTCATCCGAAATCCCGTAGTATGGGAAGATGATTCGATGACAATGATGACGATGATGACTCAACAGCCCGTCAGGAGCCCTCCTCGTAATGATGCTAGCTCACCTGCTCCTCCGCGGCTTTTCACAAACCCATTTCTCACTCGGGGTTCGATGGGTTACCAAACCTCCATCCTGCTTTCATCGGGAATCACCAGACCGCAGCATTCTGGGTTATACACCATCGCCTCGGCCCGGCCATGCAATTCAACAATCGGGGACGGCGGCCTCGCACCTAAGCCTACTTATGGGTCTCACTCCGAAAATCCAAGCTACCCGGCTACATCGGGATCGCCTCCACCCACTTTGCCGGTTGAAAATCAACAAGCAGCCGCAAGAGTTCTATCCCTTTACCTGTGCTCCTACTCATGCTCCCCCAGGCAATTTGGACCAAGGACAGGTTTTCACCTACGTCCCCGGATCGGCCGGTCCCTCCACCAGTCTGCCGCCAGTGGCAGCTCCTCTCTCTAGCTCAGTCACTGGTTTGAACGCAATGGCTCCGCCACAAGACCCTCATCTGGCCTGGTTCATGGAGCAACATAAGGAAATGAAAGCGCAGATTGCTGAATTGACCGCTAAGAAGTCTGCCTTCCGGCCTACGGACCCGGACTCCATCGTTCCCCTGCCTCACAAATTTGTTATTCCAAATCTGGACCTCTTCGATGGTACTGCATGCCCGAAAACTCATCTGGACACGTATACCTTGGCAATGAAGGCCAAAGGGTGTACCAATCAAGATTGGCCGACTATTTCAGTCTGTCTTTGAAATCTAGTGCCCTAAAATGGTTCTTCCGCTTAAAGCCCGAGGCCAGGGCTACATGGGACCAGATTACTAATGCCTTCACAGAAAAGTACAAAGCTAACTTGGAATGGGAAACAAATAGAGTTGATCTGCAGACAACAGTGCAGCGTCCCGACGAGAATGTTGGGGATTTCTACAAGCGGTGGAATCTGAAACTCAGTGAGATGGCAATCCCTCCTGCTGAAGAGGAGCAATCTGGACATCTTTCGGTCATGCACGAAACCACATCTCGAGAGCCTCCCTCGGTCCACTTCCCGTACTCGCACTTACGGGCCATGGTTAACTCCGCAGCCTAAGTTTGAAAAGGCTTACAATCGAACCGGCCGAATTTCTTGCACACTTACAGATATCGGGCTCCTCCTTCCAACACCACCCCTGCTCCTGCTAAAGGCAAAGAGGTAACACGACTCCTTTTGCTCCCAGAAAACCAGCCAAGCCCAGGCCACGAGTCATGAACCTCAAAAACTTTGGAATGCCTCTGAACGACATCTTTAGGGGACTGGTGAAAGAAGGCTTGCTGCGGCCTTTGGAGAATTTCCAACCCAGGAATCCGAATGCTCCCGTGGATACCTCAAAGTATTGCGCTTTTCATCAAGCCCACGGACATCTGACTGACAACTGCTTCACACTGAAAAAGGCGATCCAAGGCTTGATAGAGCAAGGAAAGTTGGAAGGCCCCGAGGGGCCAAATACAGTCAAAAATCCTCTGCCAAGGAACCATAATCAGGTGAATATGATTGAATTCGGAGAACCTTCGCATGCCCAGGAAGATGCTGATGAAGGACCCCAAATACCCATGGCCAACCTTGTTGAAGATCCTGAATTCGGATTCCCCATCAACCTTGAGGACGATGAGCAAGTCAGCCCACCTTGGTCTCATGTCAGAGATTTCCTGCAAGAATACGAGGCCCGCTATTTCTCGGATGAGGGGAAAGCTGATACTAAAGAACTGGGGCTGTTCCGGTCAAAACATGAGAAAACCATTTACACAAGATGGTTAGAACAATCGAGAAGAATCGAGCAAGAAAGCTTCCGACGGGCGCCTGTACTGGGGCTTATCAGCAAAGAGGCCGAAGTGCATCTGGAGCTAGTACACTTCTGCAAGTTGGTTTTGGGAGAGGCTAAATATGATCCCGAGAACAGCGAAGAATCAGAGGAGGAGGATTCCTTCTATATCCTGCCGGGAGTCAAATACGTGCCACCCCCTCTCACTCTTCCCCCGCAGTTTCTGGGAGGAGAAGCTGAGTCACAATTACCACTTCCGGGAATGGGAGCATATGACAATTTCTGCGGCTGCACACACCCATATTCCCCTAACGGGTTTGATCGGCGTTCCCTCTCATCCGAAATCCCGGTAGTATGGGAAGATGATTCTGATGACAGCGATGACGATGATGACTCAACAGCCGTCAGGAGCCCCTCCTCAGAATGATGCTAGCTCAGCTGCTCCTCCCACAGCTTTCACAAACCCATTTCTCACTCAGGGTTCGATGGGTTACCAAACCTCCATCCCGGGCCATCGTAATCACCAGACCGCAGTACCCCCCGGGTTATACACCATCGCCTCAGCCAGCCATGCAATTCAACAATCAGGGACAGCAGCCCGCACCTAAGCCTACTTATGGGTCTCACTCCGAAAATCCAAGCTACCCGGCTACATCGGGACTGCCTCCACCCACTTTGCCAGTTGAAAATCAACAGCAGGCCGCAAGGTTCTATCCCTTTACCCAGGCTCCTACTCATGCTCCCCCAGGCAATTTGGACCAAGGACAGGTTTTCACCTACGTCCCCGGATCGGCCGGTCCCTCCACCAGTCTGCCGCCAGTGGCAGCTCCTCTCTCTAGCTCAGTCACTGGTTTGAACGCAATGGCTCCGCCACAAGACCCTCATCTGGCCTGGTTCATGGAGCAACATAAGGAAATGAAAGCGCAGATTGCTGAATTGACCGCTAAGAAGTCTGCCTTCCGGCCTACGGACCCGGACTCCATCGTTCCCCTGCCTCACAAATTTGTTATTCCAAATCTGGACCTCTTCGATGGTACTGCATGCCCGAAAACTCATCTGGACACGTATACCTTGGCAATGAAGGCCAAAGGGTGTACCAATCAGCAGTTGGCTGACTATTTCAGTCTGTCTTTGAAATCTAGTGCCCTAAAATGGTTCTTCCGCTTAAAGCCCGAGGCCAGGGCTACATGGGACCAGATTACTAATGCCTTCACAGAAAAGTACAAAGCTAACTTGGAATGGGAAACAAATAGAGTTGATCTGCAGACAACAGTGCAGCGTCCCGACGAGAATGTTGGGGATTTCTACAAGCGGTGGAATCTGAAACTCAGTGAGATGGCAATCCCTCCTGCTGAAGAGGAGCAACTGGACATCTTTCAGTCATGCCCGAAACCACATCTCGAGAGCCTCCCTCGGTCACTTCCCGTACTCGACTTACGGGCCATGGTTAACTCCGCAGCCTAAGTTTGAAAAGGCTTACAATCAAAGAACCGGCCGCCGCACCCGCTATGTGCATATATTTCCAAGCTCCTCCTTCCAACACCACCCCCTCAAGCCTCCCGCTAAAGGCAAAGAGGTAACACGACTCCTGTTGCTCCCAGAAAACCAGCCAAGCCCAGGCCACGAGTCATGAACCTCAAAAACTTTGGAATGCCTCTGAACGACATCTTTAGGGATCGGTGAAAGAAGGCTTGCCGCGGCCTTTGGAGAATTTCCAACCCAGGAATCCGAATGCTCCCGTGGATACCTCAAAGTATTGCGCTTTTCATCAAGCCCACGGACATCTCGATCGACAACCGCTTCACACCGAAAAGGCGATCCAAGGCTTGATAGAGCAAGGAAAGTTGGAAGGCCCCGAGGCCAAATACCAATAAAAATCCTCGCCAAGGAACCATAATCGTGTGAATATGATTGAATTCGAGAACCTTCGCATGCCTGTGAAGATGCCGATGAAGGACCCCAAATACCCATGGCCAACCTTGTTGAAGATCCTGAATTCGGATTCCCCATCAACCTTGAGGACGATGAGCAAGTCAGCCCACCTTGGTCTCATGTCAGAGATTTCCTGCAAGAATACGAGGCCCGCTATTTCTCGGATGCAGGGGAAAGCCGATACTAAAGAAGCTGGGCCGTTCCGGCCAAAACATGAGAAAACCATTTACACAAGATGGTTAGAACAATCGAGAAGAATCGAGCAAGAAAGCTTCCGACGGCGCTCAGACTGGGCTTATCAAGAAAGAGGCCGAAGTGCATCCGGAGCTAGTACACTTCGCAAGTTGGTTTTGGGAGAGGCTAAATATGATCCCGAGAACAAATAAGAATCGTAGGAGGAGGATTCCTTCTATATCCCGGGAGTCAAATACGTGCCACCCCCTCTCACTCTTCCCCCGCAGCTTCGGGAGGAGAAGCCGAGTCACAATTACCACTTCCGGAATGGGAGTATATGACAATTCTCGCGGCCGCACACACCCATATTCCCCTAACGGGTTTGATCGGCGTTCCCTCTCATCCGAAATCCCGGTAGTATGGGAAGATGATTCTGATGACAGCGATGACGATGATGACTCAAATGTACTGGGCCAGGAGCCCCTCCTCGTAATGATGCTAGCTCACCGCTTCCTCCCACAGCTTTTCACAAACCCATTTCTCACTCGTGGTTCGACGGGTTACCAAACCTCCATCCCGCTTTCATCAATCACCAGGACCGCAGCATTCCCGGGTTATACACCATCGCCTCGGCTCACCCATGCAATTCAACAATCGGGTGACAAAGGCCCCGCACCTAAGCCTACTTATGGGTCTCACTCCGAAAATCCAAGCTACCCTGGGCTACATCGATCGCTCCACCCACTTTGCCGCTTGAAAATCAACAACAGCCGCAAGGTTCTATCCCTTTACCTGTGCTCCTACTCATGCTCCCCAGGCAATTTGGACCAAGGACAGTTTTCACCTACGTCCCCCGGATCGGCTTGGTCCCTCTCCACCCGGGCCCGCGCTGCCAGTGGCAGCTCCTCTCTCTAGCTCAGTCACTGGTTTGAACGCAATGGCTCCGCCACAAGACCCTCATCTGGCCTGGTTCATGGAGCAACATAAGGAAATGAAAGCGCAGATTGCTGAATTGACCGCTAAGAAGTTCGCCTTCCGCCTACGGACCCTGACTCCATCGTTCCCCGCCTCACAAATTTGTTATTCCAAATCTGACCTCTTCGATGGTACCGCATGCCCGAAAACTCATCTCGGACACGTATACCTTGGCAATGAAGGCCAAAGGGTGTACCAATCGCCATTGGTCGACTATTTCGATCGTCTTTGAAATCTAGTGCCCTAAAATGGTTCTTCCGCTTAAAGCCCGAGGCCAGGGCTACATGGGACCAGACATTACTAATGCCTTCACGTAAAAGTACAAAGCTAACTTGGAATGGGAAACAAATAGAGTTGATCCACAGACAACATGCAGCAGTCTCCGACGAGAATGTTGGGGATTTCTACAAGCGGTGGAATCGAAACTCGGAGATGGGCAATCCCTCCCGCCGAAGAGGAGCAATCGGACATCTTTCGCTCATGCCTCGAAACCACATCTCGAGAGCCTCCTCGCTCACTTCCCGTACTCGACTTACGGGCCATGGTTAACTCCGCAGCCTAAGTTTGAAAAGGCTTACAATCAAGCAACCGCCGCCGCACTCGCTACGTATATTGGGCTCCTCCTTCCAACACCGCCCTCGCTCTCGCTAAAGGCAAAGAGGTGATTAATTATGCGGACAGAATGTAATAACACGACTCCTTTTGCTCCCGTAAAACCAAACTAAGCCTGTGCCACGAGTCATGAACCTCGAAAACTTTGGAATGCCTCCCGAACGACATCTTTAGGGGACTCGGTGAAAGAAGGTCAGCTGCGGCCTTTGGAGAATTTCCAACCCAGAATCCGAATGCTCCCGTGAATACCTCAAAGTATTGCGCTTTTCATCAAGCCCACGGACATCCGATCGACAACCGCTTCACACCGAAAAAGGCGATCCAAGGCTTGATAGAGCAAGGAAAGTTGGAAGCTGCCCCGAGGGGCCTAATACAAGAAAATCCTCTCGCCAAGGAACCATAATCGTGCGAATATGATTGAATGCGGAGAACCTTCGCATGCCCAGGAAGATGCTGATGAAGGACCCCAAATACCCATGGCCAACCTTGTTGAAGATCCTGAATTCGGATTCCCCATCAACCTTGAGGACGATGAGCAAGTCAGCCCACCTTGGTCTCATGTCAGAGATTTCCTGCAAGAATACGAGGCCCGCTATTTCTCGGATGAGGGGAAAGCTGATACTAAAGAACTGGGCCGTTCCTGGCCAAAACATGAGAAAACCATTTACACAAGATGGTTAGAACAATCGAGAAGAATCGAGCAAGAAAGCTTCCGCGGGCGCTCGTACTGGGCTTATCAAAGAAAGAGGCCGAAGAGCATCCGGAGCTAGTACACTTCGCAAGTTGGTTTTGGGAGAGGCCGAATATGATCTCGAGAACAAATAAGAATCGTAGGAGGAGGATTCCTTCTATATCCTGCCGGGAGTCAAATACGTGCCACCCCCTCTCACTCTTCCCCCGCAGTTTCTGGGAGGAGAAGCTGAGTCACAATTACCACATCCGGGAATGGGAGCATATGACAATTTCTACAGCTGCACACACCCATATTCCCCTAACCGGTTTGATCGGCATTCCCTCTCATCCGAAATCCCGGTAGTATGGGAAGATGATTCTGATGACAGCGATGACGATGATGACGAGAGCGAAGAGTCAACTGAGGCCCCTGATCCGGAATCAATCTGGAACAATCAGGACGGAAATGATACCATGGGAGCCAGACACAATGGTTGGTTGTCAGCAAGCGACGATGAAGAACCACCGGAAAATGCAAGTCAAATGCCAATAGGGATGGGCCCCCAAGAGCTGCACCTCGTAAGATGCACTCCGTGGTCGTTGTCCGAATACTTCAGAGGATGAGGGACAACAAAGCCCTCGCCCAAATCCGTACACATCCGAAATCCTAGAACACAATGTTCCTTATAAGAACCTAGCCGGTGAATGGAGAGGGTTCATTGAAGCACTGGTCGAGAATGGAGGGTTTCAACGACCAGAAGACGAGGAATTCGTAAACGTCATCGGGTCTTTTTCTTCTTTCCCGAGAACGGATGGCATAACAACCGTGAGGGTCACAACCGGGCCGTTTGAGCACAGCGAGTGCCTGCAATAACTGAAAAGGGTTATTGATCTAAACGTCTCCCCAGTGGCTTTCATACCTATGGATCCACATGACGCCTTCCTAATTGCCCCGATACCCGATAATGGACCCCGGGTGCTCCTTATTTGGACCCAGATCTATCGAGCTGCTACATCGAACTACGAGGGGGAACGTTGCCTATCCTTTACTTGTGGCTGCCCTACTTGCAAGGGTGAAAGAAAGAGGATGTATGATGAGATGGCGGCTGATAGCCATAAGACCGAAGACACTTCGGAAGTCGAATATGAAACCGAGGACATGAAGGCCATGAAGTTTCCTGGGTCTGAGCACGTGGATGTCTTAGAGTTCAACACTGCCTACCATGCTTTGGGGAAAGGGTTTTCAGGCATCCGATCCAGGCTGATAGTCGAGGATCTGTTAGAGAGAGGGAAACTAACCCCATCCTTCCCAACGAGAAAATAACCATGGTCAGATCAAATCCGCCCCAAAGCAAAGTAACACTTCTTGTCAGGGTTACCCAAGAAGAGGTCACCTTCCCCGAATGTATTTCAGCCCTCAGAGAAGTCTTGGAAACCGGCATGATACCGGATGCGCCTCCCACACAGAGTGCTATAATCATCTCCAGCTCTGAGTATTACAGAAAGGAACCAGAATGGCTGCACTATACCGGGGATGAAATCGAAAATCCGCCGAGCCCTGAGAATAGCAACTCTTGTTGTATGATAACTATGAGCAAGGCAGGCTATGGGAGCGAATCGGAGGACGCCCAGCTCTATGGGCCATCGAGGGGGCAACAACACAACCCCAGACTCAAAAGCCTGTGACTTGGGAAGCAGTTATAAGGGCCGCCCAGGAAGGAGCCAGTACATCTCAAGCTCAGCCCCTCACCGTTGCTAGACTCCGTCAGAACCAATGGCCGATAGCCAAAAAGGCTCCCCCGTTGACCTTAGCAGCGTTGAAGAAATCTAGTCAAGAAGCAACTGATGAGGAAGTCAACCTGTTGACCCGATCCGGGCAAATCTTCCAAGGGAATCCCAAGACAGATAAGAAGGTAGCAGATCAAGCATCCAGAGAAAACCGTAATCCCGATGTCAAGATAGCCGAAGCTCCTAACTCTGAGAAAGAGGACCCCGTGCTCACCCAGTTGAAGCAAACACAGGCCAACATCTCTCTATGGTCCCTGCTCACCTCATCCTATCCCCATAAGCTAAAGCTGGAAGAAAGCCTGGCTCGCACTCTAGTGCCTATCGATGCTACTCCCGATGACGCGGTGCAATTAAATGGGAACATCCACTATGGGAACATAATCACTTTCACAGATCTCGATCTCCCTCAATTCGGGGCCGATCATAATGAACCTCTCTTCATCACAGTCCAATTGGATGAACGATGCCTCCCTCGGGTCCTGGTTGACAATGGGCCCGGAATGAATATTCTTCCGGCAAAGATCATGAGCCTTCTTGACATCAAGTCCACAGACTTGAAGCCTTCCTCCCTCACAGTCAAAGCTTACGACTCGACATCTCGAGCAGTCCTTGGAGTTGCTACTTTGGACCTCTGGTTTGGCCAGAAATTGATACCTGTGTAATTCCAGGTTATTGACATCCCGATCACTTTTAATGCCTTATTGGGAAGACCTTGGCTGCATCAGGTCAAGGGGGTCGCCTCAAGCCTCCACCAGTGTGTGAAATTCGTCTCGAATGGGGATCTAACAACCATTTACGGGGATTTAGTCACCTTGGAGGGCACGGATACAGGTGGAATACCTATTTTGGAAATCAAGCATGATGAGGAAGGTCTCATGCTAACAGGCTTCACGGTCGAGCCTCCCAAAGCCCAAGTGTGCAACGTAGATCTGACAATCACCCGGGATAAAATCCCTCCGGTCTCGAAAATGATGAGGAAGATGAGCTATCTACCTGGCCTCGGTCTAGGGAAACACCAACAAGGAACTCACAAACTCATCGAGGTGAAAGGACAGAAAACTCGCCATGGCCTGGGATATGAGGCCACCTCAGTCGACACCGCGAAAGAAAAAGAATTTGCTCTACAAAGGAAAGAAGCTATCACAGGAAGGGTCCCGGTCGACAATCCTAAATCTCTCCCTTTTGTGATGATGTGTATCCGAAAATTTTCCCATTTTTTGTTTAAAAGAAAATCAACGAAAACGGAGTCGCCACGCCATTTTAATTTTGAGGGCCAAAACTTTGAAAAAAGCCCGAGATCAGAGATTTAGGTTCAGAGGTCACGTTACGCGTCGGGAAGGACGTTAGTGTGCACCCGACGCGCCTCGCAAAACGAGTCTTCCAAACATTTGAAATCCTTTGTTGTGTGTGTGTGTGTGAGTGTGTGTTTTGACCAAAATGAGTTGAAACTGAGAAAAACAAAAATGGGGAACTCTTTATAAGACTTTGAACAATCCCCAAGATTTTTGGTATGATTTTTGGATTGAGTCTTGGCACTCAAAAGATTTTTGGATTTGAAAAGCAATTCTGCCAGAATGAAAGAAGGCAGTTGACCCTTGACTTTGAAATGGACTTAAAGGCTTCAAAACCTCAAAATATGGGGAAAGTCCGAGAATTAAAGTTGCTTAAAACACCTTAAAAAAGGTTTCTGTAAAAGAACTTTTCATTTTGGAGATGATTTGAGGGGTCAAAACCTTCTGGAAATCTCAGATCTGAAATCTGGATTTCCAGAGACTGATGAACTGACCTTTAAAAGAAAATTTGAAAAATGGAGTTTTACTCACGCAAAAAATAAAGTAAAAATATGTCTGGAAATCTCTGGATGTTGGCTACAAAAAGTATTTTGTAGTCAACACCAAATTCCAAGTTTATCTATGTCCAAAAAATTAGACCATGGACTGAGGTCTGAGAAAATTGCTACTGGACAGCAACTTCTCAAGAAAGAAAATATGATTTTAAAGGGGGTTTTGCATCCATGCTTGTCCCCATTTCCCTAGGTTTTGATTAGTGATCACTTGACATTTTAGTGGTGAATCAACTATATCAAACCATCCTTGGGGTACATTAGGACTAAGCACTTCATTTGCTTGGGAAGGGGAATTTTATCCTTTGAAAATGAGATTTGATGTATGAAAATGATTTTTAGGGTTTTGAAAATGTGTTTTCTTTGCAAGAAAGTAAGAAAACTTTGAAAATAATGTAGATCCTTGTAGAAGATCATCCATGGAGATGAACTTCCATGGTGATCTTCTTGGATCTAAAGCAAGAAGATGAATAAACTACATTTTGTAGCTTGAAAATGCATGCATGGATGAATATTAGGGTAAGGAGAGGGAGGTTATACCTATCTTCCTTGTGTTTTGTGTTTGAAGGCTTGAATGTGAGAGTGTTTAAGGATTGAATATGAGAGTGTTTGAGGGTGTTTAGGGTTGATGATTTGAGTTGGTTAAAGAGAAAACAAGTAGATAACAATGAAGTCCTCTATGTTTTCTCTAATCCTCCTCCTATAGGGTGAGTTGAGCTTGGATTGGTGTATGTATGAGAGTATGTATGAGAGTGATCTGAAGTGTTTGTGAGTGAGTGAGATTTGGGAAAGATTGAGAGAAAATGGTGGCAATCTAAGGATTCCCACCGTTTTCTCTCTATATTTCGCTTTCGTTGTCCGTGATCAAATGTGTCAGTGTAAACCGAGAGAGGAGGGTTCAATTTATAGGACACTCGTGGAGAATCAAACGTATCCGCGCGGACAAGGATCGACGCGTGCCTTCGTTCATCTGCTTCTGATGCCGGCTTTTGACAGGAAGAATAATCTTTTTAAAATTCCAGAAGGGCCCAAATTTGTTTTTCAACTTTCTTAATTCGGATTTTTCTAATTTCTTTTGCTTTTTGAGATTCTTTTCTTGGTTTATCTTAAAGTGGCAATCCCTAATCTACCCTCACTTTGTTAGAAATGTTAGGAATTGTTAAAAATGTTAGAAATGTTAAAACTTTCGTTAACTTTCTAACGAAAAAGCTACCAACTCAAATTGGAGCACTTACAAGCAGCCCCTCGACGGTGCTTTCGAAGGAAGCGGGGTCGTCGATAAGAGTAAGGCTCCATATTTGACAGGACGATCAAGTGATCGAGTGACTGAACCTAATCAATAGGCTACCTACGTATCCCGAATGGGAATCAAGCCGGTCGTAGTTCGGGTCCGACTGACCCCGGAGATGATGGCGTTTTAGGTGCCTCGAACCCGATGAGCGAGTTCTGCGATCATGCTGGGCCGGAAAGAAACTCGCGCGGGGATAAGAGATGACCATTTTCGTCCGGGATGGCTCTGCTATACGCTCTCTGGGGATAGGAATGACCATTTTCGGTCCTCGCTGGGGATGATTGCGATTTATCGCTTCCTATGATAGCGTCTTTAGGTGCCTCAAACCTCTGAAGATGGCATTTTAGGTGCCTCGAACCTCGAGATGGCGTTTAGGTGCCTTCGAACCTTGATGATGATGGCTTTTTAGGCGCCTCGAACCTTGATGATGATGGTGGCTTTTTAGGCGCCTCGAGACCTTTAATGATGATGGCTTTTTAGGCGCCTCGAACCTTAATGATGATGGCTTTTTAGGTGCCTCGAACCTTGATGATGATGGCTTTTTAGGCGCCTCGGACCTTGATGATGATGGCTTTTTAGGCGGACTTCGTCTGCGTCGCCGAAGGAGAGGGTGACCGTTTTGGTCGAGGGGCTGGACCTAATGATAGGCTTCCTACGTATCCCTAGTGGGAATCAAGCCCTTTCGTAGTTCGAGATCTACTCGAGATTCCGTTGGCTTCGCTGGGGAAAATCAGACGTATTTGTCAGGGAAATCGGCCTTACGTTTTACTGCCGGGGATGATTTTGATGAAAGATACGGGATTCCGTTATCTTTCTCGGGGAGATCGGTCTTACGTTTTACCGGGGGACGATTTTGATGAAAGAAACGGGATTCCGTTATCTTTCTGAGTACTCGGTCTTACGTTTAACTCGGGAATTTCTTGTGAGAGGGTATCGAACCCAAATGGGAACTTAGTTCAGAGTATGAACCTGCTGAGGCCCGGTTCAGGAGTACGAACCTAATGGAGACTTAGGTTCAGAGTATGAACTTAGTTCAGAGTATGAACCTAAGTTGAGGTCTTGTTCTGAGAGTATGAACCTAAATGAGACTTAGTTCAGGAGTATGAACCTAAGTTGAGGTCTTGTTCGGGAGTATGAACTCTAAATGGAGACTTAGTTCGAGAGTATGAACCTAAGTTGAGATCTTGGTTCAGGAGTATGAACCTAAATGGAGAACTTAGTTCAGGAGTATGAACCTAAGTCGAGGTCTTGTTCAGTGGAGTATGAACCTAAATGGAGACTTAGTTCAGAGTATGATCCTAAGTCGGGACTTGGCTGAGTGAGTATGAACCTCGAGCCGAGGTTTCGTACACTGATGGAGACTATTTGAAGGTGTTCCTAGGGAAGACTCGGGCCATTTATGACGAGAAGGAAAGGTGATCAATGTGGTATCAATGGTAGGCTACATGGTTTTTGGTTTGTCACCCAAGGATTGATTGTATCCGGGGTCACCCGAGGATTGACTATTTTAGGGAAGTCGTCCTAGAGATTGACTGTATTTGGGAGGTCGCCCTATGGTTTGACTATTTTTGGGAAGTCGCCCTATGATCTGACTATTTTTGGGAAGTCGCCCTATGATCTAACTACTTTTGGGAAGTTGCCCTATGGTTTGACTATTTTTGGGAAGTCACCCTATGATCTGACTATTTTGGGAAGTCGCCCTACGATCCTGACTATTTTTGGGAAGTCACCCTACGGTTTGGCTGTTTTTGGGAAGTCGCCCTACGGTCCGACTATTTTTGGGAAGTCACCCTATGGTTTGACTATTTTTGGGAAGTCGCCACGTGGTTTGACCATCTTGGGGAAGTCTCCTAAGATTTGATGATAATGTTCTTTTAGAAAAGTAGCTTTGACTAAGATATGCTTTCATACATGTCCGTGCTTGCTTACCTGTGAGCCGGAAGGACCGGGGCTACGCGGATGTTGATGAAGAGTTGTTAGGATTGCTGTTCGTGGGACGGTTTCGCCGACGATTTGCTGTCTTTGGAAGCATTTTGACCTGAAGGAGGAGTTTGGTTGAGTCCCGCATCTTTTACTCGGTGATCGTCAACCTTGTAGAGGTGGTTGAGCTTGTATTCACATCGGGACTTCTTGCTTTTGAGAACTTGGTGTCTCGACCGCATTGTATTTGAGAACTTGACGTCCCCGACCAATTCGCATTTGAGAACTTGGCGTCCTTGATCGATTTGTATTGGAGAGCTTGGCGTCTCTGACCTTCTTGCCTTGGAGAACTTGGCGTCTCTGACCGATTTGTATTTGAGAGCTTGGCGTCCCTGACCAATTTGTATGTGAGAACTTAGCGTCTCTGACCGACTGGCATTTTGAGAACTTGGCGTCTCCGACCGAACTGTATTTGAGAACTTGGCGTCTCTGACCGAACTGTATTTGAGAACTTTGGCGTCTTCGACCGAATTGTAGACACTGGAGGTGGTCTTCACTGGGGGCCGTTTTCATCCATTTGTGGACATTGGAGGTCGTCTTTAGCAAATTGCAGACGCCGGAGCTTGTGCTTTGCCAAACCGTAGATGTTGGAGGGCGTCTTCATCCATTGGAGGTCGTCTTTGGTGAAGATCATCCTTGCCGAAAAGGGGGATTTGATTTCACGTTTGAATTCCTGCATTCGTTAGTGAAGAGGAAGATGCATATATGGCATTCATGATGACAGATGCATGCATGGAACCAAAAATGATTATGGGATGATGCATTTACTTGCTTTCGAAGATGCACTTAGCCTAAGCTTCTGGCAGGAAAATTATGATTTATGATCTTCGATGATTTAGGATTATTCCTATTGACTCAAGTTTTGTGCATGCTACATGAGCCCTCGGGAGATTTTTAGTGGGGATGCATGGGTATGGAGACTGCTTGGAAATGATTTTGAGCAAGTGGGGGGTGAGACCTCTCGATCGCGATTTAAACCGCGGTTGTTGATGAGGTTTTGTTAATAGTATCACATGGACCTCAACGAGATTGGATTCGGACCCCGGGTCTGGGTTGACAATTTCCCTCTCAATCTTGGTCATTTGAAGCTGATGCTGACAGGCTCTAGGGCGCGTTGATATGAGTGAAATCTCTTTCATTTGGGTGAGTCATGACTTTGGCCGAAACTTTGCTCGGAGAATGATTTGATGAAATTGCTAATGCCGGAGAAACCCCGATCTTGAATTCCGATGCTACGGGGGAAGCTCAGCTTTAAAATTACCATGTTCTGAAGCTGAAATTCTTTCTTGCAGCTTGATAAAATTCGGGTCCGAAAGACCATCTTGACAAAGCCCCCGGATCCTGAGTAGGCAAAGTCCGGATTTTGAAGAAGCGACTTGGCGAGTCTATCTCGTAGTGAAGAACCCAATGTGGTCCCAAAGATGACTATATGAGCCCCAGCTTGAAGAGCTACTATAGGAGAACCTCGGGAGAACCGCTTAGCAAGCCCCAAAGCATGAAGAAATTCAGAGCGCCTTATTGCCGACGCAGTTATCATGTGACCGAGGGGGACCCATCTTTTCGTACCTTAGTCAACCGGGCCATTCTTGGACAAGACTTGGAAATGTTTACGTGCAGGGGCATATCTTTTGAAAGGTGGGAATGTTTCCCGAATTTGTGTATGACACTCTCGCTTTTGGTTTGACTCTTTTGAGAGAGTATAAGCATCACAAGGTGTGGAAAAGTGTATGGAGGCCCCTGCAGACGTAAAGACAATGTTTGGCTCTATTTTCCTATGATGTAGAAAGAGAAGACTTGTCGAGACACTTGAAAACTTGTCTTATTCATGATGATCACAAGGCCGCTTAAAACCCTTTGTTAATGTTCGGGTTATTCAACTCCTAATTCCGATATGAACAAATATTTTGATTAATCACAAGGAGAAGACCAACCGATATCGGGAATCAAGCTCGGAAGGGCGGAAAGTATATAGGGACGATCCTTGATGAGACCGGATTTTTTTTTGAAATTTGTTTGTGATTTCGACTGACCAATTTCTCGGTTGCCTACGTTCCCTCCATTATAAAGAGCTCGTGTCGCCGTAGTTCGGGTCTATCCCGAATGAAAAGAGAACGAATGTTGAAATTCGAGGGTCTCGAGGACCTTTGGGGATTTTGAGGATTGAATAACATATCCCCTTAGAGTGTCCATGAAAGACACGGATGCGAAGCCCTGGGACATCCACGGCAAGTGTTTGTGAGGAGAAATGAAATATGCTCACATGAAGGGAAGGGTTGAATTTGCACAATCTTTGATTGGTAATTTTGGACCAAGATGGATTAGATTCCAATTTTAAGCAAGCAATGAAGCATTAATTTGATCCCGACATCGAGGATATTAGAATGAAACCGCTATCCGATAGGGACCGTAGTTGGGTTTCCGGCTTCGATCGGCCATCGGTGATTTTGGGAAATTTTGACCTCTTTAAGATGAGAGGTCGGCCGGGCCTTTTGCCGATCGAACCTCTAAAGATGAGAGGTTGGCTTGTAGGGACGTGTTTGGGAAATCTATGGCGGGAAGATTGATTGCCTCTAAGAATGAGAGGTCAAATTTTGACTTTGGCCAAAGGCGAGGGTAATGGGAGTATCCTCTAAAATAGAGAGGATGGCTTGGGATTGATTTAAGGTAATGGTGAGAGGAAGTCCAAGCTATCGACGCCTTTTTGCGATCTTGCGAGAATTCAGGCTCCTTTTTGATCATTGAGAAGTCGGGGACTTTGAGGACCGACAGCTCTTCTTTTTTTCTTTTTTTTTTTTTTTTTTTGTTTTTTTTTTTTTTTTTTTGTTTTTTGTTTTTTTTTTTTTTTGTTTTTTTTTTTTTTTTTTTTTTTGACTTGGAAAGCCTCCCGAGGAGTTGAAGATTATCTTTGTCCTTCCTTCATGGCTTGAGATATTTTGCGCATCGCCGACTCTCGAAGCTAAACTCTTGGGCTCGCTTGGACTTTCTCTCGCATGGAGCAAAAATGATGGCTAAACCGGGTTTCAAAACACGCCGATCTTGAAATGAAAGGGTAGTGTTTAGTGAGGGTGAGGTAATGGCTTTCCTATGGGTGAAAGGTTTCAACCGCAATCCCTACTGGATGATCTAAATGAGATTTAAATCTTCATTGCTTGCTTAAACTTTATATGAGAAAAGATCCATGCAAATTCATCGAGCAACGAGGGGATGATGATGAAAGGGATGTGAGCATATGAGATGCAAGACGGGGAGTTGGTAAGCCCCCATTTGAGAAGGATATCAATTGGTTTTCTCACTCTGATTAGTTTAAATATTAATCATTTTCGAAGAATTAGTGGTTGAGCAGCACAAGTGATCATTTTGGATAAAACCATTTCAATTAAGTGTAACGTGGGTGCGCAAGTGATGTCTCGAGTCTAGCAAGAAGAGAAAAAAGACTTATATTAAAAGTTAGGCATTTAACCACTATGTCCAAAATGGACTACAACGACAAATGTCCAGGAAGGACTTAGGTGAAAGAAAAGTACTAGAACCTACGAAGGTTGACTCAAAAGACTATTTTAAAGATAGGTAGCCCCAATCTAGCCGCTCTTTGCTGTTGAACCATGCATCTATTCTTCGACGCTGGAGACGGAGCTATTGCGTACCTTTCCATCAGATTTCCTTGGCAATCTCTTTCTTAATCCAACCACTTTCATCACCTCGCGATGGCTGATTCACCGACCTCACAAAGGGGCGAGTCAAATTCCATTATGCCCACAAGTCTTGGATCACCAAACTCGACCATGTTGACACTCATGTTGTTAGGGAGCGGGTTATTGATGGTATTAGGCCCTTCGTGCATCTCTAACTTCCCTTGCTCAATCAAATTTTGGATTGCCTTCTTCAGGGGGACGCAATCATCCGTCAGTGCCCATGGTACCGATGAAAGGCACAATGCTTGGAGGTATCCAAAGGAGCGTTGGGGTTTCTTGGCCGATAATTATCCAAAGGCCGGAGCAAATCTTCTTTTACCAATCCTCTCAAGATATCGCTTAAAGGCATTCCAAGGTTTCTCAAGTCTTGGAGCCGAGATCCGGATGCATCGGGCTTCTTGGGAACAAAGGAAGTGGCATTGTTACGTCCCGTCCCGCGTAGCCGATCGCCTCTTTGCCTTTAGCAAAAGCGAGAGTAGTTGGAGGGAGGAGCCCGATATCCGTAGGGCAGTGTGCAGCAATGGCCGCTGATTGTAAGCCTTTTCAAACTTAGCCCCGGAATTAACCATTGCACGCAAGCCGCCGTAGGGGAAGTGGCCGAGGGAAGCTCTCAAATGCGGCTTCAAGCATGACCGAAAGATGTCTAACCGCTCCTCGTCGAGGGAGGAATGGCCATTTCACCGAGCTTTAAGTTCCACCTCTTATAGAAATCCCCAATATTCTCATTAAGGCGCTGCATCGTTGTTTGCGGGTCAACTCTGTTTGTCTCCCATTCCAAGTTGGCTTTGTACTTATACGTGAAAGTACCGGTGTCTGTTCCCAAGTAGCCCTAGCTTCAGCCGCAATCGGAAAAACCATTTCAAAGCCCCCGACTTCAAAGAGAGACTAAAGTAATAGGCCAACCGCTGGTTTGTGCATCCCTTAGCCTTCATTGCCAAAGTATAGGTGTCCAAGTGAGTTTTAGGGCATGCACTCCCATCAAACAATTCCAGTGGGCATCACAAACTTGTGAGGCGGGGGGACAATCGAGTCGGGATACGTAGGCCGAAGAGCGGTGTTCTTTTTGGCGGTCAATTCGGCAATCTGTGCTTTCATTTCCTTGTGTCGCTCCATAAACCAAGCCAATTGGGGATCCAAAGGTGGAGCCATAGCGTTCAAACCAAAGGATCGAGCCGAAGAGAGGAGTTACCACTCGGCGGCACCGGTGGAAGGGATACCATATTCCGGGGCATAGGTGAAAACTCGTCCTTGGCCCAAATTACCACAGGGAGTGTAGGTAGGAGCTTGGGCAAAAGGATAAAACCCGGCGGCTTGTTGTTGGCTTTCCATTGGCGGGGAAGGCGAGGCGGACTGAGGTAGCCTGGATAGCTCGGATTTCCGGAGTGAGGCCCATAAGTAGGCTTGAGTGTGGGCCGCCGTCCCGGATTGTTGAATTGCATGGCCGCTCGTGGCGAAGGTGTGTAACCGAGGGGATGTGCGGTCTGGTGATTCGGATGACACCGGGATGGAGGCTTGATAACCCATAGAAGTCTCGGGTGAGAAATGGATTTGTGAGAGCCGTGTGAGGAGCAAATGAGCTAGTACCATTACGAGGTGGGACTCTGATCGTTGCCCCGAACCAAGCGGGGTGGTATCCCAAGCTATTCTTTGTGAAGGTCCGGATTGATTGGTCCCGATCGAGGTGGGATCCCCATTTGCCGTGGCATTCCGGGGGTAGCCCCAAGCATGAGAAGATATTCCGTGCGATTTTGTCCCCACCGAGGGCAGGAATTGGCTCGTCTCGTCGGGCTGCAGGGATCCAAAGTGGTCCGCATTTGGGAGGCTGGGCTGACCCGCAGGCCGAGAAGCATGGATTCCGGTGGTAGTACCGTGGGAGGCCGAAGTGGTGGCATCCTGGAGTAGTCGGGCGACCAAGAGTGGGGTTGAGGTCTTCCTCTTCTTCCACGGTGAAGGTGCCATGGGGTTGAGGCGGCGGCCGGACCATGGCTCTTAATAGCCTCGATAAGGCTATTCACTGTGCTTCTGTCGCACTCTCATACGTTACGCTGGCCGATTCCATTCTTTGTTCGTCCGAGGAGTCCCGGAGGCGGAGTGACGTTGTCCCCATCGTTACCGGGCGATGCGGACATTACGAAACCCGGAGTTGAAACAAACGACGAAGCCGACGATGCGCTTGACTCTTCCCAACCGATCAAACGGTGACCCGGTCCAGAAACCAAGCTTTGTGCGGAGGCTGCGGGGGAAAGACACGAGGGTTCGGATGGCGGGAATTGAAGGTGGGTAGGTGTTTGGGCTCAAGGCTCGTGCAACATGCAATTATTTGTTCATGTTTACTTAAAACACGTTTTATTAACCTAATCGGTTGGAAAAGATTGCTCTTCTTTTTCGCAAACTACTCTGATTCCTGGATCAGTGGGCCCCGTCACTACGTCTATAAGCCCCTCGTATTCCACCCGTATTTCGACCTCCCGGGGTGGACGGCCCGGGCGAGGGTCCTATAGGGCAAGCGGGTCCCACCGACCGAAAGAAAAACGATCTTAAAAGTCGGCGGGTAATCGAGTCTTAACGAGCATTCGATGTAAATTACGGACAAAGCCGACGTCAAAAGTCAAGATCATGTCCGAGGGCTCGACGAAAAGTCGGCATGATTTGACCGATAAGCGTCCACAATTGATCTTGACTTGTCGTCGGTTAAGCCGTAATTAGGCATGGAATATTCATTAATCCTTGATGACTCGGTGTCAATCTTTGGGAGTCGGTGTATAATTTGTG
Source organism: Adenophora triphylla var. japonica (assembly GCA_022495995.1). Taxonomy (NCBI): domain Eukaryota; kingdom Viridiplantae; phylum Streptophyta; class Magnoliopsida; order Asterales; family Campanulaceae; genus Adenophora; species Adenophora triphylla. The sequence continues at coordinate 307,574 of JAFEMH010002015.1, read as the reverse complement.
CCGATCGAGCCGAAGTCAAGGCGCCGGTCAATATCTTGGTCAAAGTCCGCGGCGGAAAACCGGCAGAACTTCGGCGATTAGTGGTCCCGAAAGATATTGAGTCGGTGATGCCGACAAAGGCTTGAAAGGAAAGGTCTATACACGGACGGGGCATGACACAGACCGGACTAAAAACCAACCGGGTCTCGGATAAAGTGTGTCACGGACAAGTGCATGGTCGACACGAGGCTCCATGGGATGTTTGGGTAGTCTGTGCTCATCCGAGAGGCGTAATAAGACCAAACGGACCGCGACAAGGATTTCCCCGGGTTAAGGACGTAGTGTGCAGTGTACGGTCACGTGCGCGTAGTGTGCAAGCAGTCTATATTCTTTTTCTGAGTAAAATAGAGATTTTTTATGAGTCTTAAAAATATGATGCATGATTTTTTATTTTTTTTTGAGAATTTTCTTCTTCTTTTTTTTTTTGAAAATCTTTTTTTTGATTTTTTTTTATGAGCACATAAGCACGTAAGCACGAAAATTCCGACAGTTAGGGACATTATTCCGACAGTCAAAATTTTGACTTTCTCCGAGGCGGCCAAAACAACATGAAAACTGTGCAAAAATCAACACACACACAAAAATGATTTTCAAAGCCGGGACGGAAGCTTGACCCTCAAAAGCTTTTTTTTTTTGAAAACGGTGATACCGGTACGTGGGATTGTTAGACCACAATTTATCCCCGACTCGTGTTAGGAGGCGATAACGGGAAATTTAGTGGTTTCCACCAATATACCAAATACCATTTTTTTTTAAAAAAGCTTAGTCCCCAGCGGAGTCGCCACTGTGATGATGTGTATCCGAAAATTTTCCCATTTTTTGTTTAAAAGAAAATCAACGAAAACGGAGTCGCCACGCCATTTTAATTTTGAGGGCCAAAACTTTGAAAAAAGCCCGAGATCAGAGATTTAGGTTCGGAGGTCACGTTACGCGTCGGGAAGGACGTTAGTGTGCACCCGACGCGCCTCGCAAAACGAGTCTTCCAAACATTTGAAATCCTTTGTTGTGTGTGTGTGTGTGTGTGTGTGTTTTGACCAAAATGAATTGAAACTGAGAAAAACAAAAATGGGGAACTCTTTATAAGACTTTGAACAATCCCCAAGATTTTTGTTATGATTTTTGGATTGAGTCTTGGCACTCAAAAGATTTTTGGATTTGAAAAGCAATTCTGCCAGAATGAAAGAAGGCAGTTGACCCTTGACTTTGAAATGGACTTAAAGGCTTTAAAACCTCAAAATCTGGGGAAAGTCCGAGAATGAAAGTTGCTTAAAACACCTTAAAAAAGGTTTCTGTAAAAGAACTTTTCATTTTGGAGATGATTTGAGGGGTCAAAACCTTCTGGAAATCTCAGATCTGAAATCTGGATTTCCAGAGACTGATGAACTGAACTTTAAAAGAAAATTTGAAAAATGGAGTTTTACTCACGCAAAAAATAAAGTAAAAATATGTCTGGAAATCTCTGGATGTTGGCTACAAAAAGTATTTTGTAGTCAACACCAAATTCCAAGTTTATCTATGTCCAAAAAATTAGACCATGGACTGAGGTCTGAGAAAATTGCTACTGGACAGCAACTTCTCAAGAAAGAAAATATGATTTTAAAGGGGGTTTTGCATCCATGCTTGTCCCCATTTCCCTAGGTTTTGATTAGTGATCACTTGAAATTTTAGTGGTGAATCAACTATATCAAACCATCCTTGGGGTACATTAGGACTAAGCACTTCATTTGCTTGGGAAGGGGAATTTTATCCTTTGAAAATGAGATTTGATGTATGAAAATGATTTTTAGGGTTTTGAAAATGTGTTTTCTTTGCAAGAAAGTAAGAAAACTTTGAAAATAATGTAGATCCTTGTAGAAGATCATCCATGGAGATGAACTTCCATGGTGATCTTCTTGGATCTAAAGCAAGAAGATGAATAAACTACATTTTGTAGCTTGAAAATGCATGCATGGATGAATATTAGGGTAAGGAGAGGGAGGTTATACCTATCTTCCTTGTGTTTTTGTGTTTGAAGGCTTGAATGTGAGAGTGTTTAAGGCTTGAATATGAGAGTGTTTGAGGGTGTTTAGGGTTGATGATTTGAGTTGGTTAAAGAGAAAACAAGTAGATAACAATGAAGTCCTCTATGTTTTCTCTCTAATCCTCCTCCTATAGGGTGAGTTGAGCTTGGATTGGTGTATGTATGAGAGTATGTATGAGAGTGATTTGAAGTGTTTGTGAGTGAGTGAGATTTGGGAAAGATTGGAGAGAAAATGGTGGCAATCTAAGGATTCCCACTGTTTTCTCTCTATATTTCGCCAGAGTTTCGTTGCTGTGATCAAATTGTGTTGTGTAAACTGAGAGAGGAGGGTTCAATTTATAGGACACTGTGAGAATCAAACGTATCCGCGCGGACAAGGATCGACGCGTGCACCGTTCATCCGCCACAAGGCCGGCTTTTGGACAGGAAGAATAATCTTTTTAAAATTCAAACTGAAGCTGTTTTTCAACTTTCTTAATTCGGATTTTTCTAATTTCTTTTGCTTTTTGAGATTCTTTTCTTGGTTTATCTTAAAGTGGCAATCCCTAATCTACCCTCAATTTGTTAGAAATGTTAGGAATTGTTAGAAATGTTAGAAATGTTAAAACTTTCGTTAACTTTCTAACGAAAAAGCTACCAACTCAAATTGGAGCACTTACACCTTTCAGTCCTAATTTGGCTGACTACTTTGTAAAGGGTCCCACACAACCGGGTTATGTCACAGAGCTCACTCCTACAGAAGGGTGGCTGAAGCTACAGGATAGCCTCAACAAGTTCAGGGGAGCCAAAGCTAACCCGATCCGTAGAATGTTTCTAGACCTACCCAAGATACCCGGGGCTACCACTACCATGAAGAGTGAGTACACTTTCAAAGGCGTGCCAAGCCTAGTGGAACAGTTCGAGAAGCTCACAACCACAATTCCGATTATCCAGGAATGACCGAAGCCTGAGTTTGAATTGACAATGCCGAAAGCCAAAGCTGCGGAAGTCTTCTCAGATGATTGGGATGGTCCGATTATGCAGCAGTTATTCGGGGAAGAGGTCCAGGTGCCAGACCTGATTGATTTCAGCTCAGTCAAAGAGATGGTAACGATGATCGAGGAAGGAGGACATAAACAGTACAATTCCCGAGTCATGAGGTCACTGGCAGCGATGCCATTAAAGAATCGGGAAACTCTCTCAGGCCCGTCCGCGACCAAAGAAGAAATGATCACCAAGCTTGGATTGGTCCCCCGTCCCTTTGTGTCAATCTAGGTAGAGTCCTCCGAGTCCCTCATGGTCAAGATCAAGTCTCTAGAGTCGTCAGACGGCCTTACGCCTGAAGACTATGAGTCTGTAGCAAATGCTGTACTTCCTTTCGTTCCTAATGAAATGACGAACCTTTCTGAGTATCCCTTGATTGCCACTTTAACTAATGATAAATTAATTAATAATAAAAAAAAATTCAATAATGATTCATTAGATAAAGAAGCAGACACATTAAATAAACAAAAAAAAAAGAAGAGAACAAAAATCTTTAAGCAGGTTGTTCGGAAAGAGGAAAATCGAGCCCAAGCTGCCGAAGAGATTTTGACGAGTGTGAATCTGGGAACTGCGAAAGAGCCTAAAGAGACGCAGATTGGTAGTTTCTTCAAAGGAACTGAAAAGGATGCCCTACAAAATCCTACAAGGTCCTCAACTCAAGGAAAGTAGCCCTCTTCATCAAAGAAAACATCATATGCAGATACGGGTTGCCAGCCGAAATCATCTCCGATAATGGATCCCACTTTGAAGGGGAATGCGACAGGCTGCTGGCGGAATTCAGAATAACCCGTCACAAGTCATCTCCCTATAGGCCCCAAACCAACGGAGCCGTTGAGGCAGCAAACAAGACTTTAGAAAACATTATCCGAAAAATGGCTGTCCGAGGCAGAGATTGGCCTGAGAAGCTACACCTAGCACTCTGGGGCTACAGGACATCAGTCAGAACTGCAACAGGGGAGACACCGTTTGTCCTCACCTACGGAATGGAAGCCGTACTCCCAATCGAGTTAGAAATCCCCTCACTCTGTGTGCTGTTGGAAAGCCAGATCAACGAGGTCGAATGGCTCCAGAGTCGCCATGATGAATTGGCCCTGCTAGATGAGCGACGATTGAAAGCAATGGAACATATCCGAGCTTACCAAGGGAGAATGGCCAGAGCCTTCGACAAGAAAGTAAAGCATCGAGAGATCCGGGAAGGTGATCTCGTTTTGAAAGAGAAACCCCCAGTCCTTATCAACCCGCTTGGCAAATGGGAGCCCGTCTAGGTCGGGCAATATGTCGTCCAGAAAATCTTCTCCGGAGGAGCCATGCAACTTGCAGACCTCGACGGAAATCCCTTTGTACACCCAGTGAATGGTGACAAGCTGCGCAGATACTACGCGTAAAACACTGAGTAAAAAAAAAAAAACAAAAAAAATATATATATCAAAAAAAAGAGTGCTAAAAGAGTAATACCCAACTAGGTTGAAAAATCGAAAAGGGCGGCCTAGGTAAAAAACAGGGTTGCACAAAAAAAAAAAAAAAAAAAAAGAAAACAAAAAATATATATATCAAAAAAAAAAAAAAAAGAGTGCTAAAAGAGTAATACCCAACTAAGTTGAAAACTCGAAAAGGGCGGCCTAGGTAAAAAACAGGGTTGCACAAAAAAAAATAAAAAAAATAAAAAAAAATAAAAATATATATATATATATATATATATATATATATATATATATATATATATATATATATATATATATAAAAAAAAAGGAGTGCTAAAAGAGTAATACCCAACTAGGTTGAAAACCCGAAAAGGGCGGCCTAGGTAAAAGACAGGGTTGCACCAAAAAAAACAAAAAAAAATTAATTAACCGGGTCGAACTACGGAGACCTGAGCCCTTTTGTCCGAAGGGAACGTAGGCAGCCGGAAACGGTTCGGTCTAAAACACAAATAAAAGTCATACTTTGACATCAATGCACTGATCAGACCATGAAAGCGTCTCGAAAAACTCTAAAGCAATTCACATATTCATTACAGTTAAAAGCTTTTTGATGAGTCTAAGCTCGGTTCACTCCTACGAATTACAACCTGCTAAAAGAAACTAAGATACATAAATCAAACTAATGTGTCTGCTACGGCAAGAAAGGGATACTCGGAAACCTCGAGGTCACTCTAAGCCGCTCGTACTGGCATCCCCTCTCTTCTTCCCCCTTCGGGTCTTCTTCCTCTGAACAGGAAAAATGTCGGTCTTCCTCCTACCAAGCTCTGGTGTAGGGACAGGATCTATCAAACCAACCTCTGTCAGGGCCTTAGTAGCCCTAGCGTCATCTCTCATCCCCTGTAGCCTAGCTGGTAGCATAGGAGCCCTCCTCTCCTGTCTCTTGACATAAGCCTCATAGTCGGTCACAGTATCTCCGCTCCGGTCGTGAGGGTTGGCCCTCGCCTCGGCCCTCCTCCTCTCCGAAACTGTCAGGTCCTCCGCACCCACAATGGCCTCACGCCGTCTCAAAATAGCCATCTGAGTCTCTCCCAAATGCCTCTCGTACCAATCCAGGTACCAAGTGGTCAGGAACACAGGTCTCGGACGCCTGAGGATAACCCGAGGAGGAAAGACGTCATACCTCCATACTCGGGAAAGAAATGGAAACACCGAAGGATCATTATATCATCAAAGTCCTCCAAAGGAACCTGCTCCAAGCCGAACTGTCTCAGAACCAAAGCCGGAATGTAAAAGCTGGACTGAGAAAGCCCCGGAAGTATAACCACATGAGACCCGTCTTGAAGTACTCTCCGAGTCTCTACCCGCCAATGAGGCACCGACCATCTGATATCTTCAGTCCGGCGACCAGCCATCCAATGCTCCCACGAGCCCTGATCATCAAAATCCACAGCAACCCCTCTCCTGGCAAATGTCCAAGGCTTGATCATATCCGAAGTTTCCCGAAGAACCCCCAGGCGCTCCATCAGCCACAATGTCAAGAGAAACGGGCTGCCCCCGTGCATATACCGCCTCCCGGTAGCCAGCCTGTCGAGAGCATGAAAAGTCTCTCCCAAGATCAAAGGTACAACATCTCTGCCCAAGCGACAGTGAACAACTACATCTAACAGGGCCCGATGACAGATTCCAAAGGAATAAACCATGAACAAGGTACCAAACATGCAAAGTGCAAAAGCATCCCAATAGGCATCATCCACCAAGCCTAAGCCCCTAAATCTATCAGGAAGACCAGAAATGTCAAAATGATCGGGGCTACGAATCATACCTTGCGCTTCCTCCGGAGAAAGGTGAAGGAGGTTACACAACCTATCAACAAAAGAAGCCCCTCCGGGCAAAGGAATCCCAATCTCTTCCACCTCCGGGCCACCAAGTAAAGCCCGAAATTCTTCAACAGTCGGGACCACTTCATTGTAAGAAAAGCAAAAAACATGCCTTCTAGTATCCCAAAATGAAGAAGAAGCTCTCAAGAGGTCATAGTCCGGAACCAACTCTTTGAGAGACCACAAGCACTTTACCTTGTACCTCTCTTCGAAAAATGACCTCCTCTCGTGCATAATCTCCCGGCACCACTCTTTGAATTTGTTGAAAAATGACATTTGGGATTCTTGGGACAACTTTGATGGAGTTCTTCTAAGATTTTCCATGGCTTTTTCTCTCCTTCTTCCCGAAAATGCATTTGTTTGAATGAAGCGAGATGGAGTGGTTGTTTGAATTAAAAGAAGGAAAACCAGATCTGAAGCAAAAATTAAATGCCAGTGTCAGAATTCAAGCCCATCCGCGCGGACACATTTGTCACCCAGAAAAAATCTGCAGCAGTTTAAACTGCTGCACCACGGAGGAATATTTTCATCCCAACTGCTCGAAACCTGTGCAAAAACCTACCAGACAGTTCATATACCAGACGCTCACACCCTTGCCAAAAAACCGGGGCTCATGTAACAGTGCATTGCATTCATGATAGATAAAATAAAATAAAATCCTAAATTATTACATTCCCAAAAAAAAGAGTATGCATAAAAAAAAACTGTATCCGCCAAAAAAATAATAATAAATAGGTACAGTCTCAGAAATCAGTCTCAGAAGATCGTCAGTCAGAGTCCTCGGTAGCTGGCGCTTTCCCCCGATCCCTCTTGCGGCTCGGGCCCGCCTCCTCAGTAGCCACAAATATCTCGGGCTCAGAATCATCCTCGTCTCCGGAGGAAGGCTCATCGGGACCAACCGGCACACCCTGATACGGCAAGCCAAGATCAGCAAAGAAGTCGTATCCAAACGAAAACGCGTCGGATTCCCGGACGTGCGAAGAAGACCCGCCGTGATGCCAGACATGTCCCTGTCCATACGGATCTCCGAGAATGACGTGGTCCGAGGGCAACACCACACTAGGATCTATGAGAGGAGAAAGAGGAGTCTCGGAAGAAGGCTCAGAAGGAATAGGGGAAGTCTCCCTCTCGACAGGCGCCGGCTGTGCTCGTCTCCTCCTGCCCTGAGAAGACCCACAAATAACCATGTTCTTGATAAATCTCTTGGCCCCGATCACTTGGTTCGTCAGCTTCTCCACCACCTTGGCCGGGAACTGCACGGAAACAAAAGCGTTAGAGATAATTAAGGCAAAAAAATGATGACAGGAAAGAAAGGAAAAGACAGAAGCAAAAAAAAAAAAAAAGGAGAAGGAGAGGCCATACCTTCATATCCGGACGAGGCCGAAAAGCTCGTGGAACCCGATCAGGGACAGGGATCTGTACTCTCAGCCTGACCCCGTCCTCGACATACGAGAAGCTCGATCGAGGGTACCGCACAACCCCCAGTCCCTCTCTCTCAAGAACCTGAGGCGTCTTCATCCTCCACAAGACAAATCGCGAGTAATCCTCGATCGCCATGAACCTCGAGTGGTGCTGGCCACCTCGATACTCCTCCCAGGTCTCCGAGTTCTCACTCGGATGCATCATGTCAGCAGGGGGCTCCACCGGAGCCATCACAGGTGCACCCACGCCATGTTGGCGCGTCACTCTCTCTCCCAGATAATATACGTCGCAGGTCAAGCCTCTCAAGATCCTCCGCTCCACGGTCCATCTCTCGGCACCCTTCAGCTGCTCTACATCGAAGCGATCCCAGGGGTAGAATATGATCCCCTCATCTGTCTCAGCCCTCGTCAAAGGCAGGCAATCCGAGTACTTGAGGGTCGTGCGCCCCCTAGAACCCTTCTTCTCCCGGGCATACTTGGACCAAGAAAGCATGGCCGGATATGCCCCGATGTACTCCTTCGGCTGCCGCCACATCGTGACGTGAAAAAACTCTAGAGCCCATACCTGCGAAAGGAAAAGGTCAAATCAATTAAGTGCGAAAAAGAATACGTGCTTAAAGAAAAGAGGGAAAGAAAAAAAGAAAGCTTGTACCTCCAGAGGGAACTCGAAGCACGTCAAAGAGCTGACAGCCTTCCGGCTATATCGATCCAGAGCAAAATATAGCTCTGCCAGCCCTGCCTCTCCCCAAGATATCTCTCCAGCCATCCCCACGTCCTCCAAGGACCTCAGCAAAGCAAAAACAGCCGTCCCCTCGGCATGTCCAAAAAGCGTGCTCGAGAAAGCAAACCATAAAAAGGCCCTAGCAATCTGCTCAGCGCCTATCCTCTCATCCCCAGCCATATAGCTCCCAATACTCTCCACGATCTTCCCTTGGACCACCGCGTACTCCATCCCCATCCCCTTTTTGGGAATAGGGAAAAATCCTAGAAGGGCCTGCAAATCCATATCGCTGTAACCGTCTCTCCACTCAATACTCCGTCCTTTAAAGGACAGGCCCGTAATCGCAGCGTAGTCGGAGGGTGTGACCGTGGCCTCGCCCCAAAAGAAATGGAATGTGTGGGTCACGTCCCACCAATGCTGTGCCAAAGCAAAGATCAGTCCCTTGCTCTTAGGGAACTTGACCAATCCCCTCAAGCACTCGATGAACTCATACAATCCGGTCTCAATGACGATCTGCCTAGGAATCATCATCGCTCCTCTGCCCAAAACCGGAAGCCGGTCCCACAAATAAATCACAGACTCCACCGATCCCCGAGTCTTCATCTTGTTCAGCTGCTCCTTCACGAAATTGTTTCCGCCCTGCAATAAAAAAAAAAGAGAGAAACAAAAATGTCAAAAAAAAAAATTTCACTTGGCATTTGCATTCAAAAAAAAAAAAAGCATACACATGCATCATAAACCTAGAGTTTTGCAGAAAATCGGGCAGCATAACAGCATACAACGGACCTAGCCCCCATTTTTCTCGCACCAAAGAAAAGAGTTTTTTTCAACAAATACCATTCATTCATTCATACAGAAAGCATGTCAATAATATCGAGTCAACGGAAGTAAAAATTCCGTCCCATTTTTCATAAAATAGCACAAATAAACAGTTTTTCCACAAGTCCTTCATTCAATCAACGGAATCAAAAATACGTCCCACTTTTCAAAAAAAAATCCTATGCATTCATATAATTCATCATCCCATTGAAAAAATAAAAAAAAAAATCCTACAAGAGGCATACATGCATACATTCATGTCCGTCCCGGATTCGGGCGAATTCCTTATCATTTCATATTTCAAAAAAAAAAAAAAAACACAACAAAAAAATGGCAAAATGCCCATTCTTTTCAAACACAATGCATACATGCAAATCACAATTTCAAATGTCAAGAACATTATTTTCAAATTTCAAACCACAATTTTCGAATTTTCAATTTTCAAAAAAAAAAAAAAAGGCGAAAATGCCAATTCTTTTTCCAAACAAAATGAATATTTGGGTCACCCATATACTCATTACAACATGCAAAGCATCAAAATCAAAATCCAAGCCCAAGCACATAAATTTTCGGATCTAAAAAAAAAAAAAATCACCAAAAATCAATTTCAAGCAAGAAATCAACCAAGGAAGTGAAGAGATTCGAAGTATACCGTTCGGAGACTCGGATCAGTGGCCCAATGTTGCCACGCATCGGGGTAGGGCTCCTCCGCAATCGATTGCGAAAGTGTGTAATGCCTCCTCATTCGAACGAGCTCTAATCGTCACTCCGCGATCGGGCCGCGTCCTTGACCTTGAATAGCGACTCCCCCGTGTTCCATTGCTTGAAAAATCAAAGAAAATGGAGGATTTTTGAAGGATTTTTGGCCAAAAATGGCTTCCTTTCTCTGTTTTCTCTCTCTCTCTCTCGTAAATGCAAAGGACTGAAAAAAAGGGGTGAGGAAGAAGAAGGAAGGGCGTTGGCCCTCATTAAAACCAGTCTGGGAAACATTCCCATCCGCACGGACCTAAATGAAGGGTCAAAATGACCCTTTTGCCCTTTAAAATTTTAGGACCCTGCAATTTAGTCCTCAACTTAACAAAGGTAACCAAAGTTAACCCAAGTCAACCCCCTTTCAAAGGAACCTTAACGGCAGTCAAACGTAAGTCCAATTTCCCCGAGAAAGATAACGGAATCCCGTTTCTTTCATCAAAATCATCAACGGCAGTCAAACGTAAGTCCGATTTCCCCGAGAAAGATAACGGAATCCTGTTTCTTTCATCAAAATCATCAACGGCAGTCAAACGTAAGTCCGATTCCCCCGAGAAAGATGACGGAATCCCGTTCCTTTCATCAAAATCATCAAACGGCAGTCAAACGTAAGTCCGATTTCCCTGAGAAAGATAACGGAATCCCGTTTCTTTCATCAAAATCATCAAACGGCAGTCAAACGTAAGTCCGATTTCCCCGAGAAAGATAACGGAATCCCGTTTCTTTCATCAAAATCATCAAACGGCAGTCAAACGTAAGTCCGATTTCTCCGAGAAAGATAACGGAATCCCGTTTCTTTCATCAAAATCATCAACGGCAGTCAAACGTAAGTCCGATTTCTCCGAGAAAGATAACGGAATCCCGTTTCTTTCATCAAAATCATCAACGACAGTCAAACGTAAGTCCGATTTCTTCGAGAAAGATAACGGAATCCCGACGGCAGTCAAACGTAAGTCCGATTTCTTCGAGAAAGATAACGGAATCCCGACGGCAGTCAAACGTAAGTCCGATTTCTTCGAGAAAGATAACGGAATCCCGTTTCTTTCATCAAAATCATCGACGGCAGTCAAACGTAAGTCCGATTTCTTCGAGAAAGATAACGGAATCCCGTTTCTTTCATCAAAATCATCGACGGCAGTAAAACGTAAGTCCGATTTCCCCGAGAAAGATAACGAAATCCCGTTTATTTCATCAAAATCATCAACGGCAGTAAAACGTAAGTCCGATTTCCCCGAGAAAGATAACGGAATCCCGTTTCTTTCGTCAAAATCATCAACGGCAGTCAAACGTAAGTTCGATTTCTTCGAGAAAGATAACGGAATCCCGTTTCTTTCATCAAAATCATCGACGGCAGTCAAACGTAAGTCCGATTTCTTCGAGAAAGATAACGGAATCCCGTTTCTTTCATCAAAATCATCGATGGCAGTCAAACGTAAGTCCGATTTCCCCGAGAAAGATAACGGAATCCAGTTTCTTTCATCAAAATCATCAACGGCGGTCAAACGTAAGTCCGATTTCTCCGAGAAAGATAACGGAATCCCGTTTCTTTCATCAAAATCATCAACGGCAGTCAAACGTAAGTCCGATTTTTCCGAGAAAGATAACGGAATCCCGTCTCTTTCATTAAAATTATCAACGGCAGTAAAACGTAAGCCCGTCTTCTCCAGCAAAGGCTAACAAAATCCCCAGCGAAGTTGACGGAATCCCGCTTCTTTCCTCATTATCATCCACGGCCGTAAAACGTAAGCCCGATTTTTCTCCAACGAAAGCCAACGAAATCCCGAGCAGCTTTCGAACTACGATTGGCTTGATTTCTCTTAAGGATACGTAGGTAGCCTACCATAGGTCTAGCCACCCGACCAAAACGGTCACCCTCTCCTTCGGTAGCAGACGAAGTCCACCGAAGGACCATCCATCCCAAACCATTAAGGGAAAACATTTCAAATCAAGGTCCGAGGCACCTAAAGCGTCATCATCAAGGTCCGAGGCACCTAAAACGCCATCATCATCAAGGTTTGAGGCACCTAAAATGCCATCATCATCAAGGTTTGAGGCACCTAAAACGCCATCATCTTCAAGGTCCGAGGCACCTAAAATGCCATCATTACCAGGTTGACGCCTCAAAATAGTCATTCCAGGGTCAAAGACACGAACTACGACTGGCTTGATTCCTCTTAAGGATACGTAGGTAGCCTATCATTAGGTTCAGCCATCAGACCAAAATGGTCATTCCTATCCCCAGCAGAGCAGATATACAACTCCAGCCACCCGACCAAAATGGTCACCTCTTATCCCCAGCAGAGTTTCTCTCAGCAATTGAATGCAGAACTCGCTCACCAGGTTGACGCCTTAAAACAGTCACTCCAGGGTCAAAGACCCGAACTACGGCCGGCTTGATTCCCATTCGGGATACGTAGGTAGCCTATCACTAGGTCCAGCCACTCGATTAATTGATCATCCTGTCAAATATGGAGCCTTACTCTTATCGACGACCCCGCTTCCTTCGAAAGCGCCGTCGCCGAGGGGCTACTGTAAGTGCTCCAATTTGAATTGTTAGTATTTTCGTTAGAAAATTAACGAAAGTTTTAACATTGCTAACATTTCTAACAATTCCTAACATTCCTAACAAAGTGGGGGTAGATTAGGGATTGCCATTTAAAGATAAACCATGGAAAAGAATCAAAAGAAATGGTCAAAAACCCGAAATAGAAGTGGCTGGAACATTTTCTGGTTGCTTAATTTGAATTTTATTCTTCCTGTCCAAAGCCTGGAGCAGCATTTAATGAACAGTGCACGCCTACATTAGGATCCACGCGGATAGGTTTGTAATTTCAGATTGCCTATAAATTGAGGCCTTCAGTCACAGAAATAAAAAGGAACAACACATTTTGCAACTGCACCTTGGCGAAAAATAGGGAGAAAACAGTGGGAATTCACTTGAATTGCCACCATTTTCTCTTGAATCTTTCCCAAATCCCACTCACTCAAAACACTTTCAAATTACTCTCATACATACACTAACCCAAGCTTAAATCACCCCTTTAGGAGGAGGATTAGAGAGAAAACATAGAGGACTTCATTGTTATCTACTTGTTTTCTCTTTGACCAACTCTAATCACAAACCCTAAACACATTCAAACCCTAAACACATTCAAGCCTTGAATCCATCCAAACACAAAACACAAAGAAGATAGGTATAACCTCCTTCTCCTCACCCTAAAGTTCTCTCATCCATGCATGCATTTTCAAACTCCAAAATATAGTTTGTTCATCTTCTTGCCCTAGATCCAAGAGGATCACCATGGAAGTTCATCTCCATGGATGATCCCCTACAAGGATCAACATTCTTTTCAAAGTGTCTTTACTTACTTGCAAACACATTTTCAAAACCCTAAAAATCATTTTCATACATAAAATCTCATTTTCAAAGGATAAAATTCCCCTTCCCAAGCAAATGAAGTGCTTAAGTCCTAATGTACCCTAAGGATGGCTTGATATAGTAGATCACCACTAAAATGTCTAGTGACTACTAATCAAATCCTAAGGAGATGGGGACAAGCATGGATGCCAAAACCCTTTTAAAATCATGTTTTTCTTCATGAGGAAGTTGCTGTCCAGTAGCCTTTCTCTAAGACCTCTGTCCATGGTCTAATTTTTTGGACACACAGAAACTTAGAATTTGGTGTTGACTACAAAACACTTTTTGTAGCCAACATCCAGATCTTTCCAGACATATTTTTACTTTATTTTTTTCGTGAGTAAAACTCCCTTCTTCAAATTTTCTTTTAAAAGTCAGTTCATCAGTCTCTGGAAGTCCAGATTTCATATCTGAGATTTCCAGAAGGTTTTGGTCCACCAAATCACCTCCAAATGGGAAAGTTCTTTCATATAAACTTTATTTAAGGTGTTTTGAACAACTTTAATTCTTGGACTTTCCCCATATTTTGAAGTTTTAAAGCCCTTAAATACATTTTAAAATCAAATGTCCACTGCCTTTTTCATTCTGGCAGAAATGTTTTTCAACTTCAAAAAATCTTTTGAGTACCAAAACTCAACCCAAAAATCACAACAAAAATCATGGGATTTGTTTAAAGTCTAATAAAGAGTTCCCAATTTTTACTTTTCAGTTTCAACTTATTTTGGCCAAAACACACACACACACACACAAATGGTTTTTAAGCTTGGAAGACTCGTTTTACAAGGCATTCCGGGTGAACACTAACGTTCTTCCCGGCGTGTAACGTGACCTCCGAACCCAAATCTCTCATCTCGGGCATTTTTCAAAGTTTTGGCCCTTAAAACAAAAATGGCGTGGCGACTCCGTTTGATTTTCAAAAATCGGGTATCATCACAACTACGCTGTACTTTGGAGCCTCTTTGGTACGTTTCTAGCAATTTTCATCACTCCCTTGAAGTTTCCGGCCTAACTCTGGCCAATCCTTTCAACCTTCATCGATTTCTTCAATTTCTCATGTAAACCCTTTGGTTTCTCGCATTTTCCTTATTTTCAGTTTTGAATTAAACTTTTTCATCTCGCATAATGGCTAGAACTAAGTCGTGCATTAGAACCATTAGATTTGGGCAAAATTTAAAAACTGGGGGGTATTATAGGGTCAACATGGGGGTGTGGGCAAGAATCTAGCGAGAAGACCTTAATTCCATGCTTATACGACATGGTGCTGATGTCGCAATCTTAGATGCCTTAGAAATCAGAGGTCCCCCCTTTTTGCATAAGTCAACACCCATGAAAACCTTCTTCAAAACATGGGAATTATGCTCGCATATCTGCGAATTTTATCATTCTCGTTTTGATTCTGATTTCTCGGACACTGACTAACCTGCAGCCCCCAATTTATGTAGCTGTCACTTTTATAAACATGGTCTCTCCTCTTCCAGCGAGATTGGTGAGATGTCTTCTGCAAACTCATCATCCAGCCATGACGTTTCCGATACTTTAGCCGCGGAGACATCATCTCGGCATCAAGCCTCAACTGACAATCCCCTATTCCCCCATGTCGCCGAACCCAGCACTTCTTCCTCGGACTTCTAGACTCCCTTACACGTTAAGTATGGGATAAACCATCATTTTTATCATATAAAACCATATACTGGCGACATGTCACTTGTAATTTGTAGGGCTCTTACACATGAACCTATAGTCTCTCTCTTTGTGCATTTGTTCGAAGGTTATATTGCCGTCTCCAAGCGAGATGATATTGTCGAAAACCGCTTGTCCATCAAGTATAGGAAACCCAAAATCCTTACTCCTCTTCCTTGCAAAGTCCATAATTGGCAGTCTAAACCCCTCTTCATAACTTCTCGCATTGGCTGGACTCATTCTGTTGACCTTAGGGAGATCATCCCCAAAATTGAAACTAAGAAGGCCCTTGTATCTGGCGACAATCGCCTTAAGGATAAAATGCTAAAGGTCCTTGCTGATGCCACCGATACCGGCCTAGCTCTGTTTTCATGAAGAGAGATCCTTTCTAGCCTCTCTCTTCTTCAAGAATTTGGACTTCCCGATTTCACCTGCCCTACCGATGAATCTCGCGTTACTATTTTACATACTGCCCCTACCCTGATGGGAAATTAATTCAAAAGATTCCTTTGCCTCTGAGTGTGAACCTTGCCAGTGAGAAGGCCATTGCTGCAAGGCTATGTTTGAAGTACACAGTATGCCTTCTCGCCTCTGCCTCTTACTTCGTTTCTCTCTTTGTTCCCTTTAAATAATTTTGTTCCTTGCTTTTTCTTTTTATAGAGTTCAGATCAATGTCGGTCTCAGAAAGGCGAGATGCCTTCTCGAATGCTGATGGCTGCCGTAAGCGGATTGCTGAGGCTAGGCAGGCCGCCTTATCTAAAACTACTGAAAAAGAGATTCCTATTTCCATCCATGGATATGATTCCGCTGCTATAGCAAAGGAAAAGGCCAATGCCGCCTTGGAAAAAGCTGCTGGGAAATCCCTTGAGCCTCAACAAAAGAAAAGGAAATCCAAAATGCCAACGCGGGATTCTAGACTTCACTTGGTTGATGAAGATGAGCAGGTGGATATAAATCACGAGTAAGAACAAGAACCACAAGAAACTGTTGCCGCCCAAACTAGTGAAATCGCTGAACCACCCAAAAATCCTTATTCTCGCCCACTCAAGCGATCTGGCCAGACTGAAGACTTATCTCCTGAAAAGGTTCACGAGCATGCTTCTGCTGAAACAGCTGAACCCAAGGCCGTGAGTTAGCTTCAGGAGGGCTTTTAAATGCCCATAAAAGAGGACGGATTCCTGGAACTCAGTAGAGAGATTGGTAACGTTCCTGACTTGCCTGATCTTGACCTTCATTCTAACGATAAAAACTAAAACATGCTAGGGGGGGCATTATCCAACGCTCCACCATGCCTCAAAGGGTCAGCAAATTCGAGGACCAGGATGAGGACTTTTTTGTGAATGATGCCGACCTCCATCTCTGTGGCGTAACTCCTTACTTTTGCCACCACCTATGCTTCCTTCGTTTTCTCACTCTTTTCTAAACATACTTTGTTTCACTTTCAATAGATTTCAAGAATTCTTTACGAACTAAGGAACAGATGTCACAACTTGACATTTGAACTGGAATCCTGCGAGAAGTCGCTTAAGCGGGATCGTTCTGACAAAGAAAGGTATAAGAAAAAATTTCTGGAGCGGGATCAAGATGTCGCTGCCCTTCAAACAGAGAAAACCCAAGTTGAAGAAGCCATTAAAGGCTATGAACAGACTGAGAAGGAGCTTAAACGCGAGATGGAAGCTTAGAGGTTGGGATTGGAGGATCAAAACAAACACTTTGCAGCTGAGCTTGCTACACCAAAAGAAAGTGATCTTAAAAATCAATCCCTAATTGCTCAACTTAACGATGATCTGATTGAGGCAAGAACTAAGGCAGAGCTGGAATCCATGGAACTCTACGACAAAGCCTTGATTCACACCATGCGAGCAACGACGGCAAGCTCAAGCGATATATCGGCCATAACTCCTGATTTACTCGCTAAGTGGGGTTCTGAACCCATCTACAACAATTTTTGTCTCATGGCCATCACTTGGTTCCATATGAGGAGGAGGAACTTGACGAGATAGCTGCTGAGGATCAGCTTCTGACAAGCCTGTTTTGGAGGCTCCCGCTATAGCAGAGAAATACGCTCTAACGCTCTGGGTCGATCTAATAAGCGAGGAAGGCACCGCGCTTAGAAAAGCAAAAGAAGCTGCTCGCGCTGCACTAGCTGCCAAGGACACTTCCAGTGACAATCATGATATTCCCCTCCCCCCTTAAACATTTGGTGCTCTTTGAAAACAATTTCTACATTGGGTCTGTACTAAAACAATTTACATTTTTGTCTTTTAATTTTGCTTTTCATACTTTTGGATGTCGCGGTTTGCGACTTTGCTTCTAGACTTTGATTCGAATGACATTACTTTATTTTCCTTAACTTGCTTTAAATTCTGTCTTTTGCATGTCGCCTGCTTCGCTTTGCTTTGATAATTTACCTTTTTGCTTTGATAGTTTATCAAAGATTCACTTATTACCTTTATTTCCATAAACATCCTACTCCTTTTGAAATAGTTAGGCTTGTCTTTAGGCAGCCTTTCTCCTTAGCTATGTTTCTCGCCTTTCAGCTTTACTTAGCTTTGTGGAGACTTTTTTCCTTATACGCCAAGGGAAAACCTTACTTGATGCAAACCGCATTAAGGCCAAAACTTCATTTGATGCAAATCGCATCAAGGATAAAACCTTACTTAGCTTGATGCAAACTGCATCAAAACTGCCTGAATGAATGGGATCAAGGCCTCAAGAAACCCATAATTGTATTGAATCTTCCCTATGTAATGAACTCCACCAAAGCAACACTCGGATAATCTCGAAAAAATCCTCGACGCTAGTCTATTTGACAATGTGGAGCCACGATGAATGAGAGCGGACTAGCAACCTCCTGTCCGGCCCAAATGAAATGAGCTCTGTGGTTCTCATGCTCAGTCAATACAGAGTTATCGATAGGCCCAAGATCAACGAAGTTATCCATCTGTTTCAACAAAAGAAACCCAATTTCAATATCAAATAAATACATATATAAACATAGAGACTTTGAAACATCAGTAGCAAATACTTCTACTTCTCCAAAATTGAGTCACAAATTGAGTTCAAAATCCCAAATTTCTAATATACCACAATGGAGTTCAAATATACCAACTATTGAGTTGAAATATACCAAAAATGGAGTTCACATAGACCAACAATTGGGTTCAAATATACCAAAAATTGAGTTCAATAACAACACTAAGTGAGTTCAATATCAACATGTACAATAACTCAAAACAAAGTATACCAACAATTGAGTTCAAATTATACCAACAATTGAGTTGAATAAACCTAATTTTAAAGTAAAAAAGTACTCAAATCAAAACAAAATCAACACACAAATGAAGTAAAAAACATGAATATAAACTTACAATAGCGAAATTTGGAAGATGATAAGCTTTGACTTGATGAAAATAACAATATCAATAATCTCTTTCTTCTCTCTTTCTCTCTTGCGGCTGCAACTTAGGTTTTTTTTCTGTAAAACCGCCTGTAAGTCGCTAAGGGGGACTGATGGTTTTTGAGGACTCGCTACTCGTGTAGCTAGTTCTCTGTATGTTAAACTCGCTACATGGTGGAGCGAGTACTGCATTGTTAATTACATCAATTAATTGAAATGCTAAAAACCTAATTAAACTAAACTCGCAACATGGTGTAGCGAGTTTCAACGGTAACATGTTGAACTCGCTACACCATGTAGCGAGTTCAAAAAAGTAGGTTATTTTGGGAAACAGTTTCAAATGTGAGTTAGTTTGGGATTAAAATTTTTAAAATCAAATTATTTGAGAAAAAAATCCATCATATTGCATAATGTTATTGTTGAAGATGAACGAGATCGATATAGAAATTATGATGATGCGGGTGAGTTCTATGCGGATAAACCCAAAAATAAGGGAAAGGGAAAAAAAAGTCCACTTGATCAAGATGATACTTTCACGTATACAATCGAAAATTCACATGTTGGAAACAGTATCATCGAATACATAGCTCGCAAACTAGATCTCCAAAACAAAACTGCATACCTAGCTCTCAAAGCAGATTTGATTGAGCATATTTATGCGATCAACAACTCTTAATACTATATGTAGCATTTTATCTACCTTTGTCATGCTTTATTTTCGTATGTAAGTTCTATGTTAAGTTATTAATTTTATGTATTGAAAGTTTTAAATATTAAATTGATGTTTATTTATCAGTGTTTGATATACAAAAAATGCAATTACAATAAAATATAATTTTAAAAATAAAATAAAAATTATTTTGTAATGTGAACAAATAAAAAAACTAATTTATATCACTAATTTATAAATTAAAATAAATATTTTTTTATTAATTATAAAAATGTTTTGAGCAAAAATTTCGCTCACCACTGCAGGATATCATCCGGTGAGCGAAAATTGCCTCAAAAAGATGCAATTTCATAAAAAAAAAAAAAAAAAACGTAAATTATGATTTTACAACAAACTACTTTTTTATTTTTATTTTTATTGAATGGGCAAAATTTTCGTATATTTATAACAGATAAATGTAGTTATCAGTTAAATAACTATTTATCAGTTGTATAACCAAATACTAAGCACAAAATACTATTTAAGAAACTGATAAATGAATTTATCAGTTATAAATAACTAATAAATGTCATTTAAAAAAATTAAAAAAAGAGTTTTTTGTAATATTCAAGGATTATTTTTCTCATTTAATATAAAAATTATTTCCCTAAATGACAAATTTTAAAAGGAGTTTTTACTAAATTACCTCAGAAAGATGCAATTTACAAAAAAAAAACATAAATTATATTATAAGTTTAATAACTGATTTATCAGTTG
Organism: Adenophora triphylla var. japonica; assembly: GCA_022495995.1. Classification (NCBI taxonomy): domain Eukaryota; kingdom Viridiplantae; phylum Streptophyta; class Magnoliopsida; order Asterales; family Campanulaceae; genus Adenophora; species Adenophora triphylla. The sequence continues at coordinate 287,559 of JAFEMH010002015.1, read as the reverse complement.
TTTAATCAAATACCAAACACGAAATACTATTTAAGAAACAGGTAAATAAATTTATCAGTTATAAACAACCGATAAATGTCATTTTTTAGAAAAATAAAAATAAAAAGTAAAAATAAAAAAATAAAAAAGTGAGTTTTTTGTAATATTCAAAGAGTTTTTTTTTTTTTTGTAATATCCAACTTTTGTGATTTTTTTTTTTGTAATATCCATGTTCAAAAATAGTTTTTGGTAAATGTCCTATTTTAAAAGTATTTGCAAAAATAACCAATTTGAAATGTTCATATTAACGGTCGCATTTAGACATTTGTCTTCTTCTTCTTCTTCTTCACTTTCATTTCATTCTTCCATAACTTCCGGCCATCCACCTCCATAAATTTCAGTCAACTTTATCATCTTTCCCAAAATAAAATTTCCTTCTCTTTCAGGCCAACAAATCTAATCTCCTCCACAAACCTTTTGACTCACCGTACCTCTTCTTGGACGTCTCCATTCTTGCAGTAATCTTTGCCGTCGATGTGACTACCACCATCTTCTTGGACTCAATACCAAAAATCCAGACTTTAAAACTATATCGGCTTTGGTGCGCTGATTTATAATATTTTTTTGGAAGGGTGTAGCCGAATTACTATAAGCATCGGCTTTGATTATCTTGAAGAAATTCGGTTGGGTATGTCATAATTTACATGAATTTTTGATGATCCATGGCCGACCAAAACCAAGAAAATCAACTAGTTATGACCACCGAGTTTTACATTTTCACCCATCGTCCCAGCCCCCAGACAGCTTGTTGGAATTTTGATATATATGTGGTATATAAGTTCATAGTCATATGACCTTGGAGGGTCATTGGCTTGAACTGAATTTGGCAAAGGGGAAATTCAAGTCGGAGTCACTGCCAAGGAGGGCGGCCGCGCCAAGCCCCAAGGGCGGCCGCGCTGGTCTACCTCAACTCCACCCAAATTGCCTGGCCTCTAGCGCGGTCGCGCAAGCCTCGAGGGCGGCCGCGCTGGCGTCGGGTGAGTGAAATTTCTGGCCGAATTGGAGCAGGTTTTTAGGTCTCATTAAGTATAAAACCTAATTTTTTCCACATGTATAAATTCTAACTTCCTCCAGCCGTTTTTGACAATGAGAGATTGAAGAGAAAACTCAATTCTCTTGTTTCTTTCATTGTTAAATCACTCCCTGTTCATAGAGATTCGTTCGTGAGATTCAAGGCGACTGAGATAGGACTGCCGGTGATTACCTACTGTGGGATTTGTGGTACGTAGTCAGTGATCGTTTATCCTCGGAGAAATTTGCACTGCACGAGTAGCACCAATTGGGGGCAATATTTTCTCTTAGGACCAGTCTTCCTAAGGCGACTCGATCAAATCACGATAAGTTTTCTAATCGTTTGTTTTATTGTTTACTGCATGTTTTCTGATCCTGTTCCTTGCTTTTGGTTTTGCTATTGGCTTATTGGTACGTTCTTGACTTGATCAATAAATCCCCTACTGTTGATTAAATTGTTTGTTTAATCTGTGGTGCTATAAATTAATTTCCAACAGTCTAAGAGAAAATAGTTTTATTTGATCATGTCTGGTAGTTCCTCTAGCTCTCTCTTTAAGTCCCTAGTTGACACCTCAGATCTTCCGGAAAAGTTAGGTGGCAAGAACTTTAAGCGTTGGTCTGAACGCATGAAAATGCATTTGTCATCAATTAAGGGCATGTACGGTATCTTGTCATCCAAATGTCCCGCTCCGAAAGCCGATGATCCAGTTAGTGTGGCTGTTTGTTAAGCAGTGGAAGGAGCGGGACGATGTTGTTCGAGGATGCATTACATCGGCTTTGTCGAATGCACTCTTTGATGTCTATTGCTCTTCTCCTCTCGGCTCTTGCTGCGTCCTTTGTGGGAATTGCTTTCCACGAAGTACAGCACCGATGACTCCGGTGTGGAAAAGTACCAAGTGGGTAAGTTCCTGAATTATCGCATGAGTGAGGGAAAGTCGGTTACCGACCAAGTGCACGAACTCCAAATCATTTTGCAATCGCTTAAGGATGCCGACATGGGACTTCCCAATAAGTTCGCTGTCATGGCTATTATTGAGAAGTTTCCTCGATCTTGGGGGGAATTCGGTATGACCCTCAAGCATCGTACAGGAAGCTTGACACTCAATGAGCTGATGAATGCAATTGCGATTCAGGAGGTGCATAATGGTAACCAACCTAGCATACCTGTGGAGGCTCCTGCTAATATGGTAACTGGTAAATGCAAGTTTAAAGGAAAAGGTATGAAAACTCACTCTAAGGATAAAGAGAACCATGATAAACTTAAAGTTAAGAAAAATAACTTTAGGAAGCCAAAAGCAAAATAGAACTGTTGGAATTGTGGAGAAGGTGGACACTTTTCTAGGGACTGCCCGTCTAAGAAAGGAAAAGGACCACAAGGCTCTGCTGATGACCATCCTGCTGTCAACATGGTGTTGGGTATGAAGGATTATGATGATCCTGACTCTGACGCACTGGAGTTGACGCTCTGACCTGCAATGTTACAAAGTATGTAACCTCTTATCCTGAAATCTTTACTGTCTATGAACCCAACGAGTGGCTAGTTGACACTGGGGCAAATGTGCACGTTTGTGCTGATAAATTGCTATTTGTGTCTTACCAGCCTGAGTGTGGTAGATCAGTGACGATGGGGAACTCTAGTGCTGCAAAGGTGCTTGGGACTGGACGCGTGGACCTGAAGTTTCTTAATGGGCGCATTCTTACCTTGCATCGAGTGTATCACGTTCCTGATATTCATCGCAACATTATTAGTGATTCTAGTCTAGTTAGGGAAGGATTTGAGATTTCTTTTAAATGTAATAAGGTCATAATTTTGGATTCTGGTAGTTTTGTGGGGAAAGGTTATTCCTCAGATGGTTTATTTAAAATTAGAGTTGAAACTGATGTTTGTTCACACAATAATTTTAGTTCTATTGATTATCCTGTTTCTTATTCCATTGAATCTTCAAATGTTTGGCATGGTCGTTTAGGACATATTAATATGATTCTGTGAAAAGAATGATGAATTTAGATATTATTCCTAAACATGCTATTGATAAAAATTCTAAGTGTCATGTATGTGTTGAAGCTAAATCTACAAAAGGTCCGTTTAATTCGGTTGTGAGAAATTCTGAAATTCTAGATTTAGTTCATACTGATATTTGTGAATTTAATGGCGTGTTGACCAAAGACAAAAAGAAATACTTTCTCACCTTTATTGATGATGCTAGTAAATACTGTTATGTCTATTTGCTTAATTCTAAGGATGAAGCATTAGATAAATTCATTATATTTAAGAATGAAGCAGAAACACAAACTGGCAAGAAACTTAAACGGTTAAGGTCTGATAGAGGAGGTGAATATGAGTCTAACCCCTTCATGTATTATTGCCAAGAAAACAGAATAGTACATGAAGAGACTCCTCCATACACCCCTCAATCTAATGGTGTTGCTGAATGTAAGAATAGAACCCTTACTGATATGATTAACAATTTACTCATAAGTTCTGGACTGCCCAAATATATGTGGGGAGAGGCTTTGAATACGGCTTGCCATATTCTGAATAGAGTCCCTCCTAAACATAGAAAGGAAAGTCCGTTTGAACTTTGGAGAGGTCGACAGGCAAGCCTGAAACACTTAAAAGTGTGGGGGTGCCTTGCAAAGGTACTTGTACCCGCACACAAAAGGAAAAAGCTTGGACCTAAAACTGTTGATGCTATCTTTATAGGTTATTCTGAAACAAGTTATGCATTGAGATTTCTTATTATAAAATCTGAAATTTCTGGCATAGATGTGAACTCTATAGTTGAGTTACGTGATGCAACATTTTTTGAAGATCTGTTTCCAATGAAAGACGGACTTCCTAAAGAATCTAACCCAACCACTAATTCCATTCCTGCTCAAGTAGAGGAGCTGAAAAATGTGGGAGTTGATTCCAGTGCAACTCATTCTGACGATGAGATTGAACCAAGAAGGAGCAAACGGGCAAGGACCACCAAGGACTTTGGAAGTGATTTTATCACTTACAATGTCAAGGGTGATCCTCTAACCTTCAAGGCTGCTATGGCCACTTCTGATGCCAAGCAGTGGAAGGATGCTGTTAAGAGTGAGATGGATTCTATTGTCTCTAATGGGACATGGGAATTGGTCGATCTCCCTCCTGGTTGTAGCACGATAGGATGTAAGTGGGTCTTCAAAAGGAAACTGAAACCGGATGGCACCGTTGACAAGTTTAAGGCTAGGTTAGTGGCTAAGGGATTCAAGCAAATGGAAGGAATAGACTATTTCGATACCTATTCGCCAGTTGCTAGAATGACTACAATCCGAATGCTTATAGCATTGGCCTCTGTATATGATCTTCCTATCCATCAGATGGATGTTAAGACCGCTTTCTTGCATGGCGATCTAGAGGAAGAAATTTATATGGATCAACCTGAAGGTTTTGAGGCCTCTGGCAATGAGAAAAAGGTTTGTAAACTTGTTAAGACCTTGTATGGACTCAAACAAGCCCCTAAGCAGTGGCATGAGAAATTTGATAAAATTGTCTCATCGTTTGGCTTCGTTACTAATGAGTTTGATAAGTGTTTTTATAGCAAAAGTATTGGTGATAGTAGTATTGTCTTATATCTGTATGTTGATGATATTCTGTTGTTTGGAACGGATATGAGGATAATTAATACTACTAAGGAATTCTTGAAAAGTAAGTTTGAGATGAAGGATATGGGAGTAGCTAGTGTGATTCTTGGCCTTAAGTTGACTCGTTCAACTAGTGGCATAACCATATCGCAATCTCATTATACTGAAAGTATAATTGAGAAATTTGGTTATAAGAATTGCAAAGTAGCTAAGACTCCATATGATCCTTCAGCTGCACTTACTAAGAATGAAAGTGGAGTACCGATGGCTCAGTTGAGATATTCTCAAATTATTGGAAGTTTGATGTATCTTGCCAATTGTACTAGACCGGATATATCCTACTCGATTACTAGATTGGCTAGATATACTCAATGTCCAAATAAAGCACATTGGGAAGCTCTTGATAGAGTTCTCAAGTACTTGAAGGGAACGATTTCCCTTGGGCTGCATTACGGTAGATACCCATACATGTTCTTGAAGGATATAGTGATGCAGCCGGATTGCCTATAACTCCGGGAGTTATGGGTACGGGGTATGTTTTCACCTTAGGTGGAGGCTGCGGTTGCTGGAGGTCGACCAAACAAACTCTGTTGTCTAGAGTCTACATTTGAGGCCGAATTAGTTGCCCTTGACACTCTTGGATTGGAAGTGAATGGCTTTGAGGACTTATGTACGAGTTGCCTATGGTCGGTAAGCCCATGCTGTTATCTCGTACATTGTGACAACAACGCCACAATTGAGAAGCTGAAAAATGTCAAGTACAAGCTGTAAAACTAGGAGACACATCCAAATTAGATTAAAATCTATAAGGGATCTTGTGGCTCGAAGGTGATAAATTTGTTGATTATGTTGGTACCAAGGATAACACAACCGATCCTTTACCCAAAGGGCTAGAATTTGCTCTAGTTCAAAAATCTAGGTTGGGGATGGGTCTCGAACCCCGTCGATTCATACGCGGTAGCAACCCAATCTACCCGAGTGGAGATCCCACAAAGGAGATTCAATGTGGTAATAACAAGGCGTGGGGTGAGTCGGAGCACCTAATAATAGATTGACATGTTACATGTCCGAGTCTATCCCCTGAATAGCCTAGAGGTGCTCGTTCTTTGCTAATTAAGTAAAAGTTTGGAACTTTGAATGGGATCAAGTCTTTTAGACAAGATGTTAGCGGTACATCTTACGAGATGCCCGACTAAGTGAGTGTTGTTGTTGGCCGCAACTAGAGGAATTTGGGTTATTCCTTGAAAGCACTCATGATAGAGGATCGGGACGTATGGCTTATAAGCGTCAAGTGTTCGATAGAGGGCCTATCATAGCTTTTGTCGTGTTTGTTACCAGCAAAGGCCTCTACATCCAAAGGCATCAGATTCAAGACACCCATTCATCTGATCCTGTGGAGGTTTGCGTTGGATAACATAGGTAGTGGTTCAAGCCGGAAGGTACCATTATTGAAAGCATGGCAATGGACAATCTGTACACGTCATATTTCTATGAACTTGTGGGGGATTGTTGGAATTTTGATATATATGTGGTATATAAGTTCATAGTCAAATGACCTTGGAGGGTCATTGGCTTGAACTGAATTTGGCAAAGGGGAAATTCAAGTCGGAGTCACTGCCAAGGAGGGCGGCCGCGCCAAGCCCCAAGGGCAGCCACGCTGGTCTACCTCAACTCCACCCAAATTGCCTGGCCTCTAGCGCGGTCGCGCAAGCCTCGAGGGCGGCCGCGCTGGCGTCGGGTGAGTGAAATTCCTGGGCCGAATTGGAGCAGGTTTTTAGGTCTCATTAAGTCTAAAACCTAATTTTTTCCACATGTATAAATTCTAACTTCCTCCAGCTATTTTTGACAATGAGAGATTGAAGAGAAAACTCAATTCTCTTGTTTCTTTCATTGTTAAATCACTCCCTGTTCATATAGATTCGTTCGTGAGATTCAAGGCGACTGAGATAGGACTGCCGGTGATTACCTACCTGTGTGCTGATTTGTGGTACGTAGTCCGTGATCGTTTTATCCTCGGAGAAATTTGCCTGTACCTGAGTAGCACCAATTGGGGGCAATATTTTCTCTTAGGACAGTCTTCCTAAGGCGACTCGATCAAATCACGATAAGTTTTCTAATCGTTTGTTTTATTGTTTCTGTCTGTTTTCCTGATCCTGTTCCTTGCTTTCGGTTTTGCTATTGACTTATTGGTACGTTCTTGACTTGATCAATAAATCCCCTACTGTTGATTAAATTGTTTGTTTAATCTGTGGTGCTATAAATTAATTTCCAACACAGCTCACCCTCACATCTAGTCTTTGTCCGTCAACACGTACTCACCAACTCCATCCCTCCGTTCTCTGATGGGCACCTTCCCTATCTCTCTCTAATTTGACCACCATCGGAGCAATTTCGATTTCCTGCACAGTTTTCTCCAACAATCTTGAAATGAAAGAAAAACATTTTGACCACCGAGTTTTACATTTTTACCCATCGTCCCAGTCCCAGCCCCAGCCCCAGCCCCAGACAGCTCACCCTCACATCTAGTCTTTGTCTGTCAACACGTACTCACCAACTCCATCCCTCCGTTCTCTTATGGGCACCTTCTCTATCTCTCTCTAATTTGACCACCATCGGAGCAATTTCGATTTCCTGCACAGTTTTCTCCAACAATCTTGAAATGAAAGAAAAACATTTTGAGAGGAAGACGAAGAGTTTAGGTATGCAAGAAGGAGGCTGGTGGATGAGGTTTGGCATGGAGAAGTTGGTTAGTGACGTGGGGTAGGTTTCATTAAGAGAGAGGTATAGAAGGAGGGGGAGGTGGAGGAAGACTAATTTGGGGCTTAAGTTATAAATAAATGAACGAAAAAAAAAAAAACGCAAACCGTAGAGCTGTGAACATTACCAGAACGGAATAAAAAAGAAGAACGCAATGCAAGGAGGTTTTCCATTTTACATTATTTATATAGGAAATAATTGACCAATGGGAGAATTACGTAATGCCATGTCATAATAGTGACATGACTTAATGTGAGGGCTCTAAAGGTTTATCTTTTAATATATTATATAGATTGGAAATGATGAATCTGACTTATAAGAGTGGAAGAGGGTTAGGGACTCGATATTTCATCATGTTGTACTTGCAGTTAAGCGTTGCAAAGGGTGGCATCTTCCAATGTCAAATTTTGTTAAGATTATGTTTTGCAAGGATTTGCTAGTGAGACTATTCCTTTTTCTTTGCAGTTGATAAGTCAAAATGTCAATATGTTGGCATATATCATTTCTAAAACAACGTTTGTAAATGTGAACCCCAATATTTAGGTCGAACTTCCAACGTACTTGAATAGTCGAATTCTAAACATTTATTATTGTCGTTAATAATATGATTCTTTTTATTTCAAAAAAAAAAAAAAACCCTACCGTTACATTTGATATTGTGAGAAATATTGAATCGATATATTTAAATTAAAAGTGTATAAATATATTCAAAATATGTCATTTATGGAAAGGACTCTTGAGGTGAGACGGACCAAAAGGAAAAGTAGGGCCCTTGAAGTGGGACGGAGGGAATATCATTTATTAATATACAAATAATAGTAATAATAAATAAATATCATATTTGCTTACATTAACTCATCATGAACATAATTATAATATTCATTTTCAATTTAAATTATTTAATTTTGAGAAGAAAAATCAAAATCTTAAAAAAACTAACATTTGTGTTAAATGAGATTTTTTTCCCCAAACAATTCACTCCCTCATCAAACCTAACCCAATTCTTCCTCTCCCTTTTTCAAAATATCAATTCATACTATCTTTATTTTTTAGAATATTGACATGCACTTCAAAGAAGAGGATTTCTTTTTTGTGTTCAAATCGAATGAAAGTAGTCTCTATTTTTGGAAGATTTTTTTTTTATGATTTTTGGTAAAAAAATAAAAAATTTATTATAAAATATTTGATTTTTATTCAAAAAAGAGATTTTTTTTAAATAAATATCATATTTGTTTACATTAACTCATCATGAATAAAATTATAATATTCTTTTTTAATTTAACTTATTTAATTTTGAGAAGAAAAATCAAAATCCAAAAATAACTAACAATGTGTTAAATGATTTTTTTCCCAAACACTACACTCCCTCATCAAACCCAACTCACTTCTTCCTCTCCCTCTTTCAAACTAGAATTTTTTCCCAAATAATTCCGTTTTACTTTTTTATTTACCAAAATGACTTACTGTTCAAACTATTGCCCAGATTGTCCTCTTTTTTGAAACTCGCTACACCGTGTAGCGAGTTTGACTAGGGTTGGTCAAAACTCGCTACACCGTGTAGCGAGTATAGGGCAATTAATTAGGCCGTTGGGAAATTAATTACGGCATTTAATTAAACATAACTCGCTACACCGTGTAGCGAGTTTTGATCAGATTTAAGTCAAACTCGCTACACCGTGTAGCGAGTTCAATTAAAAACCCTTACCCCTTCAGTTCACGCATTCAACCAAAAACCAAAGAAAAAAAAAACTTACTCCTCTCCTCCATAGCCGCTGCAAGCAAGGAAGAAGAAGAACATTCGAGCCAAGCCAAGGATTTTGTCAAGAATTTCAACCTTTTTCTTAATTGTAAGTTTACATCTCTATATTAAGTTGAATTTTAGTTTTTATTCCGAATTTATGATTTTTTTTTAATTCCGAATTTCTTGACTAATTTTTATTTAATTCTGAATTTTTATTTAGTTTTTTTGGTTGATTTGTTGTTGAAATATTATTATTCAATTTATGTGACAAATTTCTATATGCCAAGAATTTTTTATTTTTTGTATTATTTGTTTTGGTTGATTTGTTGTTGAAATAGTGTTATTCCCATTTATGTGACTAATTTTTTTGATTTTTTTTTATGACATTGAAATTTAGGATTTTATTTTTGGTTGAACTATTGTTATTCCCATTTATATGAACTGTATATTTATTTTTTATTTATTTTTCACAAAAATAACTTAATAATATTTAGCTTCTACATGCTAAATATTATATACTCCAACTCGTTTCAAAAAAAAAAAAAAAAAAAACAAATGTATTTTTATCAACAACAAATTTAAAGTAAATTGGGTCATTCATTTTAGAAAATTTTAGAAGGGAGTATATAGCAAATTTGCTCATAATAGAAATAAATAGCAAATTTGAAAAGATTTTTGAATATTTTTTTTTTGGGACTAGAGGGAGTACAAAGTTTAACTTGTGTGAGATTATAGCAAATTTGATTACCGAGATAGGAACGTGAGCTTGTCCGAACAAGGTCCAAGTGGATTGTGCCCTAATGACTCTTATAAGTTATAGGTAATCAGAACGGAATCCTTAATTCGTGAAAGGGGTACATAAGGTGAGGCATGACGTCGAAGGAATTAATTAGGCGTCATATATACCATATTGTAAACCCTAAACCCTAATTTCTCATCACGAAACCCTAAATCCTTAAAATATGATTTAGTGATAGAAAAATAGAATAGGAATTAATATACATATAACAACATCCTAAATCTCATATACTTATATCCCAAACCCTAAACCCTTAAAATATGATTTATTGTTCAAACATTTTATAAAAAAAAAAAAAAAACTTCATCCTATTTTTCAAAACCGCATGAGGATTACTCTTGAAGTATTACTTAGTATATAGGAAATTTGGAAACCAAGAACTTCCCCACGAGCACTTCTTGGAAGTGTGGGATAACTTTGAATTACAATGCCACGTACTAGTAATTACATTTTTGTATTCTTTTATTTATTTTCTTGCCTTATAGAACAATAACCAACCTTGATATTGAAATAAATAGATGGAAGCGTTCATTGATCCCGGCCTATCGATACATACATTACGACCCGCCATGCGGACCATAGGGCTAGGTATATTTTGTCAGGGTGGCCGGTTTCTAGTCCCCTCGTTTTTCGTCATGGTGTCGCCTTGCCGGGCGTATTAGCTCTGTCATATTATTGAGAGGCGCGAGTGCGGATTCGGTGGAGTGCACTACATAGGCCGGATCTGATGCGATTTTGCATTCTTTGGAGGCCTTGATCGAGAGATGGCGTCAGGAGACCCATACGTTCCATCTCCCGGTTGGTGAGATGACGATCACCCTACGGGATATCTCGCATGATTTGCGGGTTGCCGATTGATGGGGATGCTTTATTGCGATGATGGGTTTCCAGTACATATAGGTGGCGGGTGAGTGTCGGGAGTATTTAGGGGCCGTCCACAGAGACGGAGATATAGATGGGAGCGATGCGAAGCTCCGATGGATTACCGTATGTTTCCACACTTTAGTGACCTCGATGATGATCTTTGCTCGGAGATTGTGGATCGGTACGTACGGGCTTATATCTTGCTTGCCTTGGGTTCTACGATCATGCACGATCGTACGAACAACAAGGTTAAGCTATGTTATCTCCCGCCGCTTAGGGATGTTTCTAGGGTCGGGGAGTACGAGTTGGGAGTTCCGCGCTTGCTTTCTGTATCGAGAGTTATATAGTGCGACAGAGACCTCATGTGCACGAACGAGTGCTGGAGGATTTCTCAACGTTCTACAGTATTTTATTTCATTTTAATGTTCATTATGTTTTTAAGTTTTATTTCAAATTTGCGGCATTATTACTTAGTTTTTGATATACATTTATTTCATATAGATGCGGGCTTGGGAGAGGTTGACATGTGTGAGGCCGCGAGATCCGTTATCGCCTCGAGAGACCGGGACTACGTCATCATGCCCCTCGGATGCATGTATGCATATATCATACTTTATTTTCTCGTCGTTAATGTTTTTATTTTTTTTGAACAAAATCTTATAATTATTTTGTTTATGAAATTTCAAAGTGGACGCAGCTTCGCTTGATCCGAGAGAGGTTGCGCATAGCAGCTGCGCGGCTATCGGGATCAGTGGCTCGGGTGAACGAGGGTCACGTGGTGTGGCAGCCTTATGAGGGGAGACCCGCTCCAGTCTACTGCACTGAGGGTGAGGAGATATGGTTGGCGAAGGTCCCTCTCATATGCTTTGAGAGGGTTGAGTGGCATGCACGATCGCGTGATGAGGCGGTTTGGCTCGAGACAGTTTGTCCCGGCACCGTTCGACACTGGCCTGGAGTTGCACCGTTCGGATCGGCGGGGAAGGCCTACGGCGAGATGGGGTGAGCACCATCGCCCACTTGTTACACTATGGGGACAGCGCCACGAGAATTTGGTTTCCGGGGTGTTCGGCTTCCACGATATGACTTACACCGACCCATATATGGTATGGTATAGGGACATAACGTGTAGGTTTGTGCAGCAGCTCACTCACGTAGAGGTGGATGGATACCAGTCGTCTGCCCCTGCCATAGAGTTTATGGTAAGTTTTTACATTTTTAAAGTTTTTTTTTTCTAATATTTTTTTTTAAGAAAACATCAATTATTAACTTATGTCTCTCGTTCTTATATATATTTTTGATATAAAAACAGGTGCAGACCCTTTAGCGCATGCATGTCGCCAATGAGAGGGATGAGCATCCCCACCAAGCTGAAATGCGGGAGATTGTGACACACCGGTTCAGGGGAGTTAGGGAGCTCCACCGCCTTCAGTCTGCTGCACCTCCCCCACCAGTAGATCGCGTACAGGGACAACCTCGACAACGTCGGCGACGTCGTGGACAGGCAGAACCACCACCCCAAATGGATTTGCACGATGAGCCCGAGCCCGAGCCCGAGCCCGAGCCTCAAGCGCAGACCCAGACCGATACATCTTATTGTTTGTCGCGGCCGCGGCCAGCGATCGCGGTATGATTTTGAGCGTTGGAGCGGGGTTTCGGGGGGGCTGGGGTGCCGGAGGAGTGGGTGGGGGGGGGGGGAGGGTGCGGAGGGTGGGGTGGCTGGGGGGGGTGGCGGTGGGGGTGGGCGGGGGTGGCAGTGGGAGTGCCCAGGCAGACCCTTCCCCTGGACCATCCACTATGGGCTTCGGCGCTTATACGAGTGGAAGTGGGTTGAGGACTCCTTTATCACATGCACGGTTCCATGGTTTCGTCGATCCGGCTCAGATGACCCCTGAACAAGAGCTTCGGGAACAAATGCTTAGAAGAGGGTCTCGGCTCAGGAATCCGCCCGATCCACACACCCCGAATCTTACTATGATAATAGGTAGAGAGTTCACTTTTTATTTGTATTGGTTTAGTTTTTATTTGAATGTTTTTTATTTGTATTGAAGCTGTACTATTAGTTTACTTTTTATTTGAATGTTTTTATTTGTATTGAAACTTTGTAACTTTTTCTTAGTAGTTTAGCTTTATATTTGATTTGAATGTAATTTTCCAATTTCTAAAAATGATTTTAGTTATTTTAATGAATATTTAAAAAATTATAATTGATGATATTTATTAGAATAGGGAGTAATAAAAGAAAAGTTTATTTTCCATTTAAGTTTTAAGGTTCAATTTATGTTTAGCATAATTCCAAAAAAAAAATGTTCAAATGTGCGACTGTGTAATTATTGCGGGACGAATAAAAAAATTGTATTTATTGGGCCAAAATTGGAGTGGCCGCCCTTGTTCTTCGGCCAGCTTTGGTGGGCGCCCAAGTTCTTTAAAATCGCTACACCGTGAAGCGATTTTCACTAAACTCGCTACACGGTGTAGCGAGTATAGTGAAAATCGCTTCACGGTGTAGCGATTATAAAAGTACATTTCCATCTCTTCCTTGTATTCCAGCATAAGTTTCTGTAAAAGGAACGTCCGCTCCCAATGTGGCGGAGCGTCCGCTCCCAAGCTGCCTGTAATGTAATATGTAACTTTTTTTTGTAATTATGCCAAACATAAATTAAAACTTAAAACTTAATTAAAATAAAACTGAAACTGAAAAATTACATTCAACTCAAATATAAATTACATTGGACTTTTCAAGTTTAATGAAAACGACATAAAATAAAACTGAAACTGAATCCAATTCAAGCCAAACATAAATTACATTAAAAACATTCTTCTACTCCCTAAGGTTCGGGCATCTACGACGATTGTGCCCTTCCTGATGGCATGATGAACACATACTCTTCCGTTTATCTGCTTGAAAGTCCATAGAATTACGAAAGCGTCTTGATCTAGGTCGTCCGGACTTCGCAGAACGTCGAAGTAGGGGATTAGGGAAGAAACTAGGCACCAAACCATCCACGCCCCAATAGTCCTCATGCTCGATTGGTTCGAATGTTCCCTTCCATGTCTTGTAGTATTCCCCAACGGTGTAATATTCGAAACGAAATCTCGACCATCAATATTTTGTGCGGAACAACAAGCAAGGAGATGGGAACAAGTCATGCGATAGGCAACCCATTTACCACATGTGCGGGTGCGCTCATTAAGTCGAACAATCTGTATATTTCCTCCGTGATCACCACTGACGTGCTTTGTTGTCACTTGATACACCCCCATTTAGTGATTGTTGAACCTCCCGACGTGATGTGTTGCCGCTTTTACGGTGTTCTTCAAGTAGTGATAAGCGACTTTCGTCTGAATTGGTGTCGGGGATTGATGTTAGGGTTATCGGGATTACCTCTAAGGCATTGATTGAAAATCCATGCCTTACTTGAAAGTACTCCACACAACGATAGAAGGCGGTTTCAACAATTCTTTGTGATTGGCATCCCACGAGCTCCCTTCATCACACCATTGAAAACCTCGAGACATGTTGGTAGTCATAATGCCATACCCGTAACCACCATCGTGTGCCAATGTCCATTTTCTAGCATCCAAATCTTTGAAACCATGCAATTGCCTCGGGCTTAATTCCACGGATACTCTCTAAGATAGATTTCAATTTTCTATCTTGAGTTGCTCTACCCGCTCTCAAGAAACGAGATACTTCAACCCTTCCCCTCTATACTTTTCCAAGAAATTTGCTCGCATATGTCTCAAGCAATATCGATGATGCACGTTTGGCCACCACGTATCTTCGCCTACGGTCTTGAGAATGCCCCAATGGCGGTCGGATATCAAGCATACTTCACGACTCTTGATAATATGCTTGCAAACCAGGTATAAGAACCAACGCCGGTTCGGCCAGTCCTCCTTTTCAACAACGGCAAAGGCAAGCGGAAGTATCTTTGTCTTGGGCGTCGGCTTACCCATGTGCAATCGGTATTACCCCTTTATATCTACCATGCATAAATGTTCCATCCACGAAATGACTCGGCCGACAATGAGAGAAAGCTTCAATGCAAGGCCCAAATGCCCAGGAATGCACAGCTCGAAATAGGGAGGCTTCACCGACGGGAGGAGGAGGTGTAGAGTACTCAACAATTGTCCTCGGATTGTATTTTTGAATGGCTGCACACGCTGAGGACGCGGGGTAACCTCTTATAAGATTCCTCCCAATCTCCAAAAACCTCTGCAATGCCATTACGCTTCCACACCATGCCTTCTTGTAAGTAATTACCTTGTCGAACCCTCTTTTAGAGATGTGTGCAATAATGACTCCAACCTTGACATCCGAATCGGCCTTAATAAGACCAACGACTTCCCGACCGATAAACTTGGCATCTAGATTGGGGTGATCTTGACTTGCTCGAATATAAGCGGCGGTGAGGAGCCTTATACTTGGTCACTTCCCAATAGCCAAACTTCTTCCTACTCACACGAACATAAAAATGACATGGATAATTTTTTAACGAGACACTCAATTACCCATGTGTTCGGTGTGCTCTTTCTTACCACTGAACTGCGATTGTTTTTAATATGGAACCTTTTCATATCAAATTGTGCCTCGTTCTTGCCAGGAAAGCGTATCCCTTTAGCAATCGGTTGTTGTTCCGGATCCCAACCTGGAAAACTATGTGCATGATCGTAATCAATCAAGCCTTGTTCTTGTCGAGCAGATGTACCAATATCATTTGTAAAAGGGATAACTCGCTCTCTCATATCTTCGATTTTGCGGCACTTCATAGTGAACAAGAGGTGCTTCCACATCATCATCAATCGGCCCATCATCACCGGCTCCCAAATCGACATCGAATCACTACTACCCTCCTCATATTCATCATCATCATCCTCTAGCATTGCATCTACATCAGTGTGCACTTCCTCTTCTTCACAGTCAACATCATAATCATCATTAACGTGATCATTATGCCCAAATGCCCGATCATCATCATGAACATGATAATTATGGCCAAATGCCCCATCATCATAATTTGGTGTTTGAGTTGATACAAGAGTTTGGGAACTTGGACCAACCCCATCATCACGGTTACCAGTTGGAGAAAACCTAAAAGTACTCTCTGTGTCTTTGTGTTTCAAACTACTGGATTGGATCGATTTTCAATTAATTTTACAACAACATACAACCGCAAATTTCCAATCCCCCAAATTTAGCAACCGATCGAACATTACTTCCATACACGCATCATCTTCAATACGGAAAGGAAAGTACTCACCAATCCCGCTATCAAAAGAATGAGGGCATACGTAAATGACTTTCAAATCAAATTGAGACCGATCTAAGTTCGCCTTTTTATATAACTCATCAATCAACTCATTGTATTTCCATTGGCAATTACCCCTTATTGCACATTTTGGCCCCTTTTGAAATGAGGACCATCAAACGGTTGTTCATCATCACCTCCCCAATAACACATAAAAATGATTGGACCCCCGTTCATATTTAACCCTACATTATGAAATCAAAATGTTAAGACCTACTACATAACAAAACTCTTACATTTATTATATCTACAATATAATAAAACACGGTTAAATCATTAAATTTTATATCTAAACACATGTCAAAATAATAATTAAGATGATGTTAATTTACCTTGATTCTTGTTGATCTTCAACAATTCTGATGAAATAAAATAACGTGAAGAAGTTTTATTTTGAATTAAGGGGATTTAGAAAATGGTGATTGAGAGAGTTGATTGAGAAAAAGAGAGAAAGGTAAGAGAAGAAACAAAGCGAAATTTGAGAGAAAAAGAGAAGGTGAGAGAAAGAGAAAAAGAGAAGGGTGTGAGATTCTCTCACGAACCACGTGATTGCTACTTTGTTCTTTGGAAAGTGGTTTGTTTTACTTAAACTCGCTACACCGTGTAGCGAGTTTCAATAAAAATTGAATTGAACTCGCTACATCGTGTAGCGATTTCGGCTTTATTGAAACTCGCTACACGGTGTAGCGAGTTTAAGTAAAACAAATCCCTTTGACAAAGAACAAAATTTCAAAATTTTTACTTCTTTTTGTTTTTCATTCGCGAAGGCATTTTGAACAATAAATATAGGTTAATTTATGTATCATAATGAATATCTAAAAATTGTTACTTGAAGTACATATAATGTTGTAACAATAACAACTTTTAAATTTTAATTTGGACAATTAAATCGGCTTCAAATTTTTGCTCAAAATAGCTTCGTAGTAACATCAAAAAAAATTTCGTTCGCGAAGCTATTTTGAGCAATAATTATAGGTTAATTTAGATATCATAATGAATATCTAAAAATTGTTACTTGAAGTACATATAATGGTGTAACAATAACAACTTTTAAATTTTAATTTCGACAATTAAATCAGCTTCAAATTGTTGCTCAAAATAGCTTCGTACTAACAAAAAAAAAATTAGATGTGTTAAAAAAATAATGACATGTGGCTGAATTTTTTTTTATAAATATTTATTTTTCATATTTTAAAACAAATGATAACATAGGAAATCTTACATAAAATTACAAAAAATAAATATTTTCGAGTTAGTGGCCACATCCCAGACCACATAGGAAATCTACATAAAATCACAAAAAATAAATATTGTCAAGTTAGTGGCCACATCCCGACCACATAGGAAATCTTACATAAAATCACAAAAAATAAATATTTTCAAGTTAGTGGCCACATCCCGGCCACATAGGAAATCTTACATAAAATCACAAAAAATAAATATTTTAGAGTTAGTGTCCACATCCCGGCCACATAGGAAATCTACATAAAATCACAACAACTAAATATTGTCAAGTTAGTGGCCACATCTCGGCCACATAGGAAATCTTACATAAATAAATAAATTCGGTGACCACATTCGGTCACATAGAAAAATATTACATAAATTCGGGTACATATTAAATCCGACATAAATTCAAATAATACATGTCCAAAGATGAAATTAACAATCCTTAGGGAAGACCTTACAAACATTGGAAGGAACAATGTTAAGTAGTTTTTTTGAGCGTGATATGGCCCAAACAACAACCTAATAGATGAACAAAACAAAACATTTAGAACAAAAAGGTAAGGATATATTTAGGGAGTGTAATGTTAAGGAAAATATTTCATACACGAGTAAGTATCGTAACAAAGACCTTCACCTATGTCACTTCCGCCCTCGGTTTGCTTAAACACTTTGTCACCTAAGTAAGCTTGAATAGTGTCGGTAGGATCCTTCAAAATCACGTGAAAAGAGCCATTCTCGGTTGGTGTGCACTTCTTGACAACAACCACAACCTAATAGAACAAAAAATATTATGACCAATTAATTGTAAATTTCAACCTTAACTATAATTAATGTAAAATATTATACTGTTCCACCCTTTCATGTTGTTTGCATTTCTCCTTGATCATTTTCAACGGATAAAATGTACCCTCTCGATGAGATAATCCATTGCGAAAGCCAAGCTTTGCCTGGAATTCATCATCGTCTCCGGCTCTTCAAGCTTTCTACGTATTGCCTCTTGGGTCGGCCGAGCGGGGTCCACGAGAGACATGAGCTTTTCCGGTGTGATGCACGCACGCTACAGGCTAACTGCTGCTTCACCAGCGGGACTATGTATGATATGACGCGGTGGAGATTCTCTCTCGTTCGATTTGAGGCGGTGGAGACGGTGGAGATTGAAACTCTCGTTCAATTTGAGAGAGATTAGATAGACGATTGGAGGTTTGGCCAGGGTTGTCTTGGAAGAGGTTTTCGTCCACGATACCAGCGGGGTTTTGATGGATCCATTATGAGAGAGATAGATGAAAGATGGACTTAAGAAAGAAAGAAAGAAAGAAAAGGGAGAACTGGACTGAGAAAGGAAGAGAATGGTAAGTTTTGTTGGGACGGACGGAGGGGGTTATGTAGGGGTTTGGAATATATTGAACTCGCTACACGGTGTAGCGAGTTTGACTTAAATCTGGTCAAAACTCGCTACACGGTGTAGCGAGTTATGTTTAATTAAATGCCGTAATTAATTTTCCAACGGCCTAATTAATTGCCCTATACTCGCTACACGGTGTAGCGAGTTTTGACCAACCCTAGTCAAACTCGCTACACGGTGTAGCGAGTTTCAAAAAAGAGGACAATCTGGGCAATAGTTTGAACAGTAAGTCATTTTGGTAAATAAAAAAGTAAAACGGGATTATTTGGGAAAAAATTCTTCAAACTACTTATTTATACTACATTTATTTTTTAGAATATTGCCATGCACTTCAAAGAAGAGGATTTTATTTTTGCCCGAATCAAATGAAAGTAATATCTATTTTTGGAGATTTTTTTTAATGATTTTAGGTGGAAAAAAAAATAAAAAATAATTATTATAAAATATTTGATTTATATTCAAAAAAGAGGATTTTTTTCTATATTTGAATCAAATGAAATTAGTCTCTATTTGTAGAGGGGAAAAATTATAAATTTTGGTGTAAACAAATTTTTTTAAAAATTAATTTATTATAAAATAATTGAGGTCAAAGAATTTGAGAAGAAAAATCAAAATCTTAAAAAAACTAACATTTGTGTTAAATAAGAAAATTTTTCCCCAAACAATCCACTCTCTCATCAAACCAAACCCACTTCTTCCTCTCCCTCTTTCAAAATACCAACTCATACTATCTTTATTTTTCAGAATATTGACATGCACTTCAAAGAAGAGGATTTCTTTTTTGTGTCCAAATCGAATGAAAGTAGTCTCTATTTTTTGCAGAATTTTTTTAATGATTTTTGGTGGAAAAAAATTTTAAAAAAATTTATTATAAAATATTTGATTTATATTAAAAAAAGAGGATTTTTTTTAAATAAATATCATATTTGTTTACATTAACTCATTATAAACAAAATTATAATATTCTTTTTCAATTTAACTTATTTAATTTTGAGAAGAAAAATCAAAATTCAAAAATAACTAACAATGTGTTAAATGAATTTTTTTTCCAAAGTGTCAGTGTAAAAAAATGACCGTGCATGTATATTAAGTGCCAGTGTTAGTGTAACAAAGTGCCAGTGTTAATGTAACAAAGTGCCAGTGTAAAAAAGTACCAGTGCATGTATATTAAGTGCCAGTGTAAAAAAGTGTCATTATTAGTGTAACAAAGTGTCAGCGTAAAAAAGTGTCAGTGTTAGTGTTAGTGTTATTAAGTGCCTGTGTAATGGTTTTTATAAGCTTAGAAAAAAACGCATTTTTTGTAAGACCAACTCCTGACGAAAAGTTATCTGACAATAATTAAAATTTAAAATATTAAACTGAACACATAAATTAAAGCACAGATCTGAACAAAAATTGAATTACATCAACCACCCCCCAAAAAAAAAAAATAAAAAAAATTCATACGAAGTTAAGGCCCTGCTTCCGAGTTTAAAAATGGAGAGGAAGAGAAAGAAACGGAAGGAAATTTTTATAAATTTTCTTCGTTAGCGTGCTTTCGAGATTTTTTAGGGAGAAAGTGGAAAAAAAAGGAAGGAAAATTTTTAGGATTTTCCTCCCAAAATTGAGAGGAAATGAAAGGAAAAAAAGTGAAAACTTGACAATTTTTATTATTATCCCACTTTTATCCCCACATAATTTTTGTAATCTCATTATTACCTCTGATCATATTCAACAATCAAAACCCTACCGCCCCTCCTCTCTCGTTCATTCAAGAAAATTGTTGGCTAATTATGAATCAACAAGAGAAAAATACCTTTTTCGTCCCTAAAGTACTTTAAGTTTTACCTTTTTGTCCATAAACAATTTTTTTTACCTTTTCATTATTGACCTATTATTTTAAGGATGATATAGTCTCTCCAGTTAACGGACGTTTAATAATCCGTTAAATCCACTTGAGTTAGCACCAACCTTTTGTCTTACGTGGAACTTATCAAGCAATTAAAACAATGATGAAAAGTTTTGAATGCATAAGAGGAGAAAAGTGTAAATTTTTGAAATAATTATTTAAATTAAATAATAAGGCTCCGTTTGTTTCATGTAAAACATTTTCCGGAAAATGTTTTCCTTGTTTTCGAGTGTTTGTTTTAAGTAAAATGTTTTCCGAAAAATGTTTTACTTACTTTCGAGTGTTTGGTAACCACTTGTAAAAAAAAGTCAAATGTAAAACATTTTACAAGAATGTAAAAAAAGGAGATTTTCTTTGTAAAATGATTTACCAATTTCAAATTCGTAAATCATTTTACAACTCTTGTTCTTGGCCTTAATGTACAACTCATATTACGCTCGGTACAACATAATAATAATAATAATTAAAAAAAAAATTTAACTGCCCCCACCCCCCCCAAAAATTTTTTTTTTTTGGAAACCGCCCCACCCACCCCCTGCCTACCCTTTCCGAAAAAAAAAAATAAATTTTTTTTTTTTTTTGGAAACCGCCCCCCACCCCGCCTACCCCACCCCACCCCCCACCCCCCCAATTTTTTTTTTTTTGGAAACCGCCCACGCCCAGCCCCACTGCCTACCCCACCCCTACCTGCCCACCCCCCTCCCGCCCCCCGAAAAAAAAAAATTTTTTTTTTTTTGAGCAGCCGCCCCACCCCGCCTACCCCACCCCCACCCTCCCCCTCCAAAATTTTTTTTTTTTTTTTTTTTATTTTTGAAACCGCCCACCACCCACCCCTGCCTATCCCACCCCCTACCACCCCCACCCCCCGCCCCCGAAAAAAAAATTTTTTTTTTTTTGGAAACCGCCCACCCACCTTTGCCTACCCCACCCCCTACCCCCAAAAAAAAATATTTTTTTATTTTTGGAAACCGCCCGCCCCACCAAATTTTTTTTTTTTTTTTTTTTTTGAAATCGCCCCACCCACCCCCTACCCACCCCCCACCCCCTCTACCCCACCCCCACCCACCCCCCAAAAAAATTTTTTTTTTTTTGGAAATCGCCCACTCCACCCCTACCCACCCCCAAATTTTTTTTAATTTTACACCTGACCACTTCCCAAAAAAATAAATTTTTTTATTTTTTATTAAAAAATTAAAAAATTGGGGGTAGGGGTAGCGAGGGTGGAGTGGGCGATTTCAAAGTTGATTTAAATTAATAAAAAAATGTGACATTTTCGGAAAACATTTTTCGTGTTCCAATTCTTAGAAACAATGAAAACAAGACCATGATATTTTCTGAAAACATTTTACATGGAAATCTTTTTACATGAAAACATTTTACAAGGAAACCTTTTTACATGAAATCATTTTACATGAAAACATTTTCCGGAAAATGTTTTACGCGAAACAAACGGAGCCTAAAGTTCACCATCACCATCCATCTCTCCCTGCCTCTCTCTCTTTCTATATCTTCCCTTTGACTCTCTCTCTTACTCACACCTACCCAAATCACAACCAAGAAAAATCTCACAAACACATCCGCCATTAAAGTTCACCATCACCATCGCAGAATCGCCACCGTCAGCCACCAAAAATAACACCAGGAAAAATCTCACAAACACAAAAATCATCCAAAAATTTATGAAATCAAAATTAGTCAACAGGAAACCAACATAGACATTTCAAATACATGTGATAGATCGAACAGAGTGCCGACATTTTCTTCTTAAAAATGAAATATAAAAACCCAGATTGTTGATGCCTTAAATTGCATAGAAGTGAGGCGCTGCTTATCCTTGTTTTTGAATTGGTTAATGGGTTCAATTGACTGTTCCTTCAATTGAGATTTTCTGCAATTGTGAAGGGTGCTCGCCAAATTGGAGGTGGGGATCGAAATTAGGGCAAGAAGAATTATCCTCAGGGAAGCACCTTTCGAGGAGGAAGCATTAGTAAAAGAGGGAGAAAATGAGCGGCGAGTCTGTTGTTGCGGAGGTGGAGACTGTTTGAGACTGGCTTTAACGTCGTTGAAGTAGGAAGTAAATGAGGAATGAGATTCGGATTGTGACGGTGGGGGAGAGGATGGTATCGTCGGAAGAGGAGGATGAAGAGAAGAAAGGGATTAAATTAGGGTTTTGGAAGAGTCTGTGATGATTGGGGCGGAGGTGCAGGGATATGGCGGTTGCCGCCACTGGCGGAACCCTAGGTGGTTGATGACTGAATTACTTCTCCGTTGTGATGGTGGCGATGTTTTTTCTCACGGAAACGCAGGTTTGCATTTTAGCTCTGGTCAAAGTTTGAAGACAACCGAAAATGAAATCTCTATTAGGGATGGTGACGGTGGTGTGTTGATTTGGCGTTGATAGTGGTGGCTGCGATGGTGGTGGGTGCGGCTGTGGTTGTGATGGTGAGGGAAGGGGTTGAAGAAAGGAAGGGATTTTAGATATAAAAGAAAATATAAAAGAAAAACATTTTTTAAAAGGAATTACTCCCTCCGTCCCACCTCAAGAAGGTTCCACATTGAGAGGTTTACACGCTTTCTAAGAATTTTTTTTAGGGTAGAAAATTTGAGGAGAGAGAATGTAAAAGTTAAATGTGTGGTAGGGAATATGAGAGAGAATGTAAAAGTTAAAAATATTTTATTTATTTATTTATTTATTTATTTTTTATACCCAGGGTTTAGAACCGGACTAATTTGTCTGGACCACGCGTGTATCGCCCCAAAGATATCTTTGCGGAGGTAAATCGCGGGATGTGCTTCTATAGGGTGGTGACATCACTTATACTCAGAGCCCCAAGGGAGCCTCTCAAGGCGCATTTACATCACTCTTACATCACGAAATGGTCGCTTTCAAATGCTGCCGAAAGAGGCATTTACATCACTCTTACAATGCGAAATGGTATCAGGCTTTGCACCAATATTTGAACTCCCACACTTGTGAGGATCTCAAAGAATGCCGACTTCCTTAAGCTGCAGCGGATGTGCCAGGGCTCCTAAGGACCCTGAAACCAAGGTATGAAATTAAGCCCCAAGAATCCCCTTGGGGGGACTCGAACCGGCGACCTCCCCTTCAGGAAGTCACCTTTGTACCACTGGGCCAAGGCCCGTTAGGTAAGTTAAAAATATTTAATAAGAGAGATAATGAGTGGGAGGAATAGTAAGTTAATGATTGGTTTTTTTGTAAATATGTTAACTTTATAAGGGTATAATGAATGATTTTTTTGTAAATATATGAAGATGATAAGGGTATAAATATATGAAAAACTTTCCATTTAAGGAAGGGAACCTTGAAGTGGGACGGCCCAAAAAGGAAAGGTGGAACCTTGAGGTGGGACAGAGGGAGTACAAATTTAGGGATGAAAAAATGAGTTATATTTTGTTTATTAGAGCATCTACAATGGTAAAAGTTCAAGTGAAAGCTTTTTTATAATTTCAATATGACACATCATTCTTAAGCAATATATTAAAATCTCTAATATTTTCTTACAATGGTAAAGCTCTTTTGTTTGTCTAGAAAATTGATGAAATTTAATTAAAAACCACAAAAAAGTAGCTCTTTCTACAAAGAGCTACTCCTTAGTAAGGAGTTCCTCAAGATTTTTCACAATGGTAAAAAGCTCTATATAGCTTTTTCACAAAAATAAAAAGCTTTGAAAAAGCTTCCATTGTGGATGCTCTTAACTCTATTAATGATATTTCTTAAAAAAAAAAAAAATCTATCACTGATCAATGATGCTTTATTATAAAATGGTGAAGTACAAGACAATGCTTAAAATTTGTGAGAGATCTGTTCAAAAAAATTGCGAGAGATAATGAAATCTATAGATATATAATAACAAGATCTTGGTAATTTGAGGGGGTAAGAGGGGCATTTTCGTCTTTTCACACGGTGGCAAATGTGCAATAAACAAGCCTAAAATGCCACGTGGCAATATGTTATTCGCAGGTTTTTTTTTTTTTTAAAATCAGTCTGGCCACGTGTCGAATGAAGGAGGAGGGGCACTTAAGTAATTTCGATGGCGCGTGAACGAAACGCGCCGACAAAGGCGCGTTACACAGGGCTTTTCCAGTTTTTTTTTTTTTTTTGTTGCGCCACATGTCACCTCCCATTGGGCGGGACGGTTTCAAAAAAAAAAAATTCTCCCATTTCTTTGACCTCAATTATTATATATTAAATTAATTTTTTAATTTTTTTTTCACCAAAATTCATAATTTTTTTCTCTTTCAATAGAGACTATTTTCATTTGATTTGGACACGGAAAAAAAAACATTTTTAAAATATAACTTTTTAATTATCCTTTGTTATTTTTATTTTTCATTTTTCAATATGGTTTTAGTCAAAAATTTTAAGTGTGAACTATTTTTTATTATAAATGATAATGGTAATAATATTAATTTTACTAATTATAAAAATAAATAATATAAAATAATTTAAAAGTGATGGGGTGTAGGATAATTAGTTGGAAGGGGTAATATGGTTATTGGTTTATTTTAGTTCGATACATCAAACCATTTATTTATTTTATTTTAAAAAAAATGAAGCATAGTAAATAAAATATTAATTACTTTTATTAACAATTACACAAATAAAGTGGATAGTAAATGATTTATTTTATTTCTTATATTTTTGGTTTAAAAAATCAAGAAAATAAAATAAAATTAAAGTGATGGGATATAGGACGATGAGTTGAAATAGTGTTGAATTATATATATATATATATATATATATATATATATATATATATATATATATATATATATATATATATATATATATATATATATATATATATATATATATATATATATATATTTATAAGAAAATATAAGTGGATAGTAAATGATTTATTTTGTTTCTTATTTTTAATTGGTTAAAATTATGGGAGTTTGTAAATTACGGGCATAAAGAGGGACGTGAATGCATTTATTTTTTTAATTTTAGTTTTGTATCTTTCATCGTATTTGTAGTTAACATTAAATAAGTGTGAAGTATTTATTTTAAATAATAAATGATAATAATAATAATAATAATTTTACTAATCATAAAAATAAATGATATAAAATAAAATAAAAGTGGTGGAATATAGGATGATGAGTTAGAATTGTGTTGAATTATCTATCTATATATATATATATATATATATATATATATATATATATATATATATATATATATATATATATATGATAATTTTAGATTTGTATTTTTCATGGTGTTTGTAGTTAAAATTAAATAAGTGTGAAGTATTTATTTTAAATAATAAATGATAATAATAATAATAATATTTTTACTAATCATAAAAATAAATTATATGAAATAAAATAAAATTGGTGGGGTATAAGATGATGAGTTAGAATGGTGTTGAATATATATTTAATATTAATAATTATATATGTATATTTTTTATTTAAAATCATATATGTATATTTAATATTAATCATTTTATATGTATATAAATATAATTACACCTACCTTGAACTTGAAGCTTCATTATATATCAAGGCGAAGGCAATTTTTTATTCGTTTCCTTTCGATGTGGGAAATTTGCCTTGGCCTTGGCCGGCCTTGTCTGGCCTTGCCTCGACTCGGCTGCCTTGGCCTTAGGCTTGCCTTGGCTCGGCCCTTGGCCTTGGTCTTGACCTTTATTCCACATGGGAAAAAAACAAAGTAAGATGAGTTGCCTTGGTTATATTGAGGATGAATCTTAGCAAGCGTATGATTCGTCACGGGGTATTATTAATGGTCGGCTTGACCTTGGCTCGGCCCTTGGCATTGCCTTGGTCGGCCTTGGCCTTGAACCTTATCCCAAAAGGAAAAAAAATCAAAGGAAGATGAGTTGCCTTGGTTATATAATGAGGATGAAGCTTAAGTAAGCATGCGTGATTCGTGCTTAGGCATTATCGATGGTCGGGTTGGCCTTGGCCACGACTTTTTATTTTTAAAAAATAGGTCAAATCGATTACTCGAATCAAATAATTCGAATATCAATTTCGAATCAAATCAAATAATGAGAATGTAGCCTTCGAGGGGCATTTTTGTCATTTCACTCGGTGGCAAAATTGAAGATATTTAGCCCAAAATATTTTTTCCACCCATTTCTTTAACCTAAACTATATTATAATAAATTAAATTTATAAAAAAAAAATTCACCAAAATTCATAAAATAATTTCTCTTTAAATAGAGACTATTTTCATTTGATTTGGACACATAAAAAAAACCCATTTTTTTAAATATAACTTCCTTAATTATCCTTTTTTAATTTTCCTATTTAATTTTTCAATATTTTTTATTCAAAATTATTTAAGTGTCAAGTTTTTTTTTTATTATAAATGATAATCATAATTATAATAATTTTACTAATTATAAAAATAAAGAATATAAAAGGAAATAAAATTGATGGGGTACATGATAATGAGTTGGAAGCGCTAATATGGTTATTGAGTTTATTTGATACGTCAAACATTTTATTTAATTTATTTAAAAAAATTGAATCATAGTAAATAAAGTATTAATAAAGATGAATATCGGGAAAGATGGTCATCATTTTAAAAAATTATATTACAAGAAATTATTTTTCCCGAATAAAAAATTTCATCAAAATTCATAAAAAATATTTATTTTTAAATAGAGACTATTTTCATTTGATGTGTACACATAAAAAAAACAATTTTTTTAAATATAAATTTGTTAATTATCCTTTGTTAATTTTCCTTTTTAATTTTTCAATATGTTTTTAGTCAAAATTAATTAAGTCTCAAGTTTATTTTTAATTATAAATGGTAATGATAATAATAATATTTTTACTAATTATAAAAATAAAGAATATAAAAGAAAATAAAATTGATGGGGTATATGATAATGAGTTGGAAGGGGTAATATGGTTATTGAGTTTATTCGATACATCAAACATATTATTTATTTTATTTCAAAAAAATTTGAATCATAGTAAATAAAGTATTAATAAATACGAATATCGGGAAAGATAGTCATAAATTATTTTATAATAAATTATTTTTTCCCCATTTCTTTGACCTCAATTATTTTATAATAAATTAATTTTTTTGAATAAAAATTTACACCATCATTCATGCATGGTAATAATTATTATTATTGTTAGTTTACTAATCATAAATATACATATATATATATATATATATATATATATATATATATATATATATATTCACATCGATTAATGTCTCATTATTGTCTGTAAAAAAAATATATTTTAAATTGTACGATATATTGTGTATTTTTAATCTCAAGGTTAATATTTATTCATTGTCGACCTCCTTTTATGCTATGACTATTAATAAATTTCAAAGTTTAATATTTATTCATTGTTGACCTCCTTATATATCGATACTATGTTATTTGGCGTTTTCGATTATATTTCACATTAAATAAAGTTCACTATCCCGATGCTCCGAATATATTGATATGTAATGATGATCTTCCTTTATCTTTCGACAGTTGCGACGACAATGTTGTCTTTTAAAGCTGTGTTTCACATTTTATAAAAAAAATTCTCTCATTTCGTCATTTCCTTTACTTTCTGTCTTCTTAAGGATCAATAACTTCCCGTGCATCGCAGGAATATAACACTAGATTTATTTTAGTGACATTCAATCTGATATTTGTATTGAGAATATAATTTTCAAATAAATATTTTACAATGTATACAAACATCTTTATTTCCTTTCGTATTTATTTCGATTTCGATAAGTTATTTGTTAGTAACTGCCCGTGCATCGCACGGGAGTCAAACTAGTTATAAATAAAAATAAAATAATTAAATCATTATTTATTTATCAAATTATTGTATCACAAAATCTCTTGTAAAACGTGTTCTACGCTCATCTGAGCGTAGAACCTGTTTTTAAATAGGCGCGGTGGCATTTTTGTAAATAAATAGAACGTCTCAAAATGTGCGGTGGCATTTTTGTAAATAATTGAAACTTATAATAGACAGTTTTCTACACAACAACAGACACATTTTAACATTGTAAATAATTGAAACTCACGATACTGCAGAAGGCACTTCTGAATACTACAAGAGGCTTATTTTAATACTACAACATGAATGTGTTTTTTAATTTACTTTGACACTTTTCAATATTACAACAGACATTTTTCAATACTACAAGAGGCACTTTTCAATACTACAACAGAAACTTTTTAACACTACAACAGGCACTATTTTTAACATTGTAAATAATTGAAACTCACCTAGCACTTTTGTAGGAGAAATATAGGATCTTGATCTTGATACTGAGGCCGGATATGTGATTGAATCGTGTATAATCCACTTTCCGAATAAAGTATTTCGACCCTTAATGCCTGGGTTACACAAAATCTTTATTGGGATAAGGCAATCACGCAATTTGTTTTCTAGGCAAAGAGAACAAATCAAAACTTGAGAATTGTGTTGCTTTTGTTATTGTTGTATCACTTGTGTTTTTCATGTGTCTACAAACTGAGATCAATCTCTGTATATATACAGATGGAGAGGTATCGATAAAGGGTACAATCAAAAGACATGACTTTAGCCAAGCAATGTGTCTCTTCATTTGAAAAGACACTGTTCGGGAAGCTGCTCGGCCGAGTCAAGGGACTCACTCGGCCTAGCATGTCTAGTGAAATTCTGCAGTGCACGGTAGTGTCATTTAAAGCACGCGGCCAGTGTTGTTCATCTTGCTCGGCCGAGCAAGGCACATGCCTCGGCCGAGCATGACACTCCGAAACTTGGCCAATCTGCTAAGCTCGCTCGGCCGAGTCAAGGACTACTGCTCGGCCGAGCACATCAGCAAAATGTGCTACCCTTTAACTTTTACTTCTTTATCGAGGTTGACTTCGTTTTAGCTCAAACGAGTGTGTACTCCACACTTTTCCTTACTCGTATCCGAGTCTAATACGAATCACATTGATCTCTAGTAAATCATCATTACAAAAAAACAAGTTGATGACACTAAAATCACCAACAAATCCCCTCCATTTTAGTGTAATCCTTTGATTTACTAAACTTTATAAATAACGAAACAAACTAATGCATAAATGAAAATGTCTTGCGATTGAATTTTCATCTTAGTATAATACACATTTCAAATACTCGAGAATCGGGGTGTCGTAACGATTGAACCCGTCAACTCATATGAATACCTGAAGATACTATACACATAAGTTCAGTACTATTCTCTTTGTTTAATCTTAACACTATTACAAGCCATGTGTCCATATCCAATAGTGAACATATAGGAAGCCAAGTCCTAGCTTCTTGAAGCGGCAAAACTTCATGTCCACATAGGTAGTTCCTTTTAATCTTGCACCTGCATTTGCAATTTTTCAAAGGAACTATTAAGAAGATATTCTTCAACCTAACATTTACTTGCAGGTCTGAACACATACCTTGGGAAAGATAATAACATGTGTTCCAATCTCCAACTGCGAGCTTTCCACATTGAATTCAAGCTTCTAACGTTGTATTAGAAGGGAATTGGGTATCTCACAATTAGAGGATTAAATGGACTTTAATCCCATTCCCATTGCGAGACTTATTTACCAAGTCTCCGGCTAACCCCTTCGTCCGGTGGTCGGCCAAATTTTGTTGCGACCGAACAAACTCAATCGATATCACACCATTCATGATTAACTCACGAATCATACTATGCTCGACACCCAAGT
The DNA here is from genome assembly GCA_022495995.1 of Adenophora triphylla var. japonica. Lineage (NCBI taxonomy): Eukaryota > Viridiplantae > Streptophyta > Magnoliopsida > Asterales > Campanulaceae > Adenophora > Adenophora triphylla. The sequence continues at coordinate 257,188 of JAFEMH010002015.1, read as the reverse complement.
GTCTAGACTTGCCATTATAAATCGACTATAGGCCCTAGCCAAGGTGGCGGCACTATCACAATGGATGACATTGGTGATATCGGTTTTGGCCATAATGGAATCTCATATATCAAGTTCGAAGCCACTCCGCTTCTTTTCCAAACGCAGCCAATGCTACAAACTCGCATTCCATTGTAGAATGTGTAATACGTATGCCGCTTTTTTTAGAAGCCCAAGAAATGGCACCTCCTCCAAGCAAGAACACCCAACCACTAGTAGAAGATGAATCTTCTTGGTTGATCCAACTAGCATCTGTGTAACCTTCTAATATAGAAGGATGTCCACTATAACACAAACCATAGTACATAGTACCTTTTAAGTACTTGAACACCCTTGTTATAGCATGCCAATCTTTGTCTACTAGGATTACTAGTAAACTGCTCAATCGTCCAACCGCATAAGCAATATCGTGTCGAGTGCTCGTCATAGCATACATCAGCGCACATGGCTTTTGAGTATTCGAGTTGTGACACGGGTTCACCAGTGTTTGATACAAGTTTCTCGGTAGGATCCATGGGAGTACTAACTTTAGAACAATTATCACAATTAAACCTCTTGAGAATTTTCTCAATATAATGAGATTGTGAAATTGCAATTCCCTTGTTCATCCGTTTAATCTTTATACCAAGAATTACGTCGCCTTCTCCCATGTCCTTCATAGAAAACTTTGATGACAAAAACTTCTTAGTTTCATCAACTACATTTTGGCATTACGTGCTAAAATCAACATGTCATCAACATATAGGCAGATGATTACACCTTTACCGGATTCATCAAATTCGCTATATACACATTTGTCGGACCGATTTAATACAAAACCATTCGACAAAACAACCTCATCAAATTTTTGATGCCATTTGTAGGTGCTTGCTTCAGCCCATACAATGACTTAATTAACTTACATACCTTATGCTCATTACCCGGCATAACAAATCCTTCAAGGTTGCTTCATATACACTTCTTCTTCCAAATCACCATTTAAAAATCTTTGTTTTGACATCCATTTGATGGATCAATAGATTACGAATAGCCGCCAAAGCTATCGAAATCTAATAGTAGTGATACGAGCAACCGGTGCATAGGTATCGAAGTAATCGATCCCTTCCTTTTGTCTAAAGCCTTGGATTACCAATCGAGCTTTAAACTTGTCAATAGTTCCATCGACTTTCATCTTCTTTTTGAAGATCCATTTGCACCCCAAAGGTTTACGGCTGGTGGTAAATCGAGACAAGACCCATGTATTATTTTCCACAATAGAACCAATCTCATCATCGATGGCTTCTTTCCAAAAAACCAAATGGTCTCGAGATTTTATTGCTTCATCATAGGTTCTTGGATCCTCCTCATACTATAACTGTAAGAGTATTGAGATTCAATTTGATCTCTTGATCCCATAACTAAATATAGTTGAAAATCAGAACCATATGATTTAGCTTTCCTTACTCTTGTACTCTTACGAGGTTCGGGTGTCTCACTTGGTACATCAATTGAATGATCATCCATTTGAGACTCAGCCGACATTGGTATAATGTCCTTGGGTCTAGGTATTGAAGAGAAACGATTCTCATCAAAGATTGCATCTCTCGATTCTATAATTGTGTTAATAGAAATGAATTCATTAGGTTCTATAACATAAAACCTATATGCCTTGGAATGCTCAGCATATCCAACAAAGATGCAATCAACACCTTTTTCTCCCAACTTTTTCCTTTTAGGGTCCGGAAGTCTAACCACGGCCCTACATCCCCAAACTCGTAAAAATGTCAAGTTTGGTCTTTTCTTATACCAAAGCTCATATGGGGTAATCTTGTTCCTTTTATTAGGAACTCTATTCAATAGATGACAAGCCGTTAACATGGCTTCACCCCAAAACCCGTCACTCAAGCCCGAGTAAGACAACATGGCGTTAACCATTTCTTCAAGAGTTCTATTCTTCCTTTCAGCCACACCATTTTGTTGTGGTACATAAGGAGCCGTAGTCTCATGAATTATCCCTACGGATTGGAAATATTTAGGATCATAATATTCACCACCTCTATCCGTGCGTAAGGTTTTAATCAAGCCATTTAATTGAAGTTCAACTTCGGTTTTATAAATTTTAAATTTATCTAGGGCTTCATCTTTTGCATGCAACAAATAAATATAGCAAAATCTAGAAGCATCATCTATAAAAGTGACAATATACTTTTTATTGCCTAAAGATGGAGTTGCATGAAAATCACATAAATCACTATGTATCAATTCAAGTTTTACAGAATTCCTTGTAACACTTTTAAAAGGTTTCCTAGTGATTTTTTTTAACATGTAAGTATTACACCTTTCCGTATTATTATCAATAACAGGAATCAAACCATCTTTGGACATTTCAAGCATTCTTTTATAGTGCACATGTCCTAACCGAGCATGCCATAATGAGGAATTAACAACAACAGAGGAAGTCATATAAACAGAACTAGAGTTAACAGGAATTTTATTTAAATTCAACATGAACATTCCATTGTTATAATAACCAAATCCTACAAATACACCTGACTTCGATAAGATATACTTATCGGATTCATACACTTGTTTATATCCACATTTGTTCAAGACAGGACCAGAAATTAAATTCTTACGAAGTTTAGGTACATATAAAACATTAAACAAAGAAATAGTTTTTCCCGAACTAAATTCTAACACCACACTTCCTCTTCCTTGAATAGGAGCGGAATGGTCATCACCCATGTAAAGGACAGATCCGTCTTCCATTGGTTCGTATGACTTAAACCAACAACGATCCTTACAAACATGAGTTGTGGCACGGAATCAATCCACCACGCAATAGCATCATCCTGCACATAAAATGCCTCAGAAATTAGTGAAACAGAATTTTTAATAAATCTGTTCCAACTATGTATTAAAATCTGACCTTGGTTTTGAGAATGATCCTTAGACCCCTTTCCCGAACCACTTGTGCTTGCGCCTTTCTTGTTGTTTCCAACACGACAATCCTTCTTAAAGTGACCGGTTTGCCACACTTCCAACATGCCAATTTAGGCTTCTTGTTGGGACGAGAACCATTGTCATTGAAACTACGTTTCTTTCCTTTCGTTTTTATTGTTTCCACCCTCATCAATCATATTGACCGAGGGTCCAAAGAACTTCTTTTCCCTTGCCTTTGTCATCCTCTTGCGCCCGAAGAGATTCCTCATGCGCAAGTGACTACCAAGTTGAACCAAAGACGGATCGTCTTTACCATGTTTCAAAGTGTGTTTGAAATCCTTCCAGGAGGGAGGCAACTTATCAATCACACTTGAAACTGATATTGACTCATCCATCTTTAACCCATGTTGTGTATATTGTCCAAGGATTCTAAGGAGTTCATTGAATTGTTCCATGACAGGTCTTGAATCGACCATTTTGTAATTATTAAAATTACTCACAAGGAACTTCTTACTAGAAGCATCCTCTGCCATGTACTTGGATTCAAGAGAATCCCATAACTCTTTTGCAGATTCCTCATTTTGATAGATGTCAAAGAGAGAATCAGACATACCGTTTAATATGTGTCCTCTGCAGATGTAGTCGTCGTTTTCCCACTTTGATCTACGTCTGATTGCCTCCAAGTTGTCATCTTCAAGCAATTCGGGAATAGGGGTAGAAAGAACATACACCACCTTTAATGTTGTTAAAAGGAAGTGCATCTTCTTACGCAACGCCTAAATCTTGTCCTTCAAATTTGTCTAGCTTTCCAAACTTGTTCGTCATCTCCTTCAAAGTACTTCCACCAGCCATGAGTATCACCAAATACTTTATTCGTTTGTAGGGGAAATATAGAATCTTGATCTTGATACTGAGGCCGGATATGTGATTGAATCGTGTATAATCCACTTTCCGAATAAAGTATTTCGACCCTTAATGCCTGGGTTACACAAAATCTTTATTGGGATAAGGCAATCACGCAATTTGTTTTCTAGGCAAAGAGAACAAATCAAAACTTGAGAATTGTGTTGCTTTTGTTATTGTTGTATCACTTGTGTTTTTCATGTGTCTACAAACTGAGATCAATCTCTGTATATATACAGATGGAGAGGTATCAGTAAAAGGGTACAATCAAAAGACATGACTTTAGCCAAGCAATGTGTCTCTTCATTTGAAAAGACACCTGTTCAGGAACTGCTCGGCCGAGTCAAGGGACTCACTCGGCCTAGCACACATGTCTAGTGAAAGTGCGCACGGCCGTAGTGTCATTTAAGCTGCACGGCCGTGTTGTTCATCTTGCTCGGCCGAGCAAGGCACATGCCTCGGCCGAGCATGACCTCCGTAAACTCGCCAATGCGCTAAGCTCGGCCGAGTCAAGGACTCTGCTCGGCCGAGCACATCAGCAAAATGTGCTACCCTTTAACTTTTACTTCTTTATCGAGGTTGACTTCGTTTTAGCTCAAACGAGTGTGTACTCCACACTTTTCCTTACTCGTATCCGAGTCTAATACGAATCACATTGATCTCTAGTAAATCATCATTACAATAAAACAAGTTGATGACACTAAAATCACCAACAACTTTTTGATACAGCAGAAGGCGCTTCTGAATACTACAAGAGGCATATTTTAACACTACAACAGGCATGTGTTTTTTAATTCACTTTGATACTTTTCAATATTACAACAGACATTTTTCAATAATACAAGCGGCACTTTTCAATACTACAACAGGCACTTTTTAACACTACAACAGACACTATTTTTCAACAATATCACCACATTATTTAACATTACAACCGATTTAAATGTGTTTATTAGTGTCATAATAGAACAGGCACTTTGTTTATATTGCAATATGCACTTTATTGTACTAAAAAAGGCACTTTAGCAAAACAGGTTCTAGGATAGCTTATCCTAGAACTAGTTTCACACAAGAACAACTCAGATATATAATATTTTAGGAAATTATTGTATAAAGTATATTTTTTGACAAAATGAGTGGTCAAATTTTTTTAAAAGATTTTTTCGACAAATTAATTATTTAAGACCTCTACTTTAAAATTATACACTTTTACCCTTATATGTCCACATCAGCAAAGAATGATTCCATGCAAGGAAATCTTGTGAGTCACTATGCCACATCAGCAATTTTAACGAATTTTTAAACGGCCGTTAAATGAAGGGACTACATTATCGTTAAAATGATAGATTAGGGATTTTTAAGCAAAAAATAATTGTATACTGACTAAAAGGTAAAACTTAAACTAGTTTAAGGACTAAAAAGGTACTTTTCTCGAATCAACAACAACAAAACTGAAAAACTATAAAACCCAGATGAGAAAAATCTTTCACCTCAACCGCTCTCAAATTGTCCTTCTCCCCAATCCTTCCCAACCCCATTCTCATCCACATAGTCGATGTTCATCAGAGGACGAACAAAGTTTGAAATCGTGAAACCATGTTGTTGGCCTTCCTGGGCGTATGGGACGACGGGGATGACGGATTACCTCCTCCAACTCTTCTGTGGTGTGGTGCTGTGAATGTGATGAATCCATGTGTTTGGATCGAATAAAAAAAAAATATTTAAATTTGGGTGCTTTTGATTTTGCTCATCTGGGATTGAAGTAAAATGATTATTGGAAAGATCACAACATCAATGGACAACCTAGTTCATTGTTTCTATATTTTAGACCTCCTTTATCATCAGTGATCTTGGCCAAGGATCATAGATAAAAGACAAAAAGTTTGAAAAAAAGAAAAAGAAATGAAGATTGGTGATCCGGATTGGTGAAACAATCATTTGTGATCAATTTTTTTCTATGGTGGGACACATGTCCACCAACCATTGGTTGGTGGATTTTTGAAAATATACTTTTCCACTTTTAACTTAAATCATTTTTAATTATATTAAAAATTTATTAAAATAAAAAATAAAAAAATCAAAATTTTTATTTTTTTATCCTCTATAAACAGAGACCAAATTTATTGAATTTGAAGCACAATCTAAAATTCTTTATTTTCTCTATAATTAAATCGTTTTTTCTATCGTATTTAACTTCATTTTTATATTTTTTATATATCGTATTTTTGTATGATAATTATATAAATTTAGTAATATAAAATATTATATAAATTTATTACAAGACAAAAAATAAGAAAAAAAGAGGTTAATAATATATGTAAGCCAAAATCTTGCAAAAAACTAGTTTTTTCGTAATATAAGAAAAAAACTAGTTTTAAAGCACTAAGTCTAACTAATAAGAGAGATGAACTGTTTTGAAAACTAATTTTTTTATAACATTTTGAAAAAAAATAGTTTTTTACAAGAGTTACTTTATATGTAATAAAAAATAAAGAATAAATGATATTTGAGTTGGGTTGGTTGGTTGGTTGGATTGGATTGTGAATAAAGTCAAAAAATGAAGGAGATTGGTTTGGATTGTAGATGATATATGTGGAAGAGAGAGAAATAGTATTATATTGTTGAATTGAATTGAATTGAATTGAGTTGTTGATAAAGAAGGTCTTATCTGATATGTCTCTGCCCAGCAAATTCACGATGCTTGGTATCTCCAAACTGAACAATTTGGCACTTCTTTATCACTTGAATAATACGAGTGAAAATCAAATAAAATACTTGAAGGTATAAAAGTCATTTTCTTTTTATTTTCTCTCATTTCATTCCAAAACTCGAAAGCATAAGGAGAAAAATTTTTATTTTTCCTTTCATTTCATTCCTAACTCGGAAGCACATCGGAAGGAATTTAAATTCACTTTCCTCGTTTTCGTTTCTCTTCTTTTCCCTCCCCTCATTTTTTTTTCTCTTCATTAAAAACTCGAAAGCGGACCCTAAGAACAAGTCAGTACTCCTTTTTTTTTCCAACTACAATGTAAACTGTGTCCGTCCAAGGGCGGACACAAGGATATTGACGTGGGTGCAAGTACACCCAATTACTTATCACTATTCAGTGCAGAACATAAACTTTGTGTACTGCAGATTTTAATGAAGAACATAACTAACAAACTAACATAAATCAATAACAAAAAGTTAACTGCCTTGCAACAAACTAACAAGCACAATTGAATCAATTAAAGGCTCCGTTTGTTTTGGGGAAAATGTTATCATAAAAATGTTTTCCTCATTTTTTGATTTTTGTTAAGTATCGAAAAATAAAGAAAATGTTGTTTCCACTTTTCTAAATAAAATGACTTGCGATTTTTTCATCCGTATTTTATTTTCCAAAAAATGTTAACAACCTCACTCACATACCTAACTTTCTATACATCCCACATTATCCACCCTTACATCAACCACCCCTACCCCACCCACGCACCCACCCACCACCAACTCCCTTCACACAGTCGAACATTTTTTTACTCATAATTAAATTATACTCCCTCCGTCCCACTTCAAGCAGGCTACTTTTCTTTTTGGTCCGTCCCACTTCAAATGAGTCATCCCATAAACGAAAATATGTGAACAGTGTTTCGGACATTTATACCCTCATAATGTTTATATATTTACAAAAAAACCATTCATTATACCCTTATAATTTTAACATATTTACAAAAAAAAAAAAAAATCAATCATTAACTTACTATTCCTCCCACTCATTCTCTCTCTTTTTAAATGTTTTTAACTTTTACATTCACTCTCCTCTAATCTTCTACCAACTTTCAATTTTTATTCATTTTTTAAAAAATTTCTTAAAAATCGTGAAATGATCCCATGACTCATTTGAAGTGGGACGGAGGGAGTATTATTTTTTAACAACTCCCCACCCAACTCCACTCCCCCCACTCTCAACTACTCACCCTACCCCACCCCCACACCCTACCCTACCCTACCCTACCACCATCTTACCCTATCACCCTATTGTACCCTACCCCGCACCAGTGTCGGACCACCTTAGGACAAGAGGGGCAATTGCCCCGTTAATATTTAAAATGTGTCAATATAACACTAGTAAAAATCTGAAATTTTGGTTTTCAATCACTAAATGTTATAATTTTGCCCCCCTTCCAATCAAGAAAATAATTTATAATTTTGCCTACCTTTTAGTTAAATTTAGGTCTCGTATCATAATATTTCATATCTAAAATTATTTTGCCCCCCTTAAAAAATATTTCTGGCTCCGCCACTGCCCCATACCCACCCATTTGAGTTTGAGGGACTTTCGATTAAGGAATCCTTAAAGGAGAAAACAAAAAGACTAGGCTCCGAACATAGGGCTACTTTATTTGTTTGCTATCCACATGAAGGTGGCAGGAGAGAGTCGTTGTTGCCCAGTCCACTTTGGTTGAACCTTGAAAACATTGACTGCCATAACCGTACCAATCTTAGTCAAGCGCGTTGCCAGGAAGCTTCCAGCAGCACCGGGCAGACAAATGAATGAAGTGAACAGCCCAACCTCTTTCTTTGAAGCTTTGCCAGGAAGCTTCGTTGATGCAGATAGGAAAGAAAGAAGCTAAGCCAGTGACAGTGACTGGTCCAAATGGGCGTCCAAACCAACCCAGCTGGCTGGTCGATCTCTGCCTACTTTTCTCTGTTCATAGCTGTATACTTAATTTTTTTTTTTTTTTAAATCATTGGATAATTATTAACATTTAAAAAATATTTAACTGAAAACTTGCAATAAAGTACAGATCTGAAAGAAAATTGAATTACATCAAAACCTCCCACTTGCTGTATACAAAATCTTACCTGTGGCTGTGATCCACTTGCCCAACGTTGACATAAGTTTTAACATTAAAAAGTACAGAAAACTAACCTTAAAAACACCAACGGAAGCAGACCCTTGAATTACATCAAAACCTTACAGCCAATCTCCCTGTTCATACAAGGCAAGCCTGTCTTTTTTCTTTCTGGTTTTTGTGGGAACTAGCTCTAGATATGTCCATGCCATCTTCCTCGTCAGCTCAATTGGAACTCCGTCAGTTTTCGTTGGCTGAAATAAAAAAGGCAACAAACAATTTCAGCAAGTCAATGCTGGTTAGAAAAGGATGGATGTATGACGTGTACAAAGGTACCTACGATGATTATGATGGGAAACAAAGAACCGTGGCCATCAAGGCCATCAAGGCCTTCAATTCAGTGACACCATTTCAGCAAGCTCTCAACACATGGTTTGAACGAGCACTGGAGGGCTGGTCTCAGTATCGCCATGAGCACGTGCTCTTGGTGATTGGTTATTGCCGTGAACTTGGTTCGAACATCATTGTCTACCAACACAAGGTGAATGGGAGCCTAGCGAATAATCTTTGTACAAAGATAACACCTACTAGCTTTTATTTGTCATGGGAGCAGTGTCTTCACATATGCATTGATGCTGCCCGTGGCTTGGAGTACATGCACGCTCACATCAGTTACTCAAAGGGTTCCAAATTCTATCTTGGTGATGTTGCAGCAACCAACATTCTGTTGGATGAAAATGGTGTTGCCAAGATTTGTGATCTATATTTCGAACAATTTGAAGGGTCGAATTATCACTCATCTGCCGGTTATTTCGATCCAGAAGCTCAATCCACCGGAGTTCTAAGCCAGAGTTCAGATGTATATGCCTTTGGTGTGCTGCTGGTTAAAGTATTGTCCAGGAAGGTGTTCTTCGATAAGGAAGATAGTAATCTAGGAATATGGTTCAAAAAATGCATCGTGAACGGAACCATTCATGATCGAATTATCCATCCTGAAATGAAAGCAGAAATCCCACCCGATTGTTTGAAATCTATTGTAGGTATTGCTGGTGAATGCTTAAATGGTGAATCAACCAAACGCCCTAGTATCAGTCAAGTGGTGAAGAAGCTTGAGCTCTTAATGGCATCTTCCTCTCGGCGATCATGTTATAATTATTCATTCCACGAGATAAAAGATCTTACAAACAACTTTGAAAGCAGCCTCGGACAAGGAGGAGAAGGAATAGTTTACAAGGGCATGACCAAGACAAACACTAGTTTTGCTGTGAAGCGCTTAAAACCAGGGCTCTCTTCTGAGTTTCAAAAGGAGATTACAATGCTTTCAGATCTTGATCACCCAAACATTGTCTCCTTGGTAGGCTATTGCCAAGAATCAGATCAGAATATTCTCATCTATGAGCTTATGAGCAATGGAAACCTAGCTCAAAGTCTCTACAGTACGTCCAATTCTTTGTCTTGGATGCAACGCCTCAAAATCTGCATTGGAGCCGCGCGTGGGTTAAGATACCTACACACACGCACCAACATTTCACCAAAAGGGATCATCCATCGTGATGTCAAGCCGGTCAATATTCTACTCGATCACAACTTGGATGCTAAGATCGCTGATTTTGGGTTGTCTAAAATGAGTCCTCAACACCAAGCAAAATCAGAGATAACCACTATGATTAAAGGCACAACAGGCTATTATGCTCCAGAATATATGCGTTGCGGAAAAATCACAAGGAAAATTGATGTATATGCATTTGGCATTGTATTATCTGAGGTGCTATGTAAGAAGAAGCCATGGGATCGGGAGGAGAGCTTTTATCCCTCCGAGAATGAGAAGTATGGTGAATGGGCCAAGGAGAATATCGATCCTGATCTAAAAGGGTTAATTGCCCCAATGTGTTTAGAGACATTTGTTATCATGCTAGAGAAATGCTTACATATGAATCCAAACAAACGCCCTACTATGAATGATGTTGTGTCCGTGCTAGAGTATGCAATGAAATGGCAAGAGGCTTGGAAGTCTGGAGGAGATTTATGTATACCTGGAGGTGAAGATAGAGTAATTCTCTATTGTACATCTAATTCACAAAGTTCTATCAACGCACGATTGCTTTTGCGGAGATTCACAATGATTGTTGATGAAAGAGACCTCATAAATGATAAATGCGTAATGGAACTCAAACATGCTTTAGGAAACATTGCTGACATACATATGCCACAATTATTTGTGCAAGGAAAACACATTGGGGATATCAATGAGATGGAGAAACTATATGCAACAGGAAAGCTTGCGGAGCTTTTGAGACTGCCTCATCCTCTATTCATCTGTGACATTTGTCAAGAAGCAAGGGCCTGTGTTGTTTGCAAGCGTATCGAACGGTAAGCATCAAACTCTTTTTCCTTTAAGTTAATCTCTCTCAAATCTGAAATATTATAAATCAACCTATAATAATTATCCTCCGACTTTAACTTGTACGTACCTCTTATGATGCTTTTCTGTATTGGTTTGATAACAAAATAGGTACGTCCACTGCACAAACTGTGGCGCCCTTCATCTCATTTGGAGGCATCCGGAAGGACAACTGCAACCCTGTCAAGAATGCAATGCGAACCAGTTAATCTGTGGTGCCCTTACGGTAACACTTAATGTGGAATATACCTATTCTAACAATTACGATAATGCTTAAGGTGGAATAGGTGAATACTATCTTGCAAGAGGGACAGACTCGATTATGAGCTAGTGATGGCAGATCAAAGTGTCTCGCTTGTCTCAACTGGCATTACTCCACTAGATTATTATTTTCCTTTGATTTGATCTTATTGAGATGTTCGTTCTGTTGGAATTTTGAAGTGGTCAACGAAGAAATAGTCGCATCTATTTCTTAGGAAGTAGATAAGCTTTTAAGATTTCTTAGTTTGATAAGAGTTAGTTTCCTGATTTTTTGTATTATCTGTTTTGAGTTGTAGGCTATTTAAAGCTGTGTTCAGCTTCTTTTAATAACAACGATTATGGCCTTTGCAAGCACATAGCAATCTTTGTTCTGACTTAACATTTGGTATCAGAGCATCTTCGAGGGGGCCTGATTGAAGAGAGAAAACACGAGTGTGTGAGAAAAGAAAATTGTGTGAGAAATGGCAGCTGAATTAAACAACTTCACAGCTCCATGGAGAACTTGCTTAGTACGAAAGAATATTGGAGTGTAATTCAAACAGGTTTCAAGGAACCTGAAGATGGTGAAGCGTTGTCAACAGCTCAGCAAAAGATGTTGGATGATGTAAAGCTCAAAGACCTGAAAGCAAAAAACTATTTGTTTCAGGCCATTGACAAGTCCATCTTGAAAACCATCACCCAGAAGGACACTGCAAAACAAATATGGGAGTCGATGAAAGTCAAGTACCAGGGAAAAGAAAAGGTGCAGCGTGCTCAGTTGCAAAGGCTTCGGAGGACATTCGAAACTTTGGAGATGAAGATTGGAGAATCAGTGACTGACTATTTCGGAAGAATAATGGTCACAACAAATGATATGAGAAATTGTGGGGAGGATATGCAAGATGTGAAGATTGTCGAGAAGATACTTCGGACATTAAGAGAGAACTAGTCATTCCACCCGTGTATTAAATGCACGAATAAATAATTTGACAAATCAATTAATGAGATAGATGTGAAATTATAAATTTTGCATTTATTATATTTATCAAGAGAGCTTGAGAAATGTATTTGACCAATTTTTTTGTCAAGAAGGGAGTTTTGGAGGGAAAACTCAAAATGCTTATTCACTTCAAGCTTTATATATTTATAGATTTCAACTTTGTTGTATGTTCAATCTGATATGATCGCGAAAAAATATACCTGGACCTGAATGGATTTCATGGGGCCCAATACGTCAAGAATGGATCAAGGACCAAGAAACTAGGCCCAAGATAGATTAAAGGAGATATGACAACTTTATTAGTATGTTGGCGTGATCCAGCGAGAAGCCCATTAGGGCCCATCTCCAAATAGTAACAGTGTAATCTCAAAGTAAGATCCTACATGACAAGATTCATACCAGCGACAATAATAAAGGTAGCCGCCCTAGCAAGGATGTCGCCCATTGGCGACATGTGACCTAACAACAATATTCCAAAAGCAGCCAAAGACGTAATACTTGGACCCACAAAATCTGTTATGAAATGATGAACTACCTGTCAGAGAAAGGGTGGCGTCTCCACTAACCTTGAGTGCTCATGAACATCCAATGGAAAGACAACATGTGGCAAATGGCATGTGACACACACATGACAAGAGGAAGTATATAAACAACACCAGAAACCAGAATATGTAAGTCTCAAGTACATTTTACAGTGATTTCTGCAGTTTTCATTGTACTCTTTCCTCTTCACCTGAACAAGTACTTATCCTCACGCCAGAGGGGCTTTGCCGGAGACGCCCCCGGCCTAGTTTATGTTTGTTCTGTGTGCAGGAGTTCACGGAGAAGACAGTTGAGTATTCATAGCTGGACTACTTACTTTGGGCCTGAGCAATTATTTTTTTGTGGCAGCATCACAATCGAAGAATCTAAAGACATCGACAAACTCACAGTTGATCAGTTGCAAAGCTTGCTGCTAGTTCATGAGCAAAAGGTGCGACGCAAGGGAGCTGAAGAGCATGTACTTAAAGTCGAGTCTGACAACAACTTTGGGCGTGGAAGAGGAAGGAGTAACGGAAGAGGAAGCAACAACTCTAGAGGAAGAGGAAGGACCAGACCGGATTTTAATAAAGCTACCATTGAATGCTTAAGGTGTCACAAGCTAGGACACTTCCGGTACAAGTGTCCCAACATGGAGAAAACATCAAATTATGTGGAATTTGATGAAGGTGAAGAACTACTTCTAATGGCGCATGCAAAGATCGAAGGGGACGGAGATAAGGGAGTATGGTTCCTTGATTCTGGTTGTTCAAATCACATGACCGGAAATAAAGACAGGTTTGTTGAGATAGATGAGAGTTTCAGACATGCAGTTAAGTTATGGAATAACATGAAAATGGCTGTTACGGGGAAGGGGAATATCAGATTTGAGGTTGAAGGTATACGTATAACTCAAACAATAACTGATGTTTTCTTGGTTCCCGAACTAACAAATAACCTATTGAGTATTGGGCAGCTACAAGAGAAGGGCGTAGCCATTTTGATTGAAGCAGGAACATGCAAACTCTACCATAAACAAAGAGCCTTAATTGTAAACACTAAGATGACTATGAATCGAATGTTCATAGGGTTTGCAATTATGAAACCACTTGAGAGCAGATGTCTAAAGGCGGAGGAAGGGGAAATAACAAGTCTTTGGCACAAGCGTTTTGGGCACTTGAATAACAAATCCCGTACTATGCAGTGCAAGAAAATGGTGAAGGGGTTACCTCAACATACAGAGACAACCACGGTATGTGAGGTGTGCAACATTGGAAAGCAACATCGAGAAAGGGTATAAAAAAAAGTCAGTGGAGAGCATCAGAGAAACTCCAACTCGTTCACGCTGATTTATGCGGTCCTATATCTCCTACTTCTCACAGTGGTAAAAGGTACATGTTGGTTTTTGTAAATGATTTTACTCGCAAGATTTGGAGATATCTTCTCTCTGAAAAGAGTGAGAGCTTTGATATGTTTAAGATGATAAAAAGTTTTGTTGAGAAAGAAGTGAGAAAATACATATGTTGCTTGAGAACAGACAGAGGTGGAGAATTCACTTCAGAATCTTTTAATCATTTCTGTGAAGAGCATGGGATTAAAAGACAGTTGACTGCTGCCTATACTCCACAGCAAAATGGAGTGGATGAGAGGAAAAATGGTACCATAATGAATATGGTTCGGTGTTTTCTCACGGAGAAAGGAATGCCCAAAATGTTCTGGCCCAAGGCTGCAAAATGGACATGTCATGTACTTAATAGAAGCTTCACAAATGCAGTGAAGCTTCACAAATGGTTCCAGAAGAGTGTTGGAGTGGGATTAAGCCAAGAATTGACTACTTCAGAGTGTTAGGTTGTATTGGTCATGTAAATATTCCGGAACAGCGAAGACTAAAACTTGATGATCGAAGTCACAGGTGAGTTCTTCTTGGAGTGAGTGAGGAATCAAAGGCATACCGACTATATGATCCAATCTTGAAGAAAGTAATCATCAATCGGGATGTCATATTCGAAGAAGAAGAAGAAAAGTGGGTTTGGAATGAAAAGGAAGTGGGGTCTGGATTTAGCACACTTGATTGGGATAAAGAAGAGACATCAGCCGAGGAAAAAGATAGAGAAGGGGAGGTTGATTCCTCCGATGAGGAACTTGCTGAAGAAGAACAAGAATGTGACAACTCATGTGAACCAGAGGTGCTCTCAAGGAGAAACAGACAACAACCAGCATGGATGCATGATTATGAAAGCGGAGAATGATTGTCAGATGGAGAGTTTGAGGCAGGTATGGCACTTATCATTTCTCATGATGACCTGTAAGTTTTGTGGAAGCTGCAAAAGAAGAAAAATGGATAGAGGCAATGAAGTGTGAACTACAAGCTATCGAAAAAAATAAAACATGGGAGCTTGTAGTGTTGTGAATATGGCCCTCCACTACCAAGCAAACCTACAAGAACGATTAGAGCACACAAACCAAGCACAAGAAATCAATCACAAAGAAGAACGCAAGAAATTGTTAACCCAGTTCACCAATTTGATTGGCTACGTCTAGGGGCACTACCAAGCCAGGATCTTGCACTATGATATGTAAATTTGTGTTACAATGAGAAAAGGGGCGGAACATTGCTTATATATATGACCTAGGAAACAAACCAAACCCTAGACCAAGAAGGAAAAGCGGACTGCTGAAAAACGGGCCGAGCGCGGCCGCCCTCCAGGCCTGCGCGGTCGCGCTACCGTCCAGAGAATCCAACGCCCTTATCCGAGCCACCAGCGCGGGCGCTCTCAATCCAAGCGCGGTCGCCCTGAGTGGCAGAAGAATTGCCACGCCTTTTCCCCCTTGAGCGCGGTCGCCCTCCAAGGTTGCGCGGCCACCCTCAACGACAGAAATCCCAGACGATTTTCTCCCCTTTGCTCCGAAGTCTAACCCGGTTGGTTCTCTATCCCAACAATCTCCCACCTAGAGATCAACCACACATATAAGCCCCGTATCCATTCTTCAACTCATCCTTGGTGTCCTCCTAGTGCTCACCTCGATCATGGTAGTGCCATCCTCCTCTTCTATTCTCCAAGCCCAATTGAAGCTTTGCACAGCTTCAATTTCTCAAGGTTCACAACCTTTGTCAACATGTCAGCCGGGTTCTCCGATCCCAATATCTTCTCTAGCCTTAAGATCTTCTCCTCCAAGAGATGTCTGATGTAGTGAAACCTCAGTTCAATGTGCTTCATCCTCGAGTGAAACGCCGGATTTCTAGCCAAGTGAATTGCACTCTGACTGTCGCTGTAGAGAACGTTACCACTTCGCGTCTTCCCAAGTTCACCCAAGAAGTTCCGCAACCATACCATCTCTTTACTTGCTTCTGTCACTGCCACATATTCTGCTTCTGCAGTCGACTGAGCCACGATCTTCTGCAATTTTGAAGCCCAGGAGATTGCCGTACCACCCAATATAAACACATAACCCGTAGTACTTCTCCTTTTATCAAGATCACTTGATGCCAAGTCCGCATCAACATAACCCGCTAACACCACCTCCTTGCTTGAGAAACACAGAGCCTTACCAGCAGTACCCTTCAAGTAACGCAGGATCCATTTAACCGCTTCCCAATGTTGCTTTCCTGGATTGCCCATGAACCGGCTGACAACTCCCACTGCATGTGCAATGTCCGGCCTTGTACACACCATTGCATACATGAGACTCCCCACTGCTGAAGCATATGGAGTTCTCTCCATCTTGTCATGCTCCTCCTTGCCCATAGGTGAGTCCTTCTCGAATAGCTTGAAGTGCAAACCCAATGTCGTCCCTGTTGGCTTCGCCTCTTCCATACAAAACCTTGCCAAGACTTTCTCAACGTATTCTGCTTGTGAAAGAACCAACTTGCCCGACTCCCTATCCCGGTCAATCCGCATGCCCAAGATTTTTACGGCCTCTCCCAAATCCTTCATCTCGAACCGTTCGACAACCGAGTCTTCAATCTGTTTACCTCTCTACCGCTAGAGCCCGCTTATTAGCATGTCGTCCACATATAACAAAGCAAGATTATATACCCATTGTCCGTGTTCTTGAAGTAGCAACAATGATCCGCTTCACATCTCGATAAAATCAATGTCGTGCATGAACCTATCAAACTTTACGTACCACCGCCTAGGAGCTTGTTTAAGGCCATACAAGCTCTTAGTCAATCCGCAAACTAGCTCCTCGCTACCCTTAGACAAGTAACCCTCTGGCCGTACTCATGTAAATTTCTTCCTCCAAGTCCCCATGAAGAAAGGCCGTCTCCACATCCATCTGCTCAAGCAACAAGTTGTCCGCCACTACTATCCCCGAGTAACCATTCTCGAGAGTGGTCATCTTCACAACCGGAGTGAATACCTCGGTGTAGTCAATACCGTACTTTTGCTGAAACCCTTTTACAACCAGTCTTGCCTTGTAACGCTTGCTACCGTCTGCTTCCTCCTTGATCCTGTAAACCCACTTGTTATGCAATGCCTTCTTCCCCTTAGGTAGTTCAGTCAACTCCCAAGTTTTGTTGGCCTTCAATGAGTCCATCTCATCATCCATCGCAGCTTTCCACTTGTTACAAAGTGTACTACGAACAGCCTCCGCATAACATTCCGGTTCCCCATTATCTGTCAACAACAAATAATAATTGGATGGAGTATACCTGTCAGGCGATCCACGCAACCTGCTAGATCTATGTAGCGGAATAACCGGTTCTGGAGTATGTGGTTCATCTTCAGTGACCTCCTGACCATGGTCAACATGAACTGTTCTGCTCCCACCCGAGTCTGGAATATTCACCTCTACAATTTTCGGTTCCGAACTAATGCCATCAGATGCCCCCTTTTTGTCCTTGTACAATACCTGTTCATTGAATACCACATCTCGACTAAGAATAATTTTATGGTTTTGGTCATCCCAAAACTTATACCCAAAGTCATCCCCGCCATACCCATTAAACGTACACTTAACAGATTTTGCATCTAATTTAGTTCTCTCAGCAGAATCAATATGAACATAAGAAACGCAGCCAAATATGCGAAGGAAGGACAGATTTACCTGCTTGCCACTCCAAGCTTCCTCTGGAATTCCATTCCCCAATGGTACCGATGGTCCCAGATTGATCAAGAAAGCCGCCGTGTCAACTGCATATGCCCAAAACGTCTTCGGAAGTCCACACTTCAATCTCATACTTCTAGCCCGCTCATTCAATGTTCTGTTCATCCTCTCTGCTACCCCGTTGAGCTGTGGTGTCCGCTTTGGAGTCTTCTCCATACGAATACCATTCGCAAAGACAATATTCCCTAAACTCCCGAGCTCATACTCCCCACTTTCCGATCTCAAGCACTTAAGCTTAAGTCCTGTCCGATTCTCCACCAAGGCCCTCCACTTCTTGAACACCTCGAAAGCCTCATCTTTCCCCTTCAAGAAATAGACCCAAACCTTCCTTGTAGAATCATCAATAAAGGTCATGTAATATGATGCACCACCCAGAGATGTTACCGGAGATGGCCCCCACAAGTCTGTGTGAACCAATTCTAACTTTGCTTCCCTCAAACCCCTACCTGTCCTCGAGAAATTATTTCTATCCTGTTTGCCAAACATACAATCTTCGCAGATCCCCACGTTGACTGTCTTTAAACCCGGTAGTAGTCCCTTTGAACAAAGTACCTTCATCCCCGTCTCACTCATGGGACCCAATCGACAGTGCCACAAATCAGTATCACCCTTGGCTGCCGCCACCGCAATACTATCCTTGGTGTTGTTTGCCAAATACAATGTACCCTCCTTATTACCCCGAGCGATCTCACAATCCTCCTTGGTAATAACCCAGCTCCTGCAGCCGAATGTCACCTTGTAACCTTCTTCGTCCAACTGCCCAACTGAAAGTAGGTTCTTTTTCAAACCTGGAATGTGTCTGACCCCGTTCAGATGTAAGACCTTCCCGTCCGATGCTCCTATTCTGACATCCCCCTTCCCCTTGATTTCGAAAGGCTCGCCATCCGCCAGATAGACCTTACCGAAATCACCGGAAGTGTAATTCTCCATCTCTTCTTTATGCCCGCAAGAGTGGAATGATGCCCCCGAATCCAGCACCCATGATTCTAGTGCACTACTCACACTCAGAACCAGTACATCGTCACCTTCGACTGTCACATTCACCGAATTGCCCTTACGATTGGGACAATCCCTCTTGTAGTGTCCCAACTCCTTACAATAATAGCACTGAACAGATCCCTTTGCAACCTTTGGTTTGTCTTTGGTTTCCACAGCTTTGCCCTTACCACTCACCACGTTCTCCCTAGATTCGGTTCTCCCTTGTTTGCTAGTACCCGGCTTCCCCCTGCTAGTAGTAGCTAAAGCCGATCCCGAAGCACTTGAAGTCCCCAACTTCTTCATACGATTTTCTTCACCCAAAAGAAAGTCTTTAACATCATCATACTTCAATTTCTTCTTACCTGCTGAAGTATTGATCGCTGTCACCGTTCCGCTCCAACTTGCTGGTAAAGATGCTAGCAACAAGCACGCATGAACCTCATCATCGAACTTGATCTCCACTGCAGTCAATGAGTCTATAACATCCATAAACTCATCGATGTGCTTAGACAAGGATCCTCCCTCTTGCATCTTGAGACTACCCATCTTACGTATCAAATCAACCTTATTTGCAACAGATGGAGTTTCAAATCTCTCAGTAAGATAATCCAATAGCTCCTTGGTGGTTGTCGCCTTCCTGGTAGTCTTTGCAATCCACTTTGACAAAGTAGATCTGACCACCCCTAGGGCTTTCCGATCCATGAGTTCCCATTCTTCCTGATCTTCTTCTTCCGGTTTGACACCCTTCAGAGGCTTATAGAGATCCTTGTTGTACAAGAGATCCTCAATTTGCATCCTCCAATATCCGTAGTCAGACCCATCAAATTTCTCAACCGCCTGTTTGTCCTTGCCCATTCTTGATTGCTTGGAACAACTCCCTTGATCTTGAACCAAGAGCTCTAATACCAGTTGTTGTGAATATGACCCTACCAAGCACAAGAAATCAATCACAAAGAAGAACGCAAGAAATTGTTAACCCAGTTCACCAATTTGATTGGCTACGTCTGGGGGCACTACCAAGCCAGGATCTTGCACTATGATATGTAAATTTGTGTTACAATGAGAAAAGGGGCGGAACATTACTTATATATGACCTAGGAAACAAACCAAACCCTAGACCAAGAAGGAAAAGCGGACTGCTGAAAAACGGGCCGAGCGCGGCTGCCCTCCAGGCCTGCGCGGTCGCGCTACCGTCCAGAGAATCCAACGCCCTTATCCGAGCCACCAGCGCGGGCGCTCTCAATCCAAGCGCGGTCGCCCTGAGTGGCAGAAGAATTGCCACGCCTTTTCCCCCTTGAGCGCGGTCGCCCTCCAGGGCTGCGCGGCCGCCCTCAACGACAGAAATCCCAGACGATTTTCTCCCCTTTGCTCCGAAGTCTAACCCGGTTGGTCCTCTATCCCAACATGTAGCTCTACCAGCAGAGGCAAAGAAAATAGGGGTTAAATGGGTCTATAAAACCAAGTAGAATGAAGATGGAAAGGTTGATAAATATAAGGCAAGATTAGTCGTGAAGGGGTATGCCCAAAAGGAAGGAGTTGACTACGATGAGGTTTTGCACCTGTAGCTCGATGGGATACAATCAAAATTTTGTTAGATGTAGCTGCGCAAAGGGGTTGGAGAGTGTACCAATTAGACGTAAAGAGTGCTTTCTTATATGGTGAATTAAAGGAAGCAATCTATGTAGATCAGCCAGAAGGGTTTGTAAAGAGAGGTGATGAAAATAAAGTATATCGACTAAACAAAGCTCTATATGGACAGAAACAGGCTTCTAGAGCTTGGTTCAGCCATATTGAAGGTTATTTCAGACGGGAAGGCTTTGAAAAAAGTAGTTATGATCACACATTATTCATTAAAAGAACTGGAGGGAAAATTATCATGATAAGTCTTTATGTTGACTTAATTTATGTTGGGAATGATGATGTGTTATGTGAAGGTTTCAAGCAGACAATGAAGCAAGAGTTCGAGATGACTGATCTAGGAAGGATGAGGTTTTTCCTTGGTGTGGAAGTAAATCAAAACTTGAATGGAATTCACTTATGTCAAAAGAAGTATGCAAAGGAAGTGCTGGAAAGATTTAACATGTGGGATTACAACCCTGTCCAGAATCCCATTGTACCAGGAACTAAACTTTCAAAGGGAGAAGGAGGCGAAGAAGTGGATGCTACTCTGTACAAGCAATTAGTCGGCAGCCTTATGTATTTAACAGCCACACGACCTGACATGATGTATGTGGTTTGCTTGATGTCTCGCTTCATGGTTAAACCAAGGCAAGCACATATGCAGACAGCAAAAAGAGCTTTGAGGTATTTAAAAGGCACGCTGGACTTGGGGCTTTTTTATAAGAGGAATTCTGAATCGAAAGTAGAAGTATATACGGATAATGACTATGCTGGAGATATTGAAGATAGGAAGAGCACTTCGGGTTATGTATTTTTACTAAGCAAAGCAGGGCAGCAGTGTTCTGGAGTTCACGAAAGCAAGATATAGTCACTCTATCCTCGTCAGAAGCTGAGTACGTGGCTGCAACTTCATGTGCATGCCACTGCGTATGGGTAAAAGGAATTTTTGAACAAATCAGCTTAGAGAAATGTGAGTGTTTCGAGATTTTTTGTGATAATAGTTCTTCAATCAAGCTCTCCAAAAATCCAGTGATGCATAGGAGGATAAAGCATATTGATGTGAGATTTCATTATTTGCGTGATCTTACTGTAAAATACTCAGCAGCTTAAGTTTTCATTGATACATCAACAATATATATACACGGGGTACAAGAGAGTCCTAGGTCTAAGTAAATAAGGGAACTCCCATTAGTGATTGACGTGATCTTCTATTGTGATATACATGATCTCTTACTATACAATCTTCTATTGTGATATACATGATCTCAAATAATGTCCTAATATTAAGCAATGAATAATATAAGGCAAGAAGTAATATTAGGCAAGGATTCTTCTGTGACTTAGAGATTAGGAGACGAGGAAGAGGTAACGGAGATAACGAACATAACGGACATAGTTACCCAACTTCAACACTCCCCCTCAAGTTGGGCTGTGAAGGTCTCGAACGCCTAACTTGCCCAAGATAAAATGGAACTGATCCGTCCCAAGTGCCTTTGTGAATATGTCCGCAATTTGATTGGTGGTAGAGATGGCACATGGTGTCACGTCCTTGTGCTCGACCCGTTCCCGAACAAAATAACAATCCATCTCGACGTGTTTTGTTCGTTCATGAAATACGGGGTTATTAGAGATGTGACGGGCTGCTTGGTTATCACAGAAGAGAGCAGTTGGAGCTGATTGTGGGGCATGAAAATTATTGAGTAGCCATCGTAGCCAAACAATTTCACAAACCGTGGAGGCCATGGCTCTATATTCTGCTTCAGCGGAAGATCGTGCCACTACTGACTGCTTCTTTGTGCGCCATGAAATGGGAGCCCCACCAAGAGTGATAAAGTAACCAGAGCTTGAGCGACGGGTCATTTGACAACCTCCCCAATCTGCGTCGCAATAAGCTTCTAATTGAAGGTTCCCGTGATTGGGCAAAAATATCCCTTGTCCTGGTGACGATTTTAGGTAGCGGAGTACACGATGTATGGCATCAAGATGGGACTGCCGTGGGTGACTGAGAAACTGGCTAAGTACATTAACTGCAAAAGTAATATCCGGTCGTGTGACTGTGAGGTACAATAACCTTCCAACCAAACGGCGATACAGTCCGGCATCAACTTCAGGAGTTTCATCATTCAACGAAAATTTCTTGTTTTGCTCCATAGGAAACTTGCTGGGACTACAGCCTTGCATGCCAGTCTCGGCCAATATATCAAGGGTGTATTTCCGTTGACTAAGAACAAGGCCGCTTGATGTTCTAGTGACTTCGAAACCCAAGAAATATTTCAGCAGGCCCAGGTCCTTAATGCTGAATTTAGAATTGAGGTAAAGTTTGACTTTGCTCATTTCGACATTGTTGTTTCCTGAAAGGATCACATCGGCAACGTATATTAAGGCTGCAACGTATGTTGTGTCCTTGTCAAATATAAACAATGAATGGTCAGCTTGGGACTGACGGAAGCCATAAGCAAGCAGTGCCTCAGTGAATTTCTTGTACCAGTTGTGTGAAGCTTGACGAAGGCCGTAAAGTGATTTGTGAAGCTTGGATACACGTGTTTCTCCTTCACGTGAGAATCCCTGTGGGATTTTCATATATACTTCCTCCGTTAGATCGCCGTGTAAAAAGGCATTGTTCACGTCTAATTGGTGTAGTGACCAATTCCGTTTGGCTGCCACTGCAAGGAGTGTTCGGACGGTGACAAGCTTGGCAACCGGTGCAAATGTTTCATGAAAATTGATGCCCTCAACTTGTGTGAAACCCTTAGCCACGAGTCGGGCTTTATACCATTGTATCTCTCCATTTGGTTTGTACTTTATCTTTTACACCCATTTGGAGTTGATTGCTCGCTTGCGCGGAGGAAGGTTTTCAAGAGTCCATGTTCCATTCGCCTCTAAGGCCGTGATTTCCTTTCGCATTGCTTCACACCATGCTTGTTTCTTGATTGCCTGATGGAAATATTTAGGCTCATCATGTGTTGTGATGGCCGCCAAGAAACACTTATGATTATGAGAGAATTGTGCATAGGAGACAAAATGAGATAAAGGATGTACCGTCGTGGTCTTTGAATTGGTAGTGGGCAGCATATGGTCAATTGATTGTGGCAGGTTGACTTCGAAGTCTTGAAAATGGCTGGGCTTTTGATGTTGTCTGCCGCTTCTTCTGACTGCGTTCTCAACGTTGGGTCGTGCTAAAGGCCCAATAAGTTCGTTGCCCAATTGTGCATCCATATTCTGTCCGGCATTAGAGGTGGAATTGATTTCTGGATCATTCGGCCTAGTTGGTGACTGAAGTGTGGGCTGTTCATCATCATCTGATCCATATGTCCAATCCACTGTTCTCATATTAACAATGGTATTCGTTTGTTCTTGACTGTTTCGAAACGGAAATTTTGTTTCAAAAAATTGGACATCCCTACTAGTGTAAATTTTCCCACTCTCAATGTCGTACATTCGGTACCCCTTTTGTGAACTTGGATAACCCACGAAAATGCAACGTCTCCCCCATTCACCAAATTTATCCTTTCCTTTCCTATTGTCTTTTGCGTATGCCAAACGTCCAAAGACTCGTAAGTGTTCATATGTGGGCTTCCGCTTTAGTAGAATCTCAAAAGGTGTCCTATCTCCAATGATCGGTGAGGGAAGTCTATTTATTATGTAAGTGGCGGTTAGAACACATTCGCCCCAAAACTCAATTGGCAAGCCGGCCTCAAACCGAAGTGCCCTAGCTATTTCTAGTAAGTGCCTGTGTTTTCACTCGACTACCCCGTTTTGTTGTGGTGTATCAGTGCAAGAGGTATCTAGTTCCATGCCATGATTAAAATAATACCCCAACATGTAGTTAGACTGAAACTCCTCTCCGTTATCCGCCCTAATACGCTTTACTTGTTTTCCAAACTGTGTTTTAACCATATTGCAAAACATAGGCAAATAATGAGAAACTTCTGACTTATTTTTCATGAGAAACACCCAAACAGTTCTACTATAATAATCGACGATGGTAAGAAAATAATGTGCCCCAGAAAAGGAAGCAGTTCTTTAACCACCCCAAATATCACAATGTAAAAGATCAAAGCTTGAATGAGATTTAATAGAACTTATCGGAAAAGGAAGTCTAGTTTGCTTGGCTCTTAAACACGAGTCACAAGGTTCAACATTATTCTGAAAATTAAAAAGGCGAATACTCTGAAGCTTAGCCTTAGAAGCATGTCCCAACCGCTTGTGCCATATTTGTGAGTCCACGTTTAGATAAGGCCATACCTCCTTCTCTTGCCGGCTCCAGTTGATATAGACCATTTTGCTGCCTACCCACTCCAATCAGTTTCCTCAAGGGTAAGTCCTGTATCACACAAAAGTCGGGGAAGAAGGTAAGTGCACAATTCAAATCATTGGTGATCCGACTGACAGAAATTAAATTGCATTTAAAGTCGGGGATATTTAGAACATGGTTCAGGTTAAACCCATTTGGTAACCGTGTGTCCCCAACGCTTTGGACTGGTATGTGAGCACCATTTGGTATTTGCACAGGAATGCCACTTTTGTATATCCGTTGCTTCTCAAGTGTTCCTGCATCACAAGTAATATGCTCCGTGGCACCAGAATCAATTATCCAAGAATTTTCTATCATTGTCTTACCCGCCATATTTACACTCGGGGAATTTGTTGGAGCGTTAGAAGTTATCTTCTCACCACCAAAGAACTCCAGGAATTTGGCGTCTTGCTTCACATTGAGTCCCGGATTGGGCTTTGTTCCGAGAAATGCTTCTGCTCAATCTGCTCCGGCTCCCTCACTTGTGCTGCTCTAGGTCCTCCTGGTCTTTGGTTTCCTCCTGGTCTTTGGTTTCTCCTATCATTACTTGGCCGCGGTGCTCTTCCCCAATCTGGAGGGTATCCCACCAACTCGTAGCAATTTTCTTTCGTATGCCCAGTCTTTTCACAATGGCTGCATTTAGGTCTTTCACGCCTTCCTGATTTCCTGTCGTAGCCTCCCCTTTCGTAATTATTCAGGGCTTGTCTTGGAGTCGTGGTCTGTAGCATAGCGGTTTGAAGTGCAGCTGCTTCAACAGTGGGTTTTCGGCTGCTTGAGACGTGCCTTTGTGCTTCGTCTTCAGCCACTAAGTGGTAAGCCATGCCGAGATTTATTGCCGGTTTCGTACTCAGTATTTGGGTCTTTACTGTCCCAAACGATTCGTCAAGTCCCATAAGGAACTCATACAACTTCTCCCTTTCGCTCAATGTCTGCAGTTTCCTTGAAAGATCACATGTGCAGTTTCCACACTCACACTTTGGTAATGGAGATATTGATTGTATCTCATCCCAAATTCCCTTCAACTTCGTGTAGTACGATGAGACCGAGAGTCCCTCCTGCCTGGTGAGCGTTAACGCCCGCTTTAGATCATAAGTTCGCGGTGAACTTTCCTTCCCAAGGCGTTCTTCAAGGTCCTCCCATATCTCCTTTGCCGTCTCAGCATATTTCACGCTAAGGGGGACTGATGGTTTTTGAAGACTCGCTACACCGTGTAGCTAGTTCTCTGTATGTTAAACTCGCTACATGGTGTAGCGAGTACTGCATTGTTAATTACATCAATTAATTGAAACGTTAAAAACCTAATTAAACTAAACTCGCAACATGGTGTAGCGAGTTTCAACGGTAACATGTTGAACTCGCTACACCATGTAGCGAGTTCAAAAAAGTAGGTTATTTTGGGAAACAGTTTCAAATGTGAGTTATTTTGGGATTAAAATTTTTAAAATCAAATTATTTGAGAAAAAAAATCCATCATATTGCATAATGTTATTGTTGAAGATGAACGAGATCGATATAGAAATTATGATGATGCGAGTGAGTTCTATGCGAATAAACCCAAAAATAAGGGAAAGGGAAAAAAAAGTCAACACTATCAAGATGATACTTTCACGTATACAACCGAAAATTCACATGTTGGAAATAGTATCACCGAATACATAGCTCGCAAACGAGATCTTCAAAACAAAACTGCATACCTAGCTCTCAAAGCAGATTTGATTGAGCATATTTATGCGATCAACAACTCTTAATACTATATGTAGCATTTTATCTACCATTGTCATGCTTTATTTTCGTATGTAAGTTCTATGTTAAGTTATTAATTTTATGTATTGAATGTTTTAAATATTAAATTGATGTTTATTTATCAGTGTTTGATATACAAAAAATGCAATTACAATAAAATATAATTTTAAAAATAAAATAAAAATTATTTTGTAATGTGAACAAATAAAAAAACTAATTTATATCACTAATTTATAAATTAAAATAAATATTTTTTTATTAATTATAAAAATGTTTTGAGCAAAAATTTCGCTCACCACCGCAGGATATCATCCGGTGAGCGAAAATTGCCTCAAAAAGATGCAATTTCATAAAAAAAAACGTAAATTATGATTTTACAACAAACTACTTTTTTATTTTTATTTTTATTGAATGGGCAAAATTTTCGTATATTTATAACAGATAAATGTAGTTATCAGTTAAATAACTATTTATCAGTTATAAATAACTAATAAATGTCATTTAAAAAAAATTAAAAAAAGAGTTTTTTGTAATATTCAAGGATTTTTTTTCTCATTTCATATAAAAATTATTTCCCTAAATGACAAATTTTAAAAGGAGTTTTTACTAAACTACCTCAGAAAGATGCAATTTACAAAAAAAAAAAAACATAAATTATATTATAAGTTTAATAACTGATTTATCAGTTGTTTAATCAA
The DNA here is from genome assembly GCA_022495995.1 of Adenophora triphylla var. japonica. Classification (NCBI taxonomy): domain Eukaryota; kingdom Viridiplantae; phylum Streptophyta; class Magnoliopsida; order Asterales; family Campanulaceae; genus Adenophora; species Adenophora triphylla. The sequence continues at coordinate 229,890 of JAFEMH010002015.1, read as the reverse complement.
ATACCAAACACGAAATACTATTTAAGAAACAGATAAATAAATTTATCAGTTATAAACAACTGATAAATGTCATTTTTTAGAAAAATAAAAATAAAAAGTAAAAATAAAAAAATAAAAAAGTGAGTTTTTTGTAATATTCAAGGAGTTTTTTTTTTTTTGTTTGTAATATCCAACTTTTGTGATTTTTTTTTTTTGTAATATCCATGTTCAAAAATAGTTTTTGGTAAATGTCCTATTTTAAAAGTATTTGCAAAAATAACCAATTTGAAATGTTCATATTAACGGTCGCATTTAGACATTTGTCTTCTTCTTCTTCTTCACTTTCATTTCATTCTTCCATAACTTCCGGCCATCCACCTCCATAAATTTCAGTCAACTTTATCATCTTTCCCAAAATAAAATTTCCTTCTCTTTCAGGCCAACAAATCTAATCTCCTCCACAAACCTTTTGACTCACCGTACCTCTTCTTGGACGTCTCCGCTGCTGGTAATGCTGCCGTCGATGTGACTACCACCATCTTCTTGGACTCAATACCAAAAATCCAGACTTTAAAACTATATCGGCTTTGGTGCGCTGATTTATAATATTTTTTTGGAAGGGTGTAGCCGAATTACTATAAGCATCGGCTTTGATTATCTTGAAGAAATTCGGTTGGGTATGTCATAATTTACATGAATTTTTGATGATCCATGGCCGACCAAAACCAAGAAAATCAACTAGTTATGACCACCGAGTTTTACATTTTCACCCATCGTCCCAGCCCCCAGACAGCTCACCCTCACATCTAGTCTTTGTCCGTCAACACGTACTCACCAACTCCATCCCTCCGTTCTCTGATGGGCACCTTCTCTATCTCTCTCTAATTTGACCACCATCGGAGCAATTTCGATTTCCTGCACAATTTTCTCCAACAATCTTGAAATGAAAGAAAAACATTTTGAGAGGAAGACGAAGAGTTTAGGTATGCAAGAAGGAGGCTGGTGGATGAGGTTTGGCATGGAGAAGTTGGTTAGTGACGTGGGGTAGGTTTCATTAAGAGAGAGGTATAGAAGGAGGGGGAGGGGGAGGAAGACTAATTTGGGGCTTAAGTTATAAATAAATGAACGAAAAAAAAACGCAAATCGTAGAGCTGTGAACATTACCATAACGGAATAAAAAAGAAGAACGCAATGCAAGGAAGTTTTCCATTTTACATTATTTATATAGGAAATAATTGACCAATGGGAGAATTACATAATGCCATGTCACTAGTGACATGGCTTAATGTGAGGGCTCTAAAGGTTTATCTTTTAATATATTATATAGATTGGAAATGATGAATCTGCAGGCCCGTCTCAATAATTATTGGGGCCCTGTACGAAATGTGAATATTGAGCCCATAATATTTAAAAATTAATACAAAAAATATAATATGTATATATAAGTGTTTTTATATAAATATTAAAGTTTTACAAAATTAAGTAATAAAATTCAAAAATAATTTATTACATTGATCATTACTTTTCGCACAACATAATTTTTTTTTTTGGAAGCTATATATCTAATGGACCTAGATAAAATGGGGGCCCTCTAAAATTTGGGGCCCGGAGCGGAGGAACCTCTTGCACACCTAGAGAGCCGGCCCTGCACCCCAGAAATTTTACTAAGCTGTAACAAGCGGGGTGAGATGAAGCTACATCTTTTACTTGAGTTGTGTGTGTAAGAGAACATGTAAGATACTTTTGAATTGAAGAGTAGAGGAGGGCGTGGAGAGAGAAAAAGAACCTATGTGCGATATAGGAAGAGAGGAACCATCTCCGATGTGGTCATCACTGCCATTGTAGGGTGTATGTAAGGCAAGGTTGGAAAGATCATTGGTGATGTGGTTGATTGCACCACTGTCGACAAGCCAAGAAGGAGGGGATGGAGGGTTGTGATAGGCAGCGGTGTGGGCTTGGTGTTTAGAGTTATGGTTTCGGTTTTGGCGAGGAAGAGGGGGGAAGGTAACGGTGGGATGGTCGCGCTTAAATTGTCGACATTGGGAGATGACATGGCCAATGTTGCGACATTATTGACACTTACCCTTAAAGGGGAGGGGTGAGGAGTTCGAGCTAGAGGATGGGAATGGATTGGTGGTGCGGTAGGAGTTACGGTTGGGTGATGGACGGGTTTGGGTGGTGAAGGCAGTGGTCGGGGTGGATTGTTTAAGGGTGAGTTCATGTTGGATAAGCTTTTCGTGGAGGGCTTCAAAAGAGATAGGGTTATCTCAGGCTCGGGTGGAGTCTATAACGGGTTTGAAGGTTTCATAGTCTAAACCTTTTAAGATGGTGTAGATTATGTCATCGAAATCCATGGGTTTGCCAAGGATAGCAAGCTTGTCGGTGTAGGATTTGACAGCGTTCATGTAATCTGAGATGGATAGTTGGTTTTTGGTAAGGTTTGCAAGGTTGTCCTTAATTTGAAGGATGTGGCCACGGGAGTGGTTGGCAAAGGTGATTTTGAGGATGGTCCAAGCTTCGTGAGAGGTTTTGGCTTGGTGAACTAGGGGAGCAACGGCAGGACCTAAGGTTTCTATAAGAGCCCCAAGAATAAGGCGATCTTGGCGAGACCAAGTTATGGCTGCCGGAATAGGGACAGAGGTGGTGGTGGCTGGTTTGGCCGGTTCATCGTCTGTTTCAGCGATGGCTGGGGTGGAGGTAGTGATGTTGTCCTCGGGTTTTGGGTGGGTGCCATCGACAAACTTTAGAAGGTCGAGGCCAAAGAGGATGGAGGTTATTTGGGATGCCCATGTGAGGTAGGTGAGGGGGTGAGGGTACGAAAATAAGATAGGTTGACCCAGAAGAGGGGTTGGTCGGGTTGGGCAGCGTTTGAAATGGTGGAGGAAGCTCCGACCATTGCAAGGGTGGGGAGGGGCTGCCAAATTTTTGAGAGGTTTGAGGGTTTTTGGGTTTTGAATCTTAATGCTCTGATACCATGTAAAAGAAATGAAAATCTTTCTATATATTTCTTGCTATACTTACTCTTGAGAGCAATCCTAATATATACTAGTTACAAGTGGAGAAAACAAGAATAGAGATAAGAATACAAAATTTCTAACCTTGAACCTATTCATCTAAACTTTCTATGTTCCTGACTCTTAACCTTTCTTCTATTCATACATGGAACCCAGTTATATCTTGTTTACTAATCTTTGTACACTGAATTGTGCCTGGGAGACAGAAGGTCCAGCCGTGGTTTGCTCACATGCTGATGCATTATCCTTAATATGTAAAAGAAATGAAAATCTTTTTGTATATTTCTTGCTATACTTACTCTTGACACCAATCCTAATATATACTAGTTACAAGTGGAGAAAACAAGAATAGAGATAAGAAAACAAAATTTCTAACCTTGAACCTATCCATCTAAACTTTCTATGTTCCTGACTCTTAACCTTTCTTCTGTACATACATGGAACCCATTTATATCTTGTTTCCTAATCTTTGTACACTGAATTGTGCCTGGGAGATAGAAGGTTCAGCCGTGGTTTGCTCACATGCTGATGCATTATCCTTAATACGCCCCCGCAAGATGGACGATCCGAGAAGAAGACCAATCTTGGAAGTAAGTTGTTGGAAGCGTATGCGAGGTAGCGATTTTGTCAGAATATTTGCCAGTTGATCTGTACCAGAAATGTGTTGTACACGGAAAGAAGCGGACTGAACTTGTTCACGAACAAAGTGAAATGAGAGAGCCACATATTTCATCCGAGAGTGGAAGACCGGGTTCGCAGAATAGGTTGTGGCACCTAGGTTATCACAATAGACCACATGTGTAGTTGGCAATGAGAATCCAAGCTCAGTAAGTAAGTTCTTAACCCAAGTAAGTTCAGTAGTGGTGTCAGCAATAGCCCGAAATTCAGCCTCAGTAGTGGAACGAGCAAGAGCACGTTGTTTGCGGGATGACCAAATGACTGGGTTGTGCACAAGATATACAAAGAAGCCAGAAGTGGACACAAAATCGTCTTTGCCACCTACCTAATCCGCATCACAGAAGGCATGAAGGGAGGGAGGAGATGTTGAGAAGATCTGGAGACCTAAATGCATGGTGCCATGAAGGTAGCAGAGAAGACGTTTGAGTGCAACCCAGTGAGGAGATTGGGGGTTTTGCATGAACTGAGCAAGTTTGTTGACTGAGAAGGCAATATCGGGACGAGTAAAGGACAGATACTGAAGACCACCAACAATAGCATGATAGGGGGTAGGGTGAACAACGGGAGTGGCAGTGGAGCGAGTGAGAGGTGGTGATGTAACCATGGGAGTTGGAAGCGGTTTGCAGTCAATCATGTTATGACGGGTGAGAAGATCATGGATGTATTTTGTTTGGGAGAGAAGGAGACCATTTTGGTTCAGGACGACTTCGACACCCAAGAAGTAAGATAAGGGACCAAGATCTTTAAGAGAGAAACGGTGTGACAAACTGGTGATGAATGACTGAAGGTGAGACGGAGAGGGTCCGGTGACAATGATGTCGTCAATGTAGACTAACAGATAAATTAGGGATGGATTTGTAATAGAAAGGGATCGACTAAAGAGGGGTGAAAGCCATATGTGGTGAGGTAGGTTTTGAGTTCTTGAAACCAGGCACAAGGAGCCTGTTTAAGACCATAGATTGCCTTAGAAAGGTGAAAAACATAGGAAGGGGTGGTGGAGTCCTCAAATCCCGGGGGTTGGGTCATAAACACAGTTTCGGAGAGAGTACCTTGAAGAAAGGCGTTGTTGACATCAAGTTGGCGAAGGGGCCAATGATTGGTGGTGGTGTAAGTACCCAAATCCGGATCACCAAAATTCGTTAAAAGTTAACCGGAATCTGTTAACTGGCCTGCTCCAGGTTAACCGGAACCCGTTAAGCTCCCCGTTCTCAAGCTAACGAGACGTCCCGGGACTGCCCCGTGCATCCCAACATCGAAGCGTACTCAACACACGTCATCGCACGTAAAAGTACAGCTTCTCCTGAAAAACGCACTTTCCGGCACTTTTCGGGGGCATTTCGAATATTTTTCGGACAGTTATTTAAAAAACGGACAAAACCGAGAATAATGGCACGATATTCCATGCCATGGTGAGTCACAGGACACGTGGCACGCATGCCACAGCTCCCTTGTCAACCTCAATCAGATTTCGGGTGATCTCAAAATACTCTTCCCGAAACGTAACGTGACCTTCGAACCTAACAATCTCTGGTACTCAAAAAAGCTTTTTCCTTGTTTTTGCTACCAATAAAAATGACACCCCTTTTCAAATCCTTTTCCTAAGTTTTTGCTACCAATAAAAACGACACCATTTTTCATTAAAGCCGTTTTTCAACGTTTAGGCTCAAAATACAAAACCGCGTGGCGACTCCTCTCCTTCCCGAAAGCGAGGTCTCAGACAACAACCCTCCGCGAAAGACAACCGCCTTTCGCCGCGCGCGAAATCCGGGTAATTTTAGTTGGCGACTCCGCTGGGGATATGGTTACTTTTTCAAAACTACCGTTGTTTTCAAAAAGCCTTCCATGGGTCAAACTTTCGTTTACCCTTCCTCGTTTTTGTGTGCGTGTGTTACTTTAAACCTCGAACGGTTTTTTTCAAAAGGTGTTGCATTATCGTCTTTTTCAAAATCATAACATGTTCGTGCATTCCCGTTCATACTTGATTTTCATGCTACATTTTTAACTGCGGATAAAATTCTTTAAGACACATTCTGAAAATCTCTGTTTTACTTAGAAAAAAAGAATTTTAGTGACCGCACACTACTCGCACTTGCTGCCTCGGTACACCGCACTTCACGTGCACTTGCTGCCTCGGTACACAGCACACTACGACCCGTAACCCGGGATGACCATTCAGTTGCAGCTCTGTTAGTCTGCCAGACACCTTTCGAGCGCGCACGGGGTCGTCCCAAATAGCCCATCCTAGTCCGTGTAAACCAGGCACTCTTTGTGTCACACTTCGTCCAAGACCCCGGTTGGTTTTTGGCTTAGTACGTGTCATAAAGCCCAAGTGTATGTTTTTTACGCCGGGTTTCGTCACGAGTCAAGCTCGAAAGATTGAGACCGAAGGTCATTCCCGACCCAAAGTCTTGAGCTTTTCATCCTTGACTTTGACGCGGAGCTCTGCCGAAAAATATACCTGAAGGTTCAATGTGACACTGTGTCACCAAACCCTTAACGTATGCATCGTGCCAGCCACAACTTGGCCAACGCCAAAAGCTAAGGCCTCTCGCACAAGCGAGTCAGGAGAGGTCATGCCGAAATTTTGGCACGATCCCCGCCTTAACTTAAAGACGTTGACTTCGACCGTGGCCCGTGCGTCACATGCGTTGGAAGTTTGCGTGATCAACTAGCCTTAAGTTCACTTTTTCCTTTGTCGGTGAAACTCGCTTGCCTTATAGGACCCTCCCTCGAGATTGTCCGTCATGAGAAGATGATATACAAATGGAAACGAGGGGCTTATAAACATAGTGACGAGATCCACTGATTAGAGCCTTAGGTTAGTTGCGAAAAAGAAGACACAATCTTTTCCAACTGATTAGGACTCTGAGAAAATGCGTTTTATGTAAACATTAATCGGTAACTGCACATTGCACTAGCCCGAAACCCTGAGCCAAATACCCTTTTCCGAAGCCTAAACCCTGCCTTTCGTTCCCTGCAATGAGCGAGAAAGTGGTTGACTCCGGGTCGGCGCCTCGCGAGTCACGCTTACGGCGTCGAGCAGCTTCTTCGGTTCCCCAGCTTCCTCACCAGAATATCCGACATGTGTAGCTCACCGAGAAATCGTGATGTGGACGGACCCCGCCACTGATAACAGATATGACATTGGAAGAAGCCATCCGGGCTTGTGAGGTTCACAAGAGGCAGAAAGAAGATCAGCAGAATTTCGTGGTACAGCTTCTGAATGAGCGAGGTATAGCAGCTATCCCCTAGTCAGATGGTACTTTCGTCCTAGTCGAGGACGACGATTCCCCGAAACCAGTTCCTCAAACCTTCAACCAGGTTCCTCCCCTGCCAACTTACGGGATGCCTTCGAACCAAGGAAACAGCCGACCTAGGCTTCACGTTGCCACCTCTCAGGGCAACCCTGTCATATACGGCCAAGCCGGTACTACTCCCATCACTCAATACAACCAGCGCAGCGCTGGACCATCTCAAGCAGATGCCAATATCCTTCAATACCCTCCTGGGTTCATCCCATTGCCTATACACGAATCCAAAAACACCGGGGATAAACCCCGATACAGTCCAGAAAAGGCCCACATATATCCACATATATCAAGCCTTTCACCTCCAATCACTACCACTCACATGGTAGCACTCGACGCCGAGCCTCAAAGTCCATCACTGGACCCAACCTTAGCCTGGATGGTCGAATAGATGAAAGACCTAAAATCCAGCATGAGCAGCTCAAAGCAAAAATGCTCAGATCCACAGATCCGGGAATGGTCATGCCTCTCCCTGCCAAGTTCAGAATGCCAAAGATGGACCAATTCGATGGAACCGAATGTCCTCAAATGCATGTTGACACCTACGTTCTCGGCATGAGGGCAAAAGGAGCAACCCTCCAACAAATGACCGATCACTTCCAGCATACGCTCAAGAGTTCAGAGTTATGATGGTTCCTAAGGGTCAAGCCTGCAGATCGCCACACCTGGGATCAGATCAGTAACATCTTCCTAGAAAGGTACAGATCCAACTTAGAGTGGGAAACAAGTCATGAGGACTTAATCACCACTGAACAGAAAGCAGATGAAAGCGTCGGAGAATTCTACAAGAGGTGGAGTTGGAAACTCTCCGAGATCATGGAGCCACTCTCCAAGGATGAACAGATGCGGATCTTCAAGTCCTGCTTAAGACCGTCCATCATAACTCTCATCAGCCATCACTTCTTCCCAGATCTCCGAGCCTTGGTCAATGCCGGCTCACAGTTCGAGAAGGATCTCAAGGAAAAATTGACCACAGCACAGCCATACAGATACCGATCAGCTGTTGCATTCAATCCCGCACTGGCCCCCGGCAAAGGGAAAGATACATCTCTCAACTACATTCATCAGGGACATCAGTCGGGCAACAGAAACCCAGTCCTGTAAAGCAACAACTCCACTCCTAAGCAGCCTGCCGTACACTTCGACAAGTTGTACATGCCGCTAAGCAAGATGCTGGAAGGGTTGATCAAGGAAGGCCTCCTCAAACCCATTGCAAACTACAAACCCAAGAATCCCATAGTCAACGCTGACAAGAGCAAGTACTGCGCTTTCCATCAGTATCATGGCCATACCACCGACAACTGCGTGGGGTTACGGTACGAAATTCAGAATTTGATAGAGGAAGGAAAGTTGGAGCGTCCCCGTGGACCTAATACAATCGAAAACCCTTTTCCGAACAACAACAGTGAACTCCATTGAATGGGTTCCAAAGAAGATTGCCGCAGAGCCAGTTCCTCCGCCTCTTCCAGCCAGGTCCTCATCGAATGTCCACGTCAGCTACGATGTTTGTGATTGCTCTGAATGCCTTGAGTATGAGTCCCAAGACATGATCAGGGGTAATTTTCCCAGAAAGAAGAAGAAGAAGTCCTCTCAACAGAAACTGAGAGAAATATATGAAGTTGGAGATACCAGTGTGGGTACACTCTGTTAGTGTAAACTGCAGGTGATATCGTAGATGATTTTCCAAATTCCAGGTGATATCGCAGATGATTTTCTGTACTGGAATTTATATAGTTGTATATTTCTTATTTATTATTTAATGGACTAATGTGCTAATATAATCTGTATAGTCTATGGTTTATGTTCATATTTCAGACTGCAATAGGATCGAAGAAAGAGCTAGACACGTGTGGAATATTGGAAGGAAATGATTTATGCATAAATAACATTTTATGCATAAATTCGTTATTTTGGCAACAATAATTAAAAACGTGTGGAGACTTGGTCAAGGAGTTGTTGCTGAATAAAAAAAGAGTACAAGGTTGATAAAGCTTGGGAGTACAAGGTGTTGAAGCTTGGACTTGGAGATAAATCAACTCTGTTGCTATTTTTGAGGAAGTGGGTGCTTAAATCAAGGAACAACCTCAACCTCTTCCCCACTCTTCCTCAACGTGCAATTACAGCCCCAAGGCTGTTTATTGAATAGCCTTCAAGTAAATTGAAGACTATAAATATGCTTGGAGGTTTCATTTGAAGACAAGCCAACACACACCATTTCATACACACCTTCGAAGCATATAGAGATAGAGTTCTTTGTTTGGTTCTTTTAGTCCTTCCTCCCTTGTAATTTCACACTTGATTACATTGGTATCAAGTTGTGTGAAGGCTAGGATAGGATTCCGTTCTTTATCTCTTGTTCCATAGAGCTCAAATTGTTATAGCCATAGGAAACATTTTCGGCTTCGTAAATTCATTTTAGTGATTATAAGTCTTGTCTAAGAGGCACTCTCAAGTTATATTTATATAACTTGAGAAAAACAATTTTGGTATTTTTATTCCGCTGTAATCTCTTTTACAAAATTATTTTATTTTCGAAGTGTGTGTGTGCTATCCCAAGTTCTATCGTTGGTGCTGTTATCACCTTGGATATCACTTGTGATTCTGGCCGTGACAATTTCAATTGGTATCAGAGCAGGTCACTTGACAATACTAAGTGCTTGGTCTAGGTGTCATGGCTCATGATCCTGCAAATCCAAACCAAAAACGTCTTCCTGTTTTAGATGGTTTGAATTATGCATATTGGAAGATCCGTCTTCGCTCGCATATCAAATCAATTGATCTTCGAGCGTGGCAATCTATAGTTAATGGGTACTCTCTTCCACTTTTACCTCCTGATGAGGATGGTGATATCCAGGTTAAACCTGACACCGAGTGGACTAATGAAGAGAACACCCTAGCTAACTATAATAAGAAAGCTCTTAATGCTATTTTTGAGTGGGTTGACATGCACATTTTTAAACTTGTTCAAAATAGTTCCACGGCTAAAGAAGCTTGGGATATTTTACAAAGGTTTTGTGAAGGTGATTCTAGTGTGCGTGAAAACAAACTTAGAGGTCTTACTGGAAAATTTGAAAGATTGAGAATGGGTGAAAATGATACCATTTCCTCTTATTTTGAAAAATTGTTTGATATTTCTAATGAGTGTCAACTTTTAGGTGAACCTTTTACAAACAAACAATTGGTTTCAAAGGCTATTAGAACTCTCCCTGAGCGTTTTAATATGAAGGTTTCATCTATAGAAGAGGCTCACAATCTTTCTACTATGGACATCAATTCCTTAATGAGCATTTAAAAAAATTTTGAGTCAAACCTTGCTGAGCAAAGTGAAGCTTCTAAAGGCAAGAGTGTTTCTTTAAAAGTTCAATCCTCTAGTGTATCAACTGATGAGGATGACGAAATTTTTGAGGAATTAGGTGAAGATGCCAGTGTTGCCTTGCTTGCTAGGAAATATAACTCTATGTTACGAAAATTTAACAAAGAAAATGTGCAGGTGAAGGCTAAAGAGCAACAAACCAAGGTGTACAATTCAATGCCAAAGAGGTCATTTCTATCTACACAGAAAAGTGGTCCCATAAGGAGAGCATCATCAGATCAATCTAGATCTGATCCGAAATATCTTGAATCAATCCAATGTCATGCATGCTCTGGATGGGGTCATTACTCAAACGAGTGTGCTAACACTCTACGGAAGATGGGAAAGAACCTATGGGTTTCACTCAGTGACAATGAGGATGAGGAGACCAATCAATCTGAAGATTCAGATCAAACAACAATGGTGGTCACGAATTGTGACTCGGATTCTGTCAGTGATACCTCATGTGATATCCAAAGTGGGATAGCACCTGAGATATCATGCATCCAACAGTTATACAGATTTTAATTCGATAAGTGCTATTTGTTTTGTGGGTTCTGTTAACATGGATGCAGGTAGTTCACAAGAGGGTGAACAAAGTAAGGAGTTCAGCAAGGATGAACTCATTTGTGGTCTTAAGAACCTTTGCAAAGAATTGGTGGACGAATGGAAGAAAGAGAACAAGAAGGTGGTTTCTTTGTCCAAAGAGGTTCAAGACCTGTCTGATGGCTTGACTAGATTGGAAGTTCAACTCACAAAGAAGGATGTGGAGCTGGACAAAGTTAAGGCCAAGCTTACTCTAGCCGAGGCCACATTTAAGAAACTCAACACGAGTTCTTCCAAGTTGGATGCAATTCTTGGATTGAGCAAACCACTCAAGGCAGGTATGGGTTTTCAAGAGTCCTTAAATGCTATTACATCTACTTTGGCTAATATGGAAGATAAGTTAGTTTTTGTTAAAGAAAGAGACCAAGTCGAACTAATATCTTCTGATAAGTCTTCTGACAAGGTGAAAATATGTAACTACTGTTACTCTACTAGACATTTGAAAAATAATTGTAAAACTCTTTTAAAGAAACAGTCCAGTTCCTGTGTGATACCTGAAGTGTTGCCTAGCACGTCAGATATCACTGGCAGTCAGAAGAAAAATTATCAAAGTAGGAAAGTGTGGAAACCTAAATCTAACCTGATATGTGATGTTGTGTATACTGCCTTAAAAACTAATGTTGAAGGTTCATGGTATTTTGATAGTGGTTGTTCATGTCACATGACAGGAACAAAAATGTTTTTGAAAGAATATGAACCTATTCAAGGTGATAGTGTAACATATGGTGGTGGTGGCAAGAGTAATATAGTAGGAAAAGGGATTTTAAATGTACCTGGATTTCCTGCTTTGAAAAATGTTTTGCATGTTGATGGACTTGTAACTAATTTAATTAGTATTAGCCAACTTTGTGATGACATTCTTGAAGTGAAATTCAATAAAAACACTTGTGAAGTTTTTGATTGTACCAATAACTGTGTTATGACTGGTACTAGGTCAAGTAATAACTGTTATCTTGTTGAGGATAAACAAGTGTGTCATTCTGTAAGGGTTGATGATGCAACCTTATGGCATCAAAAGTTGGGTCATGTCCATTTTCGAAACATTGTGAAACTCATTAAGGCTGAAGCTATAAGAGGTATACCTAGTCTGGACATAAGTACGAAAATCATATATGAAGATTGTCTTAAAGGTAAACAAACACGTGCTGTCCATAGTGCTACCCTACATAATGAGGAGTATTCTGGGACAACTCACTGTTTTCAATTGATGCATATGGATTTAATGGGTCCAGTTGAGGTAGACAGTTTAGGAGGTAAGAGATATACTTTTGTAATAGTTGATGATTTTTCTAGATTTACTTGGGTATATTTTTTAAAAGAAAAATCAGAAAATTTTGAAAAGTTTAAGATCTTATATGCTAAAATAAAAAACATGTTTTGTGCTCTTATCATGCGAATAAGGTCTGATCATGGAACGGAGTTTGATAATTCATTGTTTTTTACTTTTTGTGAATTAAAAGGAATTAAACATGAGTTTTCTGCTCCTAAAACACCTCAACAAAATGGGGTGGCTGAAAGGAAAAAATAGGACCTTACTTGCAATGGCTCGTGTGATGTTGTTTTCAAAAAGAATTTCTAAAAGATTTTGGGCTGAGGCCTTAAACACAGCTTGTCATACGGCCAATAGAGTTTTTCTAACACCTGGTACTAGAATGACACCTTATGAAATTTTGAATGGTAAGATACCAAAATTTCATTATTTTCATACATTTGGGTGTGTGTGTTATGTTCTAAATGATCGGGATTACTTAGCTAAATTTGACTCTAAAAGTGATAAGGCTATATTTCTTGGGTATGCTCAGGATAGTCGAGCATATAGGGTTTATAACCTTAGGTTAAAAACCATTCATGAATTAGATAACGTTGTTTTTGATGACTTAGCATGTGTTACAGGTGATGGAGTGCAGGAATCTCCATTAATATTGCTGGAAGAACTGGAGGATCAAAATCAAGTAAGTGATACCCTAGGTGCTGAACAAAGTGTTGCCACTGAAGGAATAGCATCTCCGGTATCACCTAAGACCAGTCCAGCAACTGAAAAGGATGAACAGTCTGATGATGATGCTCATGTGCATGAAGATTTGAGAAGGGATCCACCAGCTAGGATCAGAAGAGATCATCCTTCATCTCAGATTATTGGAGAAGCAAGTGAAGGGGTACGAACAAGGAATAATGAACCCTTTAGTAATTGTGAAATGGTGAGGTATGTGTGCATGTCCACCACATACCACTAGGTAAAATATTCCTGTTTTGTTTCCTCTTTAGAACCCAAAAATATTTCTGAAGCTTTAAAAGATAATTTTTGGATACATGCCATGCAAGAGGAACTTGAACAATTTGCTCGTAATGATGTTTGGTGTTTAGTACCACGTCCCATTAACACTAATGTAATTGGTACAAAATGGATTTTAAAAAATAAATCTGACGAGCAAGGAAATATTGTAAGGAACAAAGCTCGTCTCGTAGCTCAAGGTTACACCCAAATTGAAGGTGTTGACTTTGATGAGACCTTTGCTCCCGTTGCAAGAATAGAATCCATAAGACTCCTCTTGGCTATAGCTTGTTATCTAAAAATTACCTTGTTTCAAATGGATGTTAAAGCTGCCTTTTTAAATGGTTCTTTAAAAGAAGAATTTTTTGTTGAACAACCAAAAGGATTTGAAGATCCTCATCTACCGAACCATGTATATAGACTTGATAAAGCCTTATATGGCTTGAAACAAGCTCCACGTGCATGGTATGGTCGCTTAACCTCCTTTTTACTTGAATATGGTTTTACAAGAGGTGAAGCAGATAGGACCTTATTTATCCTAAGGCATGGCAAAAAAACAATCATTGTTCAAATCTATGTTGATGACATAGTCTATGGCTCTACTTCTCAAACGTGTTTAAAAGATTTTGTAGAGGCTATGACATCAACATTTGAAATGAGCATGATTGGTGATTTAACATTCTTTCTAGCTTGCAGGTGAAACAATCAAATGAAGGAATATTCATTTCACAAAGCAAGTATGCAAAGAGCCTAGTAAAACGGTTTGGGTTGGAAGGAGCAAAAAATTCAAAAATCCCTATGTGTTCTTCTCTCAAACTTGGTAGAGACCAAGTTGGTGAGGATGTTGATCCCACTCTATATCGTTCTATGATAGGTAGCCTTCTCTATCTCACTTCTAGACGTCCTGATATAATGTTTAGTGTGTGCATTTGTGCACGTTATCAAGCCAATCCTAAAGTCTCCCACCTTAATTATGTCAAAAAGATACTTAAATATGTTTCGGGAACAAGTGAATTAGGGATTTGGTTTAGTAAGGATACTAATACCAATTTTGTAGGCTTTAGCGACTCGGATTGGGCGGGGGATATGGATGATAGGAAGAGTACTAGTGGGGGGTGTTTTTACTTGGGTAACAATTTAGTTTCATGGTATAGTCGTAAACAAAATTGTGTCTCTCTTTCCACGGCTGAGTCTGAGTATGTTGCAGCTGGTAGTTATTGCTCATAACTTATTTGGCTAAAACATATGCTAGATGATTATGGCCTAGAGAGTAATTCTTTGACTATGTACTGTGATAACCTGAGTGCTATCAACATTTCAAAAAACCCTGTTCAACATTCCCGTACTAAGCACATAGATATGCGTCATCATTTTCTTAGAGATATGGTAGATAAAGGCCTAATCCACATTGATCATATTGATACTAAGTATCAACTGGTTGATATCTTTACCAAGGCCTTAGACCACGAGAGATTTTCTAGTTTGAAAAGAACTCTTGGTCTTTGTAATCTCTGAGTCTGTTTGTCTGTGTTACCATAGGTGATGTTATCACTCAGGGTAACACTTGTATATTAGTGTATTTTTTTTCTATTTATTTAAAAAAATAATAATAAATATATATATATATATATATATATATATATATATATATATATATATATATATATATATATATATATATATGCTTTCATATTCTTTTAATCTAGTAAGCTTAGTTCTAACTGTGGCACATGCTGACCTTTTTGTTATGGTAGGTTATTACTTAGGTTAGCGTGTTTGATATCATTCCCCTTCATATGCTTAAAAGTGACAAAGTCACTAATTTTTTCTTTTTGATAAATATAAGGCAAAGGCATTTTATTTCCATACTATTCTCTCGAGCTCGGGGCACGGTGTTCGCTGCAACGATGTACTCTTGCCAATGAGAATGTATGAGGTGGTTTATGCTAAGTATTAGGGACATGGAGTTCGCTACTACAGTGTACCCTACTTGAAAGGCATAAATCACTTTATCTTTACACTTGAAATAAAACTCGAAGCACGGAGCTCGTTATTACGATGCTTTCTTGTTTAAAGAAGTGTATTGATCCTTTATAACAAGCAATGTACTTAAAAAATATATAGGATTATAATGCCTAATGTGCATGAAAAATGCTCAGCTTGTTATGCCTGAAGTGCTTGAAAAATGCTCAGCTTGTTATGCTTGAAGTGCTTGAAAATGAAAATATTTATCAAGGAAATTTATATCACATGTGTTATCCTACGTGTTACCATCATTGCCTTAACACATTAGTGTGTGCTATATTAGTTTTTTTATTTCTTATTTTTGAAATGTTGTTGATTAATTTTTCAAAATCTGAAAGTCTTTTTAATTAAAGAGTTTACGATTTTGAAAACGTCTTCAACAAGTTTCCTTTATTCTTGGTAAACATTGTTGAGTAACTAATCCTTGTTTAGTTTGATTTTGTGCTCATAATTTTCGGTCTTAGTTACAAAATATTTTGTTTACTCAATTTTTTATTTTTTTTTCCATTTTTACTTAAAAAATAATAATTTTTTTTTAAAACTTATTTTTTAGTTCAACCGTGTATGTTGATTTATTGGGATTTTAAATGTGAGTGGTTAGTTTAATTAAAAATGTGTGGTTAGGGTTTAATTTAAATATGTGGATAGGGTTAATGGAGAGGATTTTTAGGGGTTTTAGATGGGATAGAGTTTTAAGTAGTCAAATCAAATTTAATTTTATGTTCCCTATCTAATCTCACTCTCCTATTTTCACTCCAACTCTCCACTTCTCTCTCTAACCGTTACTCTCTCTCACCTTTTAAACCCTCTTCAACTCCGTTCGTCTCTCCCAAAAATCCTTGGTCAAAATCCATTCCAAAAATTCTAAAAAATCTCCATGGCTTCTCCATCCAAAGCCAATGTCGAACCCTCACACACAGATCAAATGGACATCTCCCCAAGCATTGCCCCATCCGTTGCTTCTTGTGTAGCCATGGAAACCTCTCCCATGATTACACCAAGTTCTTCTCCTCCTACAATGGCTATTGTTCCAGCCTCTGCCCCCATAGCCTCATTCGAACATGACATTCCCAAGGTCACTCTCATTCCAGCCGAATCAAAAGAGAAGAGGAAGAGGAAAGCTTCAACATCCAAGCTATCTCCTCAAGTTGCAAAGAGGAGGTCCTCCAACCATATAAGGTCAATCAGGTCCAATGCTACATAAAATATCTCCTCTGATCCGGTTGTAGTCTCAGAAAGCTCCTTAGATGTGTCCTCACCTCATATGAGTGACGAGAATTTTGATGCCAACAAAGAGAAGGAACCTTCTGTGGATTCATTTGATGCCTGGGTGGATGGTGATGAGGAGGAAACTCTATCTGATTTTCAGAAGAAGAAGGGCAAGGGCAAAGCTTTAGTGAGTTCTACCAAAGGTGCTACCAATAAGAGGATATCATCTGAGGTAACACCTGCCCCCTCCTCTGTTCCTACTCATTCCTCTAGTGATAATTCTGGTGATGAGCTTAATCGAAATGAAGAAGATAAGGCTTTTCCAAAACCATTTCTTACTTTGGAATTTTATAAGAAATAAATCATGGAATTTTGGTTGAATAATTCGAGTAAGAAACTGTTAAAAGAAAAGCACATTGATGAGGGTTAGTTAGAAAAGGAAGGAATGGTTCAATTTTTGAAGGACACAAATTTCCTTAAAGCTAATAATCATGCTTCTGTGTTTGTTGAAAGTGTGGTGAGGAATTTCTTTGCTAACCTGCATGCTCATTTGGACAATGAAGGTTCTGAAAAGTTTGGGAAAGTATTTGTAAGGGGAAAGGTTTATTCCTTTACTCCAGCCCTAATCAATAAGGTTTTAGGCCTCCCAAATTTAGATGATGAGAGCATTAGGGTTAATAGGGATGAAATGGTCAAATTGCTCACTCACAACAAACTTCAGTCCTAGCCTTTAAAGGAAAAACTTCATGCTTCTAGGCTTACTTCTCTATATTCTGTGCTTCACAAGTTATGCATCTTCAATTGGCTCCCTACTACGAATGAACCCATTGTGACATTGGAGCATGCGAATGTTTTGTACAGATTGGGTAAGAATCTAAGGATTAACTTTTGAAGGTTAGTGTTCAAATACTTAGCTTCATGGGGTAGAAAGAAAGAAATGAACATTAGCTTTTTTCCCTATCCATCTTTAATCGTCAAAGTGTTAGTCTTTCAATCCTTACCTATTGAAGCCTCTGATATTTTTACCACTGAACCTGAGTATTATACCATTGATCAACAACTGAAAAAGTGTAAAAGGTATACAAAGGATCTTCCTTGGAACAAATCTGATGAAACAGCCTCTGTTCTTCCTAGTGCTATCTCACGTGATATCCCAAGTGCTTTCCCAGGTGCTGCCCCTAATACTTATGCAGGAACTGATGCTGCAAGTATTCTGTCCAACATGATAAATCTTTTGGGCAACACTGGTCCATCAATCCCAAAGGCAACTGTGCTCAAGTTTTTGCACAAACAGTGAAGTGCAATGGGAGGACTTGTTGAGGGTTGGGCTAAGCTTAAGCAGGCTACTGATGCTTTCATTGATGAAATGTCTTCCCAAACAAGGGGAGGATCTGCTGCTGCTGCAACTTCTGGAGCTGGTGCTACTGCAGGTTCTACCACCAATGTTGGCCCAAGTGATGGTGGAAGTGATAGGGAAGGAGATCAGGAGGAAGATGGAGAAGAAGAGGAGTTTGAAGAAGAAGAAAACTGAAACCTGAAGGTTGATGTTGCCACTATCTTGTTGGTGGCTGGGTTTGTGGTGTCCTAAAATAATTTCTTTTTATTTTGGGTGATGTGATGTGGTTTCCTAAACAATTTTCTTTTATTTTGTTAATGTTGGTTGCTAAACACTTTAGTTGGTTTGTTTAAAACTTTAACTGTTAGGATGTTTTGCTAGTTTGGATGATATTTTGCTACAATGGTTTATGTTTTTATTTTAACTTAGTTTATTTCGAAAACTTTTTAAAGTTTGAAATAAATTAGTTTATGGTGATAAATCATTGTTTGGATTAGCTCCTTGATTAAGGGGGAGTTAATTTTTATGGAGATATTATACTATATTTCTATGCTTTGTATATTTGTCTATGGACTAACCTTGCAGGAGAGCAGCACATTAGGTTTGGAAAGAAATATCCAACTAAGGGGGAGATTTTTATCGTAAGATGCTGGAAGGGTTGATCAAGGAAGGCCTCCTCAAACCCGTTGCAAACTACAAACCCAAGAATCCCATAGTCAACGCTGACAAGAGCAAGTACTGCGCTTTCCATCAATATCATGGCCATACCACCGACAACTGCGTGGGGTTACGGTACGAAATTCAGAATTTGATAGAGGAAGGAAAGTTGGAGCATCCCCGTGGACCTAATATAATCGGAAACCCTTTTTCGAACAACAACAGTGAACTCCATTGAATGGGTGCCAAAGAAGATTGCCGCAGAGCCAGTTCCTCCGCCTCTTCCAGCCAGGTCCTCATCGAATGTCCACGTCAGCTACGATGTTTGTGATTGCTCCAAATGCCTTGAGTATGAGTCCCAAGACATGATCAGGGGTAATTCTCCCAGAAAGTAGAAGAAGAAGTCCTCTCAACAGAAACTGAGAGAAAGATATGAAGCTGGAGATACCAGTGTGGGTACACTCTGTTAGTGTAAACTGCAGGTGATATCGTAAATGATTTCCCAAATTCCAGTTGATATCGCAGATGATTTCCTGTACTGAAATTTATATAGTTGTATATTTCTTGTTTATTATTTAATGGACTAATGTGCTAATATAATATGTATAGTCTATGGTTTATGTTCATATTTCAGACTGCAATAGGATCGAAGAAAGAGCTAGACACGTGTGGAATATTGGAAGGAAATGATTTATGCATAAATAACATTTTATGCATAAATTCGTTATTTTGGCAACAACAATTAAAAATGTGTGGAGACTTGGTCAAGGAGTTGTTGCTGAATAAAAGAAGAGTACAAGGTTAATAAAGCTTGGGAGTACAAGGTGTTGAAGTTGGACTTGGAGATAAATCAACTCGATTGCTATTTTTGAGGAAGTGGGTGCTTAAATCAAGGAACAACCTCAACCTCTTCCCCACTCTTCCTCAACGTGCAATTACAGCCCCAAGGCTTTTTATTGAGTAGCCTTCAAGTAAATTGAATACTATAAATATTCTTGGAAGGTTTCATTTGAAGACAAGCCAACACACGCCATTTCATACACACCTTCGAAGCATATAGAGATAGATTTCTTTGTTTGGTTCTTTTAGTCCTTCCTCCCTTGTATAATTTCGCGCTTGATTACATTGGTATCGAGTTGTGTGAAGGCTAGGATAGGATTCCGTTCTTTATCTCTTGTTCCATAGAGCTCATATTGTTATAGCCACAGGGAACATTTTCGACTTTGTAAATTCATTTTAGTGATTATAAAGTCTTGCCTAAGAAGCACTCTCAAGTTATATTTATATAACTTGAGAAAAACAATTTTGGTGTTTTTATTCCGCTGCAATCTCTTTTACAAAATTGTTTTATTTTCGAAGTGTGTGTGTGCTATCCCAAGTGCTATCGTTGGTGCTGTTATCACCTTGGATATCACTTGTGATTCTGGCCGTGACAATTTCACACTCGGAGAGCCATTTGGGAGGTTCGATTACTACGTACTCTACTCCAGCCAGTCCTCCCTTCCTCTAGGCCACGCAGCTTTAGAGCAGACAGGGGTGGGAAAGCCGAAAAATCTTGCTGACACTAGAGTTCAGGCCTCAGGACACCGAAATACCTCAAATCTTGACAATCTCACTGCCAGTCAGAAGCCTAACCCCCCACGGGATCAGCCAAGGTTCAATCTGCTCAGCTTCAGAGCACGGGCTGGCAAAGGAAATTCAAAGTCAGCTTGGCACTCGCACTCAATCAACGTGCTAACCAAGGGCGGCCACCGCCACAAGCAGCCTCAACACAATCCCGAGGCACCACCAAAAGCTTTACCTCGCAAGAGGAAGACAGGAAACGGATGGCTTGATGACTCTCCTTCTCCGGAAAGAGACCAGATCTACGATTCCCGACTGTATGGCAGTATGCTCACCTTCTGTGACGAAGACCTGCCGAGAGACGAATCAGGGCACAATGAAGCTTTGTACATTACTCTCCGGCTCAACACCATATCTCTCCCTGGAGTATTGGTAGACAAAGGATCAGCAGTTAACGTCCTCCCTCTCAGCATGATGCGAGCCCTACGCATCGACGAAGGCCACATAATTCCATCTGCTCGGACTATCATGGCCTACGACAGCACGTCTCGTCCCATCCTGGGGATGGTGACTCTGGATCTTTGGTTCGAAACCCAAATGGTGCCAGCAAAATTCCACGTAATGGACATTCCATCCGAATTCACAGCTCTATTGGGACACCCTTGGCTACACCACATGAAAGCCATAGCTTCCACTCTCCATCAATGCGTCAATTTTATTAACCGACAAGGAGATCTTGAAGTCATCAGAGGAGACAGTTTCCTCATAGGGAACGAAGCCGAGACAACAGCCAAGCGTGCCCGCAGCCAGGCACCGAGGCTACCTCCTTCAAGCCGACCAAGGGACTATCAGGGCAAATCTCATCAGAATCCCTCAGATTCCGGAGATGCTAACTATATCAACGTCCTCGAGCAGGCAGACCCTGAAGCGGTCAGATACATCAAGTTCAATTGCCGTTTCCGACACTTGGAAGCAGACTGGAAAGAAACCTTGAACATCGCAATGATGCGGGCACGTAAACCCCCTATCCCCGATCGGAGATTTGTCAGCATCCTTCAATCCTACTCTCTGGCCCTGCCAGGTGAGGAAATCTTCGTGATAGAGGTCAACAAGCATCGTCACACCCGTGATGAATGCATGGCAGTCGTATGGGATGTCCTCCATGAGGAATTGCCCGCCGAACCCCTCTTCTCGAGCGAAGGGCATAATGTTTTCCTAGCAGCTCCAACAGCGCAGCAGGACGCGAGGCGTCCTTATGTCTGGGTTGAGCCGTCAGATGACAATGAATCAGGACTCTCCGGAGTCGAGGACGCGACAGATCCGCGGGAAGATCCCTATATACATCTGCTCTGTTTCGAGGACGTCACCAGTTCCGATGATGTCACCTACGACAAGGGCTCCAATACCATGGAAATTGTCAAGCTCAACATCCCGTACAGGCAGTTATCCGACGAATGGAAACAACTGGTTGACACGACAAAGAACCCCTCTGATCAAGTGAATGACGACGACTTCGTTAACATCATCTTTTCCAGATATCCCGATGATACCAAGGATCCGGTCCTTATTATCAGATTCTGCAATGCCAAAGTTACCCTCGACAACTTCCTACTCATGGTAAATGAGGCCCTGGCCAATCGAGCTCAGAGCTAGTCATCACTTCCGACTACCAGCCCCAGTGGCAACCAGCCCGTGCCGTCAGTCAAGCTCACAGCCACAAGCGCCGCCAAGGCCAAGGGCAGCAGCAAAGGAGACAAAGCTCCTCACCCTATCATGAATCAGATCAACCTCAGGAACGCTTCCAGTAGCCACCCTGAAAACATCTGTAAGAGTCTTCCCCGCAAGACAAATTCGGCTTCCAAGGAAAGGAATGATCACCTCAGCATCAACATGCTCAAGTTCGATCATGCTCCCAGTCGTCACGGCCACAGACTCAGGCACCCCGCCAGCAAACTGCTAGCTCTGATAGACTTGGCGATCCAGCGAGATCACGAGACTATCAACATCGCAGAATTCAATACCCCCGTGGGTTCAATCAAGCAGATATGGGCGAACTTCTTGGTAACCGAGATCAAGGAGGGCCGCATGGAATGTCCCAGCCCGACTTCCTTCGTCAATATAATCCAAGTGTTTCCGCCATTCGGGGATTTGGATGTGATCACAGTTCTAGACACTAGTCAGACGGCGCGCACCTACGGAGACTGTTTAGCTCTCGCAAGGAAAGCCCTCATGGAACTAGCCGCTCAAGAGAACCGTCTTTGGGACGAGAAACAAGCTCAAAAGACCCACAGAGACCAAGCCCTTAAAGTGTCACAAGCAGCTTCAGACAGAAAGCTAGAAGGAGTACCTAACCAAATAGAAGGAAGGGTACCAGCGCTTATCTCCCCGATGACCTAGGAGATGGAATGGCACAGTATAAGGAGTACCTAACCAAATAGAAGGAAGGGTACCAGCGCTTATCTCCCCGAGAAAAGCAAGTTCTCTGTGAAAGCGACGACGAAGACGATGAAACCATTCTCTTCCAAGCCGGGCATGAAGTCAACAGAACCGGAATCCCAAGGGTCCTGGGAGGATGGGGACGAATCATTTCCGCTCTCAAGCTAAAAGGTCAACTTAGGGAGGAAGGTCTATTAAAAAGAAAAGAAAGATGGAAATACATCTCCAGCAACTACTCAGGGAGATTCCACAGACTGCGGCATTCGTTTACAGAAACGATCAACCGGGGCAGGAGCCAGTTACATGGGCAGATGTTCTGGAAGCCGTGTACTCACCTTCCGACATACCCGCCACTCAGATAAAGCAGAAGGGAAAGCTCTCCCCGATGGAAGTTTATCTAGACTTTCGCACACAGTTCAAGGAAGCACTGGCTATTCTCACATGGGAAGAAACACATGCGCTAACTCTGAACGTAGGCCCCACTGCAATAAATTTGATCTAGCCCAAGAGTGGACGAAAATTAGCAAACCATGAATATCGCCAAACCCAACTCCAAAATGCCCTGAGCATGCTCAGCAAGAAGGAAAGGAGTGCGGTATACCGTGAAGAGATCAAGGAGACTGTTCGCTTGAACCAAGAACTCTCTAACCTCCCCCGGAGGGTCAGCAACGCACAGTTCAGTTCTGGCAACCACTGTTGCGCACTGACGTTCGAACAGCTACGGCAATCCATAAACTACCTCCCC
This sequence comes from Adenophora triphylla var. japonica, assembly GCA_022495995.1. NCBI lineage: Eukaryota > Viridiplantae > Streptophyta > Magnoliopsida > Asterales > Campanulaceae > Adenophora > Adenophora triphylla. Next base: position 206,710 of record JAFEMH010002015.1, on the reverse strand, counting down.
ACGGAGGCACCCAAGCCATTATCCTGGGACATAATCCGGAAAGCTGTCGAAGCCCCCGGAAATGCATCCACAATCAATGAATTGAGAGAAGACATATGACCCTATGCTTCGAGGAATCCTCCTCTGACTATGGCTCAACTCAGAGCGACCTGTTCAGAAGGAACCAAACCTGATGTCAGCATCCTAACCCGATCGGGTCAAATCCATGCATTACCACCTAAGGCCACTAAAAAGCCAACGGAGCCAGAACCGCAACCCGGCCTGCCCGAAGACACAAGTTCCGTGAAAGAGGACCCGATCCTCACTCATCTCAAGCAGACCCAGGCGAACATTTCCATTTGGTCCCTGCTCACATCCTCATATCCTCACAAGCTCAAGCTAGAGGAAAGTCTGGCCCTCACCATGGTCCCCGTGGACGCAACCCCAGACGAAGTAATTCAGATGATCGACAATATCCACTACGGCAACATTATCACCTTCACAGATTTGGACCTGCCAAAATTTGGGGCTGATCACAATGAGCCGCTCTACATCACAGTCCAGCTGGACGAGCGTCGCCTTCCCCGTGTGTTGGTAGACGGAGGTTTCGGAATGAATGTCTTGCCCACCAAGATGATGGACCTGCTTGACATCAAGCCCACAGATCTGAAGCCTTCAGTCCACACTGTCAAGGCCTATGACTCCACTTCCCGTACAGTTCTCGGGGTTGCTACTCTTAACATCTGGTTCGGCAAGCGGATGATCCCCACCGAATTCCAAGTGTTGGACATTCCTATCACTTTCACAGCCATCCTGGGGCGACCCTGGCTGCATCAGATAAATGGCGTGGCATCCACCCTTCACCAGTGTATCAAGTTCATGCAAGGCAACGAGCTAACCACAGTCTACGGCGACAGCGTCACCACCGAGAGGACCTGCACCAACGGCATTCCAGTGTTAGAGATCAAGCATGATGACGACATGGCATTAACTGGATTCACCTTGGAACCTCCAAGATCCAAATATGCAATGTGGACCTTCCACTGTTTCAAGACAAAATCCCTCCCACCATGAAGATGATGAAACTCATGAACTTCATCCTAGGATTGGGGCTCGGCAAAAGGTTACAAGGCCAACACCAAGTCATCGAAGTCAAGGACCACACTACAGTCCAGGGGCTCGATTATGTGCCAACACCAGCTGATATCAGAGAAAGCAAAAGGCTCGCCTGCACCAAGGCAGCAGCCCGCAAAAGGGGAACCTCCAACGGCACACCCAACCTCCGACCTTACAGTTTCGACCTCGCTCATTACTTCACCAAGGGAACCGACAGCAGAACTGAGGGGACCGACAGCAGAACTGAGGGGACCGATAGTGGAACTGATGAAGATGAGAAAGAAGCAGGGAAAGTCAGCACAGAGACTACAGAAAGGATGGAAAAGCTAGCACGAGACCTCAAGCGTTTCAGAGGACTCAAAGCTAATCCGATAAGGGAGCGTGCCTCGACATCACAGCTCTACCTGGACCAATTGCCACCACAGACCAGCACGAGTACACATTCAATGGAAGCCCAGACATAGAAGAGCAACTCGAAACACTCTTCACGGGAAACATCGTTCGGGTCGGCGCCGAGGCCATATTCGAGAGAGTAACTCCAAAGCGAAGGAACCAAAATTCATAGAAGACGCTCTCGGTGGACCCGCTCTACAGTAGTCTTTTTGAAGAAGTCATGGAGGTGCCAAACTGATTGACTGGGCTCCGAAACAAAGATGATCGCCATGATCGGGACAACGAAGCCAAGCCTCTCGACCCCGAACCCTCATCAAGCATCCAAAGAATGCCACCGAAAACTGGGTAACTTTCACCGGACCAAGGGCAAGCCAGACAGAAATGGAAGACAAGCTGGGCCTGCACCCACATCTCCCTAAATTCGGTCTCAAACCCTCTGAGTCAGTCCTTGTCAAAGTCCAGTCCTCTGAGTCATCCAACGGCCTTACGCCGGACGACCATGATAATGTAGCCAACAATGTATTTCCGTTCGCATCTAATGAAAAGTCTGACCTTTCGGAGTATCCCCTAATTGACACTTTAACAACTGATAAGTTAACAAACAACTTAAAAGACATTAATAATGACTCACTTGATAAAGAAGCAGACATATTAAACGAACAATACATTAAAGAAGTTCTCAAGCGTGTAGTAGACCAAGAGGACAATCGGGCCCAAGCTGCCGAAGAGGTTATGATCAAAGTGAACCTGGGGTCAGTGCAAGAGCCTAAAGAGACACAAGTGGGCAGTTTCTTCGCCGATGCAGAAAAAGAATCTCTGATAAACCTCCTCAAGGAGTACGTTGACGTGTTCGCCTGGTCATATCAGGACATGCCATGACTCGATCCCTCAATCGTGGAGCACAAAATTCCCCTGGATCCAGAATCCAAGGCTGTCAAACAGAAATTGCGCAAGATAAGCCAGAGTAGTCCTTGCAAGTGAAAGAAGAAATTGAGAAAATGCTCCGCGTTTGTTTCATCAGAGTAATTGAGTACCCGACCTAGCTCTCCAACATCGTGACGGTCACCAAGGCTAATGGAAAGGTCAGATGCTGTGTGGATTTCCGAGATCTCAACAAGGCCAGCCCTAAAGATGATTTTCCACTACCGAACATCGACATGCTAGTCGACACCACGACAAATTTCGAAGTAAAATCCTTCGTGGATGGGTTTGCCGGATACAATCAGATCAAAATCTCCGAGGAAGATCAAGCCAAACTGCTTTCACCACTCCGTGGGGGGACATGTTGCTACACGATCATGCCGTTCGGTTTAAAGAACGTTGGGGCTACCTACCAGCGGACTGCAACAGCCCTCTTCCATGTCATGATTCACAAGGTAATCGAAGTATATGTCGACGACATGATCATTCACTCCAGAGGATCAGACATGCATCACATGACAGATCTGAGAAAGTTCTTCAACAGACTCAGAAAGCACTCCATGAGATTGAATCCTGCGAAGTGCACTTTCGGCGTCAAGCGAGTCAAAGTACTGGGGTATATGGTTACAGAAAGAGGTATCAAAGCCGATCCCAAAAAAATCAAGGCCATCATCAACATGAAGCCGCCTCAGACACTGACAGAAGTGAAAAGTTTCATGGGAAGACTTCAGTACATCAGTCGCTTCATCAATCAGTTGACATCTCTCTGCGAGCCAATGTTCAAACTGATGAAAAAGAATGCCGACATCAAATGGGACTCCGAGTGCCAGACAGCCTTTGAGAAAATCAAGACATACTTGGTGAATCCCCCAATCCTGTGCCCACCACATGAAGACAAGCCACTCCTCTTGTACTTGACAGTAACAGACACGTCAATTGGAGCAATGCTGGCACAAGAACAGAAAGATTCCAAAGTTGAGCATGCAATCTACTTTGTAAGCCGAAAGCTTCAGGGAAGTGAACTCTACTCAAAGATTAGAGAAAACTTATACCGCCTTGGTATGGGTAGTCGGGAAACTGAAACACTACATGCAGTCACATTCAGTGTTCCTGGTCTCCAAAATGGACCCTGTCCGATATCTCTTTGACAAGCCATCCCTGTCAATGAGACTAGCCAAGTGGTCATTCTTCCTGGCCGAGTTCGACATCAAGTACATGGTCAGAAAATCAACAAAGGGCAGAGTAATGGCAGATCAGCTGGCAGACTTCCCAAGCAGTGAACCCAAGGGTCCTGATTCGCAATTTCCGGATGACGGAATCTTTTCACTCGACAGCGTAAACCGCTGGCAATTCTTCTTCGATGGGGCAGCCAACAAGAAGGGAAATGATATTGGAATGCTCCTTGTCGATCCCAAGGACGAGCACACTCCCATAGCCATCAAACTAAATTTTGAGACAACCAACAATGCAGCAGAGTATGAAGCTTGCGCATCCGGTCTAGAAGCCGCTCTCGAGCACAACATCTCAGAACTGGAAGTGTACGGAGACTCAGCATTGATCATCAATCAGGTGTCCAACTAATGGAAGACGATAGATTCTGGCCTCCAGAAGTACCACACGTACATGGAGGAGCTCAATGCTCAGTTCAAGGACATCTCTTTCCATTATTTGCTAAGAGACAGGAACCGCTTCGCAGATGCCCTGGCTACCCTAGCATCTCTTGTCGAAATTCCCGAAGGTATATCAGTAAAACCCCTCAGAATAGGCAGACGGGAAACACCCGCTTACTGCTGTGAGATCGAAGTTAAAAATGAACCGATTGACGAACCCTGGTACAATCAAATCTACCGGTACCTCCAAAATGGAGAAGCTTCCTTCACAAATGAAGATGGAAAATACAAAGAAGGGATCAAAGCCAAAAACATGATGGCACTAAAACGTGTGGCATCCCATTTCGTCATTCTGGGGGGTATGTTGTACAAGAAACGCCACCAAGGGCCACTCCTTCGGTGTGTAAATAAAGAAAAAGCCAGCGAGCTAATGAACGAAGTTCACAACGGAACCTGCGGTCCGCACATGAACGCTAGAGCACTGACACAGATCATCCTCCGTATGGGATACTATTGGGTATCAATGGAAACAGACTGCATCCAGTTCGTCAGAAGCTGCGACAAATGTCAACTGTTCTCCAACCTCAATCACATTCCTCCTCATGAACTCTATTGCATGACTACACCATGGCCTTTCGCCACATGGGTAATCGACGTCATCGGCCAAATCACTCCACCAGGAGCAATGGTCACGAGTTTATATTAGTCGCAGTTGACTACTTCACCAAATGGGTAGAAGCCAGATCGTACAAGGTACTGAATTCTAAAAAGGTGGCCGAGTTCATCAAAGAGAACATCATGTGCCGATATGGAGTGCCCAACGAGATCATATTCGACAATGGGACTCACTTCGAAGGAGATTGTGACCAACTGCTAACCGAATTCAGAGTTACACGCCACAAGTATTCTCCCTACAGACCACTGACTAATGGTACAGTAGAGGCAGCAAACAAGACTCTCGCAATGATAATCAGAAAGATGACCGCCAGAGGTCGGGATTGGCCCAAAAAGCTACATCTAGCCCTCTGGGGATACAGAACATCAGTCAGAACCGCCACAGGGGAGACTCCTTTCGCACTTACATACGGAATGGAAGCAATGTTACTCGTGGAATTGGAAATTCCATCCCTCCGAGTCCTCTCGGAAAACGGGATCAATAAAGTCGAATGGCTATAGAGCCGTCACGACGAACTTTCTCTACTCGACGAGAGCAGATTGAAAGCCATGGAACACACTCGTGCCTACCAAAGCAGAATGGCCCGAGCGTTTGATAAGAAAGTCAAGGTCCGAGACATCAGAGAAGGCGACTTGGTGCTAAAGGAAAAGCCTCATACCCAGACCAATCCCCTCGGAAAGTGTGAGCCTACCTGGATAGGCCCGTTCGTGGTACAAAGAATCTTCTCCGGAGGAGCCATGAAGTTAGCAGATTTGGACGAAAACCCTTTCGTTAACCCCGTGAACGGAAGCAAGCTCCGCAGATACTTCGTTTGAGGAATAACACGAGTCAACTCTCCTTCCCCATACACCACCCCTCAGTAAAATTAAAGTGCTAAAAGAGTAATACCCAATTGGATACATTCCCGATAATCATCCAGGTAAAAAAACAGGGTCGCACTTCTTTTGTCTTTGTTTTTCTCAATATCACCTAAAGTGTCGAACTACAGTGACCTGAGTCCCTTAGTCCAATTGTAAAAGGGGAACGTAGGCAGCCATCATTGGTTCGGTCTCAAAAACAAAAAAAAAAGAAATAAGCATCAATTGCTTGTGTTTCGAAAAACTCTTTTCAATTAACCTACAAATTCATAACGGTTAAAATAATATTTGATGAGTTCAAGCACGGTCAACTCTTGACTCGCTACACGCTAGCAAAACTACAATAAAACATTAATCAATTAATGTGTCTGCAATGACAGTGGGTGGATACTACGGACAGCAAGGTCAAGCTAGTCTCCCGTACTTGGTCCTTCATCCTTCTTCCCCTTCCCTTTTCTGCGGCGAGTATTCTTCACCTTCACAGGGAATATTCCCGTAGTCCTTCTACCTGGCTCAGGGACCCTTCCCGATGCATTTGTCAAGCCTGCAGCTGCCAACGCAGCCCTTTCCCTAGCTCTATCTTGAGCTGCCTCTCTTCGAGCCATCATGATCGTGCTTTGATCGGCCTCCCGACTAGCATTGGCCTCATAGTCAGCCATGTTATCCCCAGTACGATTCTGAGGGTTAGCTCTCGCTTCGGCCCTCCTCAAAGTCGAGCCGTCAGGGTAATCAAGACTCAACAGCTCCCTCCGTCTCCACAAGATGGCCATCTGTGTCTCCCCCATACACTCTTCGTACCAGTTCAGATACTGCGTAAACAGAACAGTGCCCCCTCTCCGGTGAAAGAGAACCCTGGCAGGAAAGGACGCGTATTGCCACAACCGTGTGAGAATCAATAGCGTCTAAGGATCTTCCATCAGCAGAGATCCCACCTCGAAGGTAGCAGTATGATCCAAACCCGTCAATGGCACCAGCTCCAGCCCGTACTGTAGCAGCAACAAGGATGGAATGTAGAAAGCAGTCTGGGACAACCCCGGTACTCTGACAACCAAAAGACCCTCCTGAGCGGTCCGAAAAGTCTGTAACTTCCAATGAGGAACCCACCATCGCAAGTGATGCGTGCGGAGCTTGGCCATCCAGAGCTCCAGTTCAGCCTGATCGCCCCCTATCACCAGAGGACGTCGAGAAAAGGACCAAGCGTCACAAGACACTGGCACCTCGGGCATCATCTGCAATCGCTCCCTCAACCATATAGTGAGCATAGCGGGACTCCCTCCCCACATGTATCGGCTGCCGGTCGCCATCCGACCTATGCCCAGGAACGTCTCGCCCAGGACCAAAGGCACGATGTCTCCCCCATTCCGGCACTGCCTCACCAGGTCCAGTACATTGTGATGGCACACACCCAGGGACGTAAATGTGAATAAAGTAGCAATCGCGCACAGAGCAAAAGCGTCCCACGCAAAAATGCTCCCTGAAATTGCTCGGGATTTCACGCGGATGCGGAAATGCGGTTGTCTTTCGCGGAGGGTTGGTGTCTGAGACCTCGCTTTCGGGAAGGAGAGGAGTCGCCACGCGGTTTTTGTATTTTGAGCCCAAACTTTGAGAAATGGCTATTGTTTGAAAAAGGTGTCATTTTTTATTGGTACCAAAAACTTAAGAAAAGGCTTTTGAAAACGGGGAGTCATTTTTATTGGCAGCAAAAATGAGTAAAAATCTTTTTAGTACCATAGATTGTTAGGTTCGGAGGTCACGTTACGTTTCGGGAAGAGTATATTGAGATCACCCGAAACGCCTCGTATGACGAGTCTTTCTACCTTTCTCGAAATCGTGTGCGTGTGTGTGTGTGTTTGCATTTTGAAAGGGGGACTTGAATGACAAGCTTAATCTTGGTTTGAATGTCAAACGTTGATTAGGTGATTCCTTTTGAAATGGCGAGCGTTTGAATGACAAACGTCGGTTTTGAAGTTTTTAGGAAAAATGACGCGAATGCTGATTTTAACTGTTTATCTTAAGTGTCAAATGTTGACTTTTATGAAAGGAGCGTTTGAATGTCAAACGTCGGATTTAGAGTTTGAAGATGAGCGTTTGGATGCCAAACGTCATTTTGCACATTTTGAAAGAGAGTTCGAATGTCGAACTCCGGTTTTGAACCGGGCATGTCATTGTTAACGATTTTACGGGAAAAACGTATTAAATGATTTTGAATGTCAAAAGTCGGCTTTTAAGTTTGAAGATGAGCGTTTGGATGCCAAACGTCATTTCGCGCATTTTGAAAGAGAGTTCGAATGTCGAACTCCGGTTTTGAACCGGGCATTACATTGTTAACGATTTTACGAAAAAAAAACGTATTAAATGATATGCGATCAACGAATCGGGTTGCGACTCGGACTTTGAAAAGTAAATACTATCACGATCCAAACGGGTCTGACTTTGTAAATGACAGTATTTAAATGCGGTATCGACGGAATCAAACGATCCGAAATTGGTAAAGTACGATCGACGAGCCAAACAGCTCGAAATTGTAAAGTACGATCGACGAGCCAAACAACTCGGAGTTGTAAATTTGCGTGAAAGTAAATGACGATCGACGGATCAAATGGTCCGGAATTGTAAATGACATAAATTTAAATGACGATCGATGGATCAAACGATCCAGAATTGTAAATGACATAAAAGTAAACGGAACGGGGTCGGAACGCCGTTTTAACCTGAGATTACTTCTCTTACGGGAAGAGAAGAGGATCTAGGGGCTAAAACGTATCAGACCCCGTTAGACGGAGGCGTCTACATTTCAACAACGTCGTCCGAAACGGTTGTAGCGATTGGCACGTATACCGAGACAGAACGAGAGTTTTAGAGAGAGAGGGAGCTACCTATGGCTAGGGTCGGCTCCTTTGGCTCGGTGGGCGTATACGGGATACGAAAGTGTATTTGGAATGGTGTTTTGAAGTGGCGGGGGTTGTATTTGATCGAAATACGGAGTTTTCACGCAAAACGAGGTAAAATCGGGGCTCGGGAGGAGGGAAACCAGTTTAGGTCGTGAGGTTTTTGTGAAAGGGAGTGATTTTTTGTTGTTCTAAATGGCTTTGACAGCCTCTGTATTTATAGGTGTAATTCCAGGATCAGTCCGGACGGACTGAGGGTAAAATCCAGGGGGTTTTGTGAAACTTTGGAAATTGGAGGGACTTGCTGGCAATTCCAAATTTCCTGCAAATGAGTTCGGCCGGACTGAGACTGCATACCAGGGATATTTTTGTCTTTTCACTCTGAATTTGATTGAAAGGTGATGGGGGAGCTGTGGCATGTGAGCCACGTGTCCCTGTGACTCACAGGCCATGGATTTTCGTGTCGTTATCTCCCGGTTTTGTCCATTTTTAAAATAACAGTCCGGAAAATGTCCGAAATGCCCCCGGAAAGTGCCGGAAAGTGCATTTTTCAGGGAAAGCCGTACTTTTATGTGCAATGACGTGTGTTAAGTACGCTTTGACGTCGGGATGCACGGGGCAGTCCCGGGACGTCTCGTTGGCTTGGCAACGGGGAGCTTAATGGGTTCTGGTTAGCCTGGAGCTGGCCAGTTAACGGATTCCGGTTAACTTTCTAACGGATTTTGACGATCCGGATTTGGGTACTTACACTCCCCTCGACACCGGCAAATTTATCGGGCAGCCCCGAAATGTCGACATAGTCTATGTTCAATATTAGCATCCCGTACGCTTCTTCTGCCGAGTTACCAAGCAGAGACACTAACTTCTCAACAGTGGCCATGCCACCCGCCAAGGGAAGAACTAGCTGTTCCGTCTCAGGTCCTCCTAAAATGGCCTGGAAATCTTCAAATGTGGGAGTAATCTCGTTGTACGAAAAGTTGTACACATGCCTCCGTACGTCCCAGAAACGAGCCGCAGCTCTCAACAGATCCCAATCTGGCATGAGCTCCTTCAAAGCCCAAACAGATTTCATCCCGTAACAACCCTCGAAAAAACCCTTGTTTTGTCTCGTGTGGTGCCGTACCCACGACTGGAACTTGTCCAAGTATCGCTCTTGTATCTGAGACGATAGCATAGGAAATGAAGCCATGGAAAGAGCAAAGAAAAACTTCAAGAATTTGAGAGAAATTCAGTTGATTGATCGAAGCAAACGTGCAGTTTTCACAAATTGCAAAAGCTGAACTGCAATTTAAAAGAATCTGAAAATTGAGTCCAAGTCCGACCATTTGTTTTCAAGTTAGTAGACTGGGTCAACTCTGCTGACCATTGCTACTTTCAATTTGGAAACATTTCCAAACCATACCCTGTTCAAGCCTCTTTGAAACTGCATGCACCCCTAGTTTCAATCAACCACTGCTAACACCACTTCAGCCCCGGGCTCGTGCAACAGTGCAATTAATTAAATAACAGTGCCTATAGGCATAAATTTTGACCAGTTAAAATTTTTGTGCATGTTTCATTTTTATTTATTTTTGATCAACCTACTTGCTTATTTGCCAAAATAACCGAAGGTAATCACTAAATAAATGGGCAAAATACAAGGTTCCGCCTCAAGGGCGCCTTTTCAAGTACAAGTCAAATTGTTTTACACAATACACACATTTTGTCTAAAAATAAAGCTAAAGAGGACTACTCGGAGTCCTGCTCGTCTTCCGAACACTCAAAGTACTGCCCCGCAGCAGCCGGGTCCACCGAGGACAAGTAATCTCCAAATTCCTCCAGGCGGGAATACGAGAAAGGCAGCCTCTGCTCCTGTACCCTCAAGGACTCTCCCTGTTCGTGCCCCAAGAACGAAGAGTGACGAGCTCCGAACCCCGCCGTCTTGCCAGAGAACTGGTTGAATCCCTGCGTAAAGTCCCCCCACCAGTCGTGGAGGCAAACGAGTCCCTTGGCCTAGATGGCCTCGGCTCATGTACAGTCGCACTCCTCCGAAAATTGCACCGCAGGAACTCCACGAGTCTCCTGGCGTAATTGGCCCACCCGTCCAACTGTCTCACGGCCTGGTTGTACGTACGACCAGACACCTGCAAACCAGGAAAGTTGTCAAAAGAGGCCAGACACCTGCAAACCAGGAAAGTCGTCAAAAGATAAACAGACAGCACAGATGCAACATTTGAAGAATGCTACTATCAAGTACAGAAAATCAAAAGCACTCACCATAGCATTGGGGTCCACTCTGTACCGAGGTCTCGTCTCCTCCAGAATAGGGATCACCAATCGCCTGCGAGAACCATCCAGACCCTCATACGCCAGCCTAGCGCGAGGGAGCGGGTAGTCTTGGGGATATCCAGGGCCCTCGCCCTCCCTGTGCTGCACCTGCGGGCTCCTCAGCCTCGTCCTCAAGAAGATGTCATAGTCGGCACCCTCTATGATATACTCTGTATAGAACACCCCCTGTCTGTACCGCTCCAGATCCTCCATCGGTATCAACAATGGATGCTGCATGTGTGGAGGCGGGTCCATCGGCACCATAGGAAGGGACCATGGACCATGCTGATAGGTCACCCTCTCCCCCAGATACATAGCGTCACAATGAAGCCCCACCAGCAGCTTCCGCCGACGTGTGACCTCTCTAGCAGCCTGAACCACAACAAGATTAATCCGGTTCCACCAAGTCAGCTGGATCCGCCCGGAAAACTCTCGACTTAGGGCCAGAGATACCTCCTCGTAAGTCAGTCGAGTACCCTCCCTCGATGACGCCGGCTTCTTCGCCTCCTTCTGCCAAATCAACATGGCACGGAACAAGGACTCATACGCCTCCTTGATCTCCCATCTCAGCGGGTGGAACACCTCCAAGGCCCATACCTGTCAAGCACATGGAAAGTTATGTCAGCTACAAAGCAAATACATACGAGTACAAAAATGAGACAAGGAAGAGAAAAAGACGGGAACTTACATCCAAAGCAAACGAAAAGCAGCATAAGGTGTTCTCCTCTCCCCGCGAGAACCTATCCAAGGCATGGTAGAGCTCGGCCAGTCCAGCCTCCCCCCATTCAAACCCTCTCACGGCGTCCAGATCAGTCAGCGAGCCGAGTAAAGGGAAGTGACATGATGTGTCAGAAGTAGGAAACAGGGTCGCTGACAAAGCAAACCATATGAACCCTCGAGCCAGACGCTCTGCGGTCATCCTCGGAGACCCCTCCACATAAGCAATAATACCCCTCCTCAGATGAGCCTCCATCGGCCCGTACTGAATACCCAAGCCCCTGGCATCAATTATATCAAAACCCAGCAGCTCCGACAACTGCCCCGGGGTGTAGCCATCCACCCACACCAGCGTGTTACCCCAGAATGGCAACCCAGTGATCGCCGCAAAGTTAGTGGGAGTATCTCCCACAACGCTCTAACTGCCTCGAAGGCTCCCCAGCTCTTCAAGTTATGAACGTCAACTGTCCCTTGCCCGTGCAGGTGAACACAGCAAGAATACGTTAATACAGAAACGACGTCAACAGAGTGCACGAACGCATGTCAAAATGATGAGACACAAATATAGTTCTTATTTTCCTAAAATATGTCCATCCCAGTTGGAGTATTAACGGTCCAAAATCCCAAAAGGGTACAAAACATTTCGAAAAATACGTCGAACCCGGAACTTCCAAACCTTTCGAAAAATCCGTCGAATTCGAAACTTTTAAAACATTTCGAGAAATCCGTCGAATTCGGAAATTTCAAAAAATTTCGAAAACTCCGTCGAATTCGAAAATTTCAAAACCTTTCGAAAAATCCGTCGAACCCGAAACTTTCAAAACATTTCGAAAACTCCGTCGAATTCGCCCAAAAGGGTACAAAACATTTCGAAAAATCCGTCGAACCCGGAACTTTCAAACCTTTCGAAAACTCCGTCGAATTCGAAAATTTCAAAACCTTTCGAAAAATCCGTCGAACCCGGATCTTTCAAAACATTTCGAAAACTCCGTCGAATTCGGAACTTTCAAAACATTTCGAAAACTCCATCGAATTCGGAAATTTCAAAACATCTCGAAAACTCCGTCAAATTCGGAACTTTCAAAACATCTCGAAAAATCCGTCGAATTCGAAACTTTCAAAACATCTCGAACATTTCGAAAAATTACTCTGTGCCGAATTAAACTTACTTTAATTTCGGAAAACACCTCTAGGCATGGAATTTTGCAACCAAAATTTTTATGTCATCTACCCATAACGTCAATTGAACTACAATCTAGTCAATTTCGACAAAGGCGCATAGCAAAGTCAAAAGCCCCAATTCGGGCACCAAGAACCCTAACTCATTTCTAGTCAAATTCCTAAAATTCAAAGAATGCACATTCTTAAATTAACAGAATTTAGAGGAAGTTTACCTGTCTTTCGATCCCTCCCTTGGATTTGTGAGTGTCCCGAGCCGGATAAAACTCCGACGGATCCACGGGAAGAACCATGGTTCGAATGGTCCTCACCAACCTCGTTCTTTCGTTGTCGGTCCTCCTATGGCGAACCATTGGTCCCAAACCGGCATCCATGTTAATTTTCCCTCAAAAATTTGAACAAAACTCTCGAAATGGGGTGATTTTCTTCTCTCCTTTCTCTCTTCCTCGCCTGAAAAAATGGTGGAAATGGACTGGTTTGCGTCGGCCTTGGCGCCGATTTGAATCTGGTCAAATTCAGTCCAAGTCCGGCCAGACTCTTTTTCAGCTGAAAAGATTCCTTGTCAATTTGGCCCCTCAGCTTCTCGCAGTTTCAATTTTACCCCTTTTGGCCCCCAAAAGTGTAAAATTTCCCCCAAGTTAGACCTTTCTAACACCCCCTCCCCCGAGGTCAAGCCCCGTTAGTCTTCACTAACGTTCGTCTCCAGACGTTAAATTTTCAGTTAGTTTTCACTAACGTTCGTCTCCAGACATTAAATTTCCAGTTAGTTTTCACTAACGTTCGTCTCCAGACGTTAAATTCTCAGTTAGTTTTCACTAACGTTCGTCTCCAGACGTTAAATTCTCAGTTAGTTTTCACTAACGTTCGTCTCCAGATGTTAAATTCCCAGTTAGTTTTCACTAATGTTCGTCTCCAGACTTTAAATTCCCAGTTAGTTTTCACTAACGTTCGTCTCCAGACGTTAAATTCCCAGTTAGTTTTCACTAACGTTTCTCTCCAGACGTTAAATTCTCAGTTACTTTTCACTAACGTTCGTCTTTAGACGTTAAATTCTCAGTTAGTTTTCACTAACGTTCGTCTCCAGACGTTAAATTCTCAGTTAGTTTTCACTAACGTTCGTCTCCAGACGTTAAATTCTCAGTTAGTTTTCACTAACGTTCGTCTCCAGACGTTAAATTTCCAGTTAGTTTTCACTAACTTTCTTCTCCAGACATTTAAATCTCAAATCGACGTTTGACATTCAAACGCTCACTTCCGCCTCAAATCGACGTTTGACATTCAAACGCTCATTTTCGCCCCAAACCGACGTTTGACATTCAAAGGCTCAGTCCCGTCTTCGGACGTTCAATCACAACTCCGTCTCCGACGTCAAAATTCCCATTGGTTTTCACCAACATTTACCTCTCCGACCGCCAATCGTAAGCCCGATCATCCCACCTCAGCGGCCATCAAGGTAAGCCCGCACAACAATCCCTCTTCGGCCATCTTCGTAAGTCCGAATACCTTTTCACTCTAGCAAGTGAACGTTTGCTTCCCCGACCGCCAGTCGTAAGCCCGATCATCCCACCTCAGCGGCCATCAAGGTAAGCCCGCACAAAAATCCCTCTCCGGCCGCCAGTCGTAAGCCTGAACATTCCTCCCCAGCAGGATCCTAAGACCATCCGCCTAAGAAGAAACGTCAATCGATCCCCTCAGTTCCTAACTGGTTTTGTTAGAACTCTGGATGCTTTTCCCCAGCAACGTGTCAGTCTCTCTCGAGACCACATCCCATTCCTAACCCCGTCGTTAGAACGTCAACCCTCTCGTGTTGTTAATAATGCAAGTTTAACGCAACCATTCCCATCATTTCCACCCTATCCCCGGCGGACAAAACCTGGCCGTCATCATAAGTCCAGCACCCAAGGAACAAACGCCTTACAAAATCAACCCCGGTCTGAGGCGCCACACGCCCACAAATGTTTCAGTAACTTCGGTCTGAAGCGCCACACGCCCTCGTAAGTTTCAGCAACTTCGGTCTAAGGTGCCACACGCCCTCGTAAGTTTCAGCAATTTCGGTCTAAGGCGCCACACGCCCTCAAATGTTTCAGTAACTCCGGTCTGAGGCGCCACACGCCCTCGAAAGTTTCAGAAATCTTAGGTTCAGATGCCTCACAATAGTCTCCATTCAGGTCCAGATACCTCGCAATGGTCTTCACTCAGGTTTAGACGCCTCAGAACAGTCTCACTCAGGTCAAGGTCCCCATGCGCAGGCCCTTGCACCTACGAACTACGATCGGCTTGATTCCCGCCTGGGATACGTAGGAATCCTTTCGCTAAGGATCCAGCCAGCTGACCGCCCAGGTCTTTCAAAGTAAGGCATCCCCCAATTTGGATCCTTATCTTTTTCAATGACCCCACTTCCTCCGTAAGTGACGTCGCTGAGGGGCTAACTGTAAGTACCCAAATTCGGATCGCCAAAATCCGTTAAAAGTTAACCGGAATCCGTTAACTGGCCCGCTCCAGGTTAACCGAAACCCGTTAAGCTCCCCGTTCTCAAGCCAACGAGACGTTCTAGGACTGCCCCGTGCATCCCAACTTCGAAGCGTACTCAACACACGTCGTCGCACGTAAAAGTACAGCTTTTCTTGAATAACGCACTTTCCGGCAATTTTCGGGGGCATTTCGGACATTTTTCGGACAGTTATTTAAAAAACGGACAAAACCGGGAATAATGACACGATATTCCATGCCTTGGTGAGTCACAGGACACGTGGCACGTATGCCACAGCTCCCTTGTCAATCTCAATCAGATTTCAGTGTGAAAAGACTAAAATACCCCTGGTATGCAGTCCAAGTCCGGCCGGACTCTTTTGCAGGCAAACCAGAGTTGCCAGCAAGTTCCTCCAATTTCAAAAGTTTCACAAAACCCCCTGGAATTCAGCCTAAGTCCGTCCGGACTCTTTTGAAAATTTCACCTATAAATACAGAGGTCTGTTAACATTTAAAAAAAAAAGAAAACTTATAACCATTTTCTCTCTCAGCCACAGCCCAAACCATTTCAACCCTCTCCTGAGCCCCATTTTGCCTCGATTTACGTGAAAACTCCGCGTTTCAACCAAACACGAACCAAAACACCTCGAAACATCGTTCCAAACACTAAATCGTATCCCGTATACGCCTCCCGAGTCAAAAGAGTCAACCCCTAGCCATAGGTAACACTCTCACTCCCTAAACTCTCGTTCCGTCTTGGTTTACGCGCCAGTCGATACAACCGTTTCGAACGAACGTTGTTGAAATGTAGACGTCACCGTCTAACGGGGTCCGATACGTTTTAGTCCCTGATCCTCTTATCTTTCCGTAAGAGAAGTAATCTCTGGTTAAAACGGCGTTCCGGCCCCGTTCCGTTACTTTTATGTCATTTACAATTCCGGATCGTTTGATCCGTCGAACGTCATTTACTTTCATGTCATTTACAAATTCCGGATCGTTTGATCCGTCGATCGTCATTTACATTACACAACTTTACTATTCCTAACCATTTGGTTCGTTGATCGCACTTTTAAAATCCGGGTCGTTTGATTCCGTCGATACAGCACTTTAAATACTGTCATTTACAAGTTCGAGCCGTTTGGCTCGTGATAGTATTTATTTATCAATGTCCGAGTCGCAAAAAATGATTCGTTGATCGCATATCATTTAATGCTATTTTTCCGTAAAATCGCTAACAATGTAATGCCCGGTTCAAAACCGGAGTTCGACATTCGAACTCTCTTTCAAAAACGCGCGAAATTTCGTTTGGCATCCAAACGATCATCTTCAAACTTAAAATCTGACATTTGACATTCAAAACTCATTTAATGCTTTTTTCCCGTAAAATCGCTAACAATGACATGCCCGGTTCAAAATCGGAGTTCGACATTCAAACTCTCTTTCAAAACGCGCGAAGTAACGTTTGGCATCCAAACGATCACCTTCAAAATCAAAATCCGACGTTTGACATTCAAACACTCTTTTCTTAAAAGTCAACATTTGACACTTAAGTTAAAAGATCAAAATCAGCATTCGCGCCACTTTTCTAAAAAACTTCAAAACCGACGTTTGTAATTCAAACGCTCGCCTTTTCAAACAGAATCACAAAAAAAATCAAACGTTTGACATTCAAACCAAGATTAATCTTGTCATTCAAGCCCCCATTTTCAAAATGCTAACACACACACACACGCACACATTTTCGAGAAGGGTAGAAAGACTCGTCATACGAGGCGTTTAGGGTGATCTCAAAATACTCTTCCCGAAACGTAACGTGACCTCCGAACCTAACAATCTCTGGTACTCAAAAAAGTTTTTTCCTCGTTTTTGCTACCAATAAAAATGACACCCCTTTTCAAAGCCTTTTCCTAAGTTTTTGCTATCAATAAAAACGACATCATTTTTCACTAAAGCCGTTTTTCAACGTTTGGGCTCAAAATACAAAACCGCGTGGCGACTCCTCTCCTTCCCGAAAGCGAGGTCTCAGACACCAACCCTCCGCAAAAGACAACCGCCTTTCGGTTCACGCGTGAAATTCGGGTAATTTCAGGTGGCAAGGGAGAGAAGAAGCTGGACAGTGACTGGTTTTACAACGGGACTGAAAGTTTCGGTGTAGTCAACACCGGGTTCTACAAGTCGAGCTTTGTATTTCTGAATTGTGTTGTCGGTATTGTACTTGATGCAAAAAACCCATTTGCATCCGACAATGTTGTGAGCTGTGGTAGGAGGAACCAAAGACCAGGTGTTGTTACGGGTTAGGACCTGAAATTCGTCAATCATGGCATTACGCCAATGTGGGATGGAAAGGACCTGTTTGGTGATAAGTGACTATTATATACTCCCTCCGTCCCACCTTAGTGTAGACTAAGGTGGTGGGCACAATAACTAAGGAATATTATTAAGATAATGAAAATGTGTGGTAGAAAATGAAGAGAGAGAATGAGTGGAGTGAATAGTAGGTTGGTTGAATAAATTGTATGGTGGAAAATGAAGAGAGAGAATGAGTGGGTGGGGTAGGGAAAATAAAAAATAATAAAAAACTTTCTAATTTTGGCAGTCTACACTAAGGTGGGACGGACGAAAAAGGAAAGAAGTCTACACTAAGGTGGGACGGAGGGAGTAGTCATTTATCCTTAGTTTTATATACTTTTTATTGCATAAAACATCATTTCTCATTCCATTTCATATACTTTTTAGTTCTTTTTTTTATATTATCTAGATTTTACGCTTTTGGTATATTTCTTGCATTTAAAGACAGGTTTTAGGTTCATTTTTATCAAAAGGATGCTTGGACACTCCAAAGCAAAAGGCATGGAAGAGCACCAACCAAATCAAGCACACAAAGCTAAATTCCAGATGGAGCGGCCGTGCAGCCAAGATGGAGCGGCCGTGCACCTGGCCTTTTTCAGGCCATTTTTGGCCCTGAAATATGGAGTGGCCGTGTCTTGAAGAGGGAGTGGCCGTGTCATTATATGGAGCGGCCGTGCAGCTTGGACAGGAGCGGCCGTGCGAAGTGTCAAGACTCAAATTCAAATTTGGCGCCAAGGATCACACGGCCGTGCAACTTCCTTGACGCGGCCGTGCAAAACGCGACTGCAGACGTAAAGGCACCTTTTAATGGCACCCAATTGAAGAGTCTCCTTCTTTTTATAAATAGGGCCCTAGTGATCAGTCTTAGACACGGATTATTTAGAGAGAAATCACTGATATTAGATATATAGAAAGTAAAAACACTTGTGATAACAATTTTCTAAAGGAATTTGAAGATCAAAGTCATTATTTTGTTCTTTGAGTTACTTTGGAAGAAAAGTAATAAAAGTGAAGCATCATTTCCAGCGTTTATTCATCATAAGTTCTTCTTACTCAATCTTTTACTTCTGCTTTTATGTTATTTAATGGCTTGTGAGTAATCCCCCTTATTCTTGGGGTTGGAAACTCAAAAGCATACTTATTCATCATCTAAAAATGTTAAGTCTTGTCTTCTTCCTTCATCTAAACAATTTCTTTATATTATTCTCTAAATGCCTTACATTTTGGAGATATCCAATTTGTATGATTCAGTCAATTGAGAGAAGTACCTAGCGGAGAATCTCGATTGACGGAACCATATAAAGAAACTAGGTTTCATTGATCACGAGAGTAGTTCAATGGCCTAGGGATATTCCTTTAATGGAAAGTATGTTGACTCTCGTCCTTAATGGATTCTTACTAATTATGGTCAGCTAGAGATAAGCCGGAACACCCGTTTGTGAGAGGGCGGGAATAACGTAAACGGAAATCTCAAACAGTTAGGACATAATTAGTGAAGAATACAAACGCTACTGTCTTAGCCCGAAGTAGTGTAGGCTTAACATACCATCCTTGCTTTTTATGAAAACCTTTTATCTCTAAGACAATGACGATTTGATGAATAAAATTATGTGTATGATTTCCAATCCCGAGAATGCTTCGTTTTATAAGAATCTAATCAAAATACTTTCTGCTTATGTTCTCTCTATTTTTCTAAAAACAAATTTTATCTCCCCCCAATCTTTTCTATTACTTTCTAAAGACAAAAATATTCCCTAGTAGTAAACCCTGTCTCTGTGGGATCGACCCGTACTTCCACCCGCTATATTACAATAGCCCGTGCGCTTGCGGATATAAATAAACCGTTAGGTTGACAACCGAACAAGTTTTTGGCGCCGTTGCCGGGGACAACGGTTTACCTTTTATTTTTGTCTTTACTACATAATTTTTTGTTTTTTTATTTTTGCTATTTTGCTTTCTCTTCCTATAAATTGTTGCGTTTAATTTCTCTTCAAGTGTTTTTCTTATAGTTTATGAAACGGTCTCGGACATACGTTGACAACTTTGATCCGGAACCCGAAAGAAGCTTTCACGAGAGATTAAGAAGGTTTAGAGAAACTTTGAAGAAACACATGGAAGGAGAACATCAATCACCCGCTAGGACCCTACGGGACTTTGTTAACCCAAGTACCCCGGGAACTAGATCCCCTATTGTTGTGCCGAATGCCGAAGCGGCACACTTTGAGATAAAGCCGCGACTTTTGCTTATGGTTATGAATAACCAATATAGCGGCACCGCTTTCGAAGATCCTCATCTCCACATCCAAACATTCTTGGAATACTGTGATACCACACGTATTCAGAATGTCACCCCGGAAGCAATTCAGATGCGCCTTTTTCCTTTCTCTCTGAAGGATAAGGCGAAACAGTGGTTAATTTCAGTCTCACCCAACTCTTTTACAACTTGGGACCAAATTCAAGAAGCATTCCTTGGACGTTTCTTCCCTCCGAGCAAGACTGCTCAAATTCGGACAAAGATTACAAATTTTAGCCAAACAGGAAGCGAATCAATGTATGACGCTTGGGAGCGATTCAAAGAGCTCCTAAGGATGTGCCCTCACCACGGGCTCGAAAAGTGGTTAATTGTGCACACTTTCTACAATGGTCTCACACATAGAACAAGGGAGACAATTGATGCCGCCGCAGGAGGTGCACTAATGAATAAGACGGTGGATCAAGCATACGACTTGATAGAGAACATAGCCCTGAATCACTATCAATGGTTCAATGAGAGGGAACAACCGCAGGGGATTCCAGGTAAGTACAATATTGATGTCATTACTATCTTGTCTTCTAAAGTTGATATGCTTCTTAAAAAGTTTGAAAACTTTAATGTAAATCTCGTGGCCAACATTAATGTTGTTTGTGAACTATGTGGGTCAAACTCACATAGTACAAAATATTGTGAATTGCTTGACACTACTTCTAGTGATCAAGTAAATTTTGTTAATTCTTATGGGGAAAGTGGTGGTATGTATTCAAACACATACAATCCCGAATGGAGAAATCACCCTAATTTTTCCTATAAGAATAACAATATTTTAAACCCGCAATCTTCTACACAACCACCGGGATTCACACAAAAGATTTTCAATGGCAATTCTAGTGCTTTCCCTCCCCCTAAGTCTAAATTGGATCTTATTATGGATTTTATAATTGAAAATAGAAACGAACAAGAGAAGACCAATAATGAGTTAAGGGAATTCATTAAGTCGTTGAATGCTAGGTTTGATAATTTAGCCGCCCACAATAGAATGCTTGAAAATCAACAAGCTCAACAGGCCGACACCTCGCATAGACCACAAGGGAGTTTTCCCGGTCAATCGCAAAGGCCCGACGAGCATGTTAGTGCGGTAGAAACTAGGAGTGGAAAAGAAATTATAGATCCCCTTCCTAAGGAAAATATCAACCCAAGTAAAGAAAACGTTAGCCCAACCCCACCGATGGTCGAGACTAATGAAGATGTTGAAAATGGGACAGAATCCCCTAAGATTTCTAGAAATTTTGACCCTCCAATACCATACCCCCAAAGGTTGGTAAGAGCCAAACTTGACAAACAATTTGCAAAATTTTTAGAAGTCTTAAAATCTATTTATATCAACATACCTTTTACCGATGCCCTTCAACAGATGCCGTCTTATGCTAAGCTCTTAAAGGACATTCTTGCAAATAAGAGGAAACTTGAGGAGCATGAGACTGTCGCTTTGACAGAAGAAGTAAGTGCCATTTTACAAAGAGAACTTCCTCCTAAATTAAAAGATCCCGGCACTTTCTCTATTCCTTGCAAAATAGGTAAATACAATGTTGATAATGCTTTGTTAGATCTTGGGGCAAGTGTGAGCCTCATTCCGCTTTCAGTAGGTAAGAAACTAGGTGTGGGGGAAATGAAACCCACCACTATTTCTCTTCAACTAGCGGATCGCTCCATTAAATACCCGATGGGTATTATGGAAGATGTCCCTTGTCAAATCGGGAAATTGATCATCCCAGTAGACTTTGTAGTCCTTGAGATGGAGGAAGATCACCAAATTCCAATAATTCTAGGAAGATCTTTTCTTGCCACCGCTGGTGCAGTAATAGATGTATAGAATGTCACTCTTTCTCTAAACATTGGAAATAAGAAGGTCGAATTTAAAAACATAAATCTCAAGAAGTCGTGCCATGAAGTCAACACTCCTGAAAATGATAGCAAAAAGGGTGAGAAATCACAATCCAAGGACTCAAAAATATTAATTAAAAATCCCTTAGGTCATAGTGGTGAAAAAAATGTGCACCCTAAAAAGCATAATAAGGTTCAAAAATCAAAAGGTAGGGGACCCAAGAAGAAAAGCAAACCGGGATGTCGCGTTTGCATAAATCTTAAGAGCTCAATCACGCAAAAGGGGAAGGAATGGCGAGTTGTTAAGGATAAGAGACCATTACAATACCACTCACCGTCCATTGTCACTGATAGAAAGGGGTCGAGCTTATGACCTTAAACAAGCATCATCGAAATAGTAAACCGATGGATTATATTACTGTTTATCATAATTTTGTTTACCACTGCATGCTTATCTCTTTACTCTTTGTCCTTGAAACATTGAGGACAATGTTCATTTCAAGTGTGGGGGGGTATATCTATCATTTTATTTTTTCGCTTTCTAGTTTTAAATTTTTACTTGCTTTCTAGGTTAGATTTAATTGCTTTCTAGTGTAATTTTTTCTTTTTAACTTAGTTGTATTTTTCGTTTATGCATGTATAATAGTATATATATATAAAAAAAAAATCCCTATGATGATCAAAAATCATTATCATTATGCTTGCCATTTGCCCTAGTATAAATGCCTATTTATCTTTCCTCTCATATTTTCTACAAACTTAGAAATCTATAAAAAGGAAAAATATAAGGATATTTTTAGGAAATAATTGAAAGCCTCATAAGTTAGTATAGCAAAATATAGAGTCTCATCAAGGAAAATGCATTTGATTAGAAGGAATCTTTTTTTTTTTGCTTGGTCATTTATGCAAATATTAAAAATATTTCTTTAAAATTGTACATCTTTTATCTTTATTAAATGTTTATTCCCTTTTTAGAAGCACCTTTTTGTTTGCATCCCTTGAATCACACCCTTGCATCAAAAATTCCATCTTTCCATTTCTCAAATCAAATCAAAGTAGACATCTTTATCTTATTAAAAAGAGTGACATTTGTCACCAATCCTTAAAAGCAAAAAGAAATCTATTACTTCCTAAGTAACTCGGGGCACGGTGTTCGCTGCGACGATGCTTCCTTGCCAAACGGGAGTAATATCCAAAAGTATTCTTGATCTAAGTATTAGGAACATGGGGTTCGCGACCACAATGTCTCCTACTTGAAAGGATAAAAAATAACTTGGGTCTTTTGCAAAAAAATATAACACGTGCAAAAATAAGATAAATTTGTTTAACTTTGATGAGATTTTTCCACTATCATCATCCATTTTTCACCCTTGTGATTCAAGAATGCAATTCAATTTTTCAGGAACTTCTAATTTGTGAATAAATGTTTATACCTTCTCTTGTACATTTTAAAGAAATAAATTCATCTTTTCTCAAAAATCACTCTAAAAAGTGACAGCTTTTTCTACCAAGAAATAAATCTAAGATTTTTCCTTCTAGCATGCTTTACTTGGTCAAAACTCTATATATGCTATATTAGGTTATTGTCTTGCATTTTATCTCTTTAAAAATATCCCTAAAATGCTTATTCCTAGATAAATTTTTAAAGGTATTCAAAATATGATTAGAAAGATAAAGGCATTATCTAAAAGGCATTTAAGGGCTTGCTACTTTATTTCTGAGGGATCAATCTTGCTTTTTCTCCCTCTCCGTATTTTCATTCTAAGTTTGCTTGGGGACAAGCAAAAGCTTAAGTGTGGGGGAGTTTGATAAGTGACTATTATATAGTCATTTATCCTTAGTTTTATATACTTTTTATTGCATAAAATATCATTTCTCATTCCATTTCATATACTTTTTAGTTATTTTTTTATATTATCTAGATTTTACGCTTTTGATATATTTCTTGCATTTAAAGACAGGTTTTAGGTTCATTTTTATCAAAAGGATGCTTGGACACTCCAAAGCAAAAGGCATGGAAGAGCACCAACCAAATCAAGCACACAAAGCTAAATTCCAGATGGAGCGGCCGTGCAGCCAAGATGGAGCGGCCGTGCACCTGGCCTTTTTCAGGCCATTTTTGGCCCTAAAATATGGAGTGGCCGTGTCTTGAAGACGGAGTGGCCGTGTCATTATATGGAGCGGCCGTGCAGCTTGGACAGGAGCGGCCATGCGAAGTGTCAAGACTCAAATTCAAATCTGGCGCCAAGGGTCACACGGCCATGCAACTTCCTTGACGCGGCCGTGCAAAACGCGACTGCAGACGTAAAGGCACCTTTTGATGGCACCCAATTGAAGAGTCTCCTCCTTTTTATAAATAGGGCCCTAGTGATCAGTCTTAGACACGGATTATATAGAGAGAAATCACTGATATTAGATAGATAGAAAGTAAAAACACTTGTGATAACAATTTTCCAAAGGAATTTGAAGATCAAAGTCATTATTTTGTTCTTGGAGTTACTTTGGAGGAAAAGTAATAAAAGTAAAGCATCATTTCCAGCGTTTATTCATCATAAGTTCTTCTTACTCAATCTTTTACTTCTGCTTTTATGTTATTTAATGGCTTGTGAGTAATCCCCCTTATTCTTGGGGTTGGAAACTCAAAAGCATACTTATTCATCATCTAAAAATGTTAAGTCTTGTCTTCTTCCTTCATCTAAACAATTTCTTTATATTATTCTCTAAATGCCTTACATTTTGGAGATATCCAATTTGTATGATTCAGTCAATTGAGAGAAGTACCTAACGGAGAATCTCGATTGACGGAACCATATAAAGAAACTAGGTTTCATTGATCACAAGAGTAGTTCAATGGCCTAAGGATGTTCCTTTAATGGAAAGTATGTTGACTCTCGTCCTTAATGGATTCTTACTAATTATGGTCAGCTAGAGATAAGCCGGAACGCCCGTTTGTGACAGGGCAGGAATAACGTAAACGGAAATCTCAAACAGTTAGGACATAATTAGTGAAGAATACAAACGCTACTGTCTTAGGC
The DNA here is from genome assembly GCA_022495995.1 of Adenophora triphylla var. japonica. Lineage (NCBI taxonomy): Eukaryota > Viridiplantae > Streptophyta > Magnoliopsida > Asterales > Campanulaceae > Adenophora > Adenophora triphylla. The sequence goes on along the minus strand of JAFEMH010002015.1, from coordinate 182,076 downwards.
CGAAGTAGCGTAGGCTTAACATACCATCCTTGCTTTTTATGAAAACCTTTTATCTCTAAGACAATGACGATTTGATGAATAAAATTATGTGTAAGATTTCCAATCCCGAGAATGCTTCGTTTTATAAGAATCTAATCAAAATACTTTCTGCTTATGTTCTCTCTATTTTTCTAAAAATAAATTTTATCTCCTCCCAATCTTTTCTATTACTTTCTAAAGACAAAAATATTCCCTAGTAAACCCTGTCTCTGTGGGATCGACCCGTACTTGCACCCGCTATATTACAATAGCCCGTGCGCTTGCGGATATAAATAAACCGTTAGGTTGACAACCGAACATTTGGTGGTGGTGGGAAGGCTTGTGAGGGAGGTGAGTAGGGAAAGGTTGGCATACTTGGGATTGGGTTTGGTGATGCCATGAGATAATCTTGTGGTAATAGTACGGGTGGGAGGTGGAGGAGAGGTGGGGGTAGGAGGAGATAAGGTTGTTTTAGGTTGAGGTGGGGATGATGGTTCAGTTGGAGTGGGATTGGGTGGCAGGTTTGGGTTGGGAGCAGTATGGGTTGGGGAGGGAGGAGTGGGGGGAGGGGCGGGGTTATGAGGGGGGGGGGAGGTGGGGCAGAGGATGTAGTGTTTAGAATAGGGAGGAATAGGGTGTACCAGTCAGAGGGAGGGGGAGCGAAAGCTGTGGGGGAAGTGGAGGTGAGGGAGTTGTACGGGAAGGAGGGCGTGGATCCATCTCGCCTGCTAGCTGCGGCATAGAAATAGTCGAAGGGAGCAAGCAACGGTTCCTTCCACATCAATCTTTGATCTATGTATGATCCATCTCTCTCTGTGTCTATTACGGCTGTAAATGATTTGGTTTGGTTTGTGTCACTTTGAGAGAATTTAGAGACTGAACCGTTAGTCATCTGTTTGAAGAAATTTCAGACCAAATCGTATCATAAAACTCTCCAAATTAAATCGAACTGAACCATTGAACCACAATTTATTTAATTTTTCCGAACAATGTTCTTGGCCGTAAAATGTTGTATTTACAGTTTAGTTTGAAATCTTTTCAATGTCTATCTATGATCCATCTGCTCTACTTCTATCATAAACAATTAAAGTTTCTGCCTGCTTTCCTTTCCTCATTGCTGCATTTGTCTGTCCCTATTAAATCATTTTTTACCAATTTATTTTTCATAGCTCTTAAAAATTTAAAATACTCTCTCCTTTCGGTCACACTTTTGATCATAAATATAATTTTATGTAAATCTATATATTTCAAGTTCTAAATATCGTTATCGATATTCAGTGAATCATAACAATTTGTATTTTAGATAACTAGATTTTTATAAAATTACGATCAATGTTCGAAAAAAGTCAAAGTGGGACAGATGGAGGGAGCATTTTCAAAACTAAAATTTTGAAAGTATCAAAAATATTTATGAATTTTTGCTACTAAAAAGTAATATTTTGAAAAAAATATTTATAAATTTTTGCAACTAAAAAACAATATTTTGAAAATGATCCCTAAATTCAAAATTGTCATTATTTTGGAATAGAATGAGTACATAAATCTTAGATCTATGTATGATCCACTTGCTCTTCTTGTATTATAAACAATCAAAGTTCACGCATTTTGAACTCTTTCAGACTTTCAGAACTGACAAAAAATTCTTTAACAGTAATTAAAATATTAAACTTAAAGCATAAATTAAAGCATACTCCCTCTGTCCCATAAAACATTACCCCTTTTACTATTTTGGGCGTCCCACTTTAAAGTCCCACTTTCCTAAAAAGAAAATTTTTTAATACTTCTTTATTCATGGGATCCACTTGTCATACTCACAACTCTTTTCAAATTTACTATTCTCTCCACTCATTCTCTCTCCTCCCACTCACAACACCTACTTTAATAACATTATTCCTTATTTTTCGTTCTCAACAGTAAAGGGGTAATGTTTTATGGGACGGGGGGAGTAGATCTGAACAAAAACTGAATTGCATCAAACCTCCCAAACAATTCATACAAAGGCTGGGCTGTAAGAGAAGACATGGCCTCATGGTCATTCAAGGAATGGTCATTCATAATTTTTTTTATTTTTGTTTTCAACTACTATGTACTCCCTCCCTCCGTCCCCCGATAATCTGCAAAAAGACATCTTTTGGGAGTCCCACAATAATCTGCACTTTCTCAAAATGGAAATGGGACCCACTTGCCTCTACTCACAACCATTACCCACTTACTCCACTTTTTCTCTCCTACCCAACCATCTACACTCACAACACATCACTTTTTTTGAAAATGATCCCTAAATTCAAAATTGTCATTATTTTGGAATAGAATGAGTACATAAATCTTAGATCTATGTATGAACCACTTGCTCTTCTTGTATTATAAACAATCAAAGTTCACACGTTTCGAGCTCTTTCAGACCTGACAAAAAATTCATTAACAATAATTAAAATATTAACCTTAAAACTTAAATTAAAGCACAGATCTGAACAAAAACTGAATTGCATCAAACCTCCCAAACAATTCATACAAAGGCTGGGCTGTAAGAGAAGACATGGCCTCATGGTCATTCAAGGAATGGTCATTCATAATTTTTTTTATTTTTTTTCCAACTACTATGTACTCCCTCCGTCTCACGATAATCTGCAAAAAGACGCCTTTTGGGCGTTTCACAATAATCTGCACTTTCTCAAAATGTAAATGAGACCCACTTGCCTCTACTCACAACCATTACCCACTTACTCCACTTTCTCTCTCCTACCCAACTATCCACACTCACAACACATCACCTTTTTTTGAAAATGATCCCTAAATTCAAAATTGTCATTATCTATATATATATATATATATATATATATATATATAAGCAGCAAAGTCTATCTTCCCGTTCAGAAATGTCGCTGTCAAGGATATTTTAGTAATTCACATCTGTGGCAAGAATGTGGATAGATAGAACACATATGAAGCTACGTGGCGGGAGCTGATTTGAGGGAGTTTGGCGCGTGCGTTACACGCGCCGACATAGGCGCGTGTACGCGTATGTTTCTCTTTTTTTTTGTTGAGACACGTGTCGACCTCTGACTTGCTGGTTCATTTTCAGATTTTTAGTTTTCATCCCCTTTTTTCGACCTCAATTATTTTATAAATTTTTTTTTTTTTAAAATTTTTACACCAAATTTCATAATTTTTTCCCTCTTTAATTAGAGACTAATTTCATTTAATTTGGACACAAAAAACACACTCTTTTTTAAATATAAATTTCTTAATTATCCTTTCTTTATTTTTCTTTTTAATTTTTCAATATCTTTTTTTGTGAAAATTAATTAAGTGTGAAGTATATTTTTTTATTATAAATGATGATAATAATAATCATATTTTTGAATTGAAGGAATTTTATTTTGTTAAAAAGTAGAATTTTTTTATATGTCTAAACAAAAATGAACATTGCTTATTTTGTCTCAATTAACATTTAAAAAAATAATACTACTTTATTCGTCTTAAAATTTAATGTAATATTTTGAGACGAAGACACTAACATTACAAACATTAATTGCAGAGGCAAATGAAGTAGTATTATTTTTAAAAATATTTGCTCATTTTTGAATTGAAGTAATTTTTTTCCTTAAAAAGTAGAATTTTTTTTATATGTGCAAAAAAATTTACCATTCCTTCCTTTGGCTCAATGAACATTATAAAAAATAATACTACTTTATTCCCCTAATAAATTAATGTCATATTTTGAAATATTAATTGGGATGAAGGGAATAATGCTCATTTTTTTATAAGAAATTTAGTATAATTTTTATGTTATTCATTTTTAATCGAAAGTAATATTCATTTTTGAAATGTTTTAATGTTAGTGCTTTCGTTTCAAAATATGACATTAATTTTTTTAAAAAAATTACGTAATTTTTAAAAATATTTGCTCATTTTTGGCCTTGCCTTGGCTCGGCCCTTGGCCTTCCCTTTCCCTTTGCATTGGCCTTGACCTTTATCCCACATGGAAACAAAATCAAAGTAAGATGAGTTGCCTTGGTTATATAATGAGGATGAAGTTTAGCCAAGCATGCATGATTCGTCCTTGGCATTATCAATGGTCGGCTTGGCCTTTGCCTTGGCCGGTCGTGTGTTGCCATGTGTCAAGATAAAAAAATTTAATTTAATATAAATTAATATAAATTAATTAATATAAATTAATTAATTTTTTTTTACACCGAAATTCATAATTTTTTTTCCTCTTTAATTAGAGACTAATTTCATTTAATTTGGACATAAAAAAAACACTCTTTTTTAAATATAAATTTCTTAATTATCCTTTCTTTATTTTTCAATATCTTTTTTGTGAAAATTAATTAAGTGTGAAAGTAATATTCATTTGATGTTTTCTTTATTTCTATTTGATATTTTTTTTTATAATTTTATTCTCTTATTTCAAAATAAATCACCAAAAAATCCACTTTTTAAAATATAAATTTGTATGATAATATATTTTCCATTTGTTGTTTTCTTTATTTCTATTTGATATTTTTCTACTTTTTATAATTTTATTTTCTTCCTTTCAAGATATATGTATATTTAATATTAATAATTATATGTATATAAATATAATTACACCTACTTTGAACTTGAATCGTCATTTTATACCAAGGCTAAGGCCATTTTTGATTCTTTTTTTTTTTTCGATGTGGAAAATCTGCCTTGGCATTGGCCTTGCCTTGCCTCGGCTCGGGCGGCCTTGGCCTTGGCCTTGCCTTGGCTCGGCCCTTGGCCTTCCCTTTTCCTTTGACTTGGCCTTGGCCTTTATCCCACATGGAAACAAAATCAAAGTAAGATGAGTTGACTTTGTTATATAATGAGGATGAAGCTTAGCCAAGCATGCATGATTCGTCCTTGGCATTAGCAATGGTCGGCTTGGCCTTGGCCTTGGCCGGCCGTGTGTTGCCATGTGTCAAGATAAAAAAATTTAATTTACTATAAATTAATATAAATTAATTAATTAATATAAATTATTTTTTTTTACACCAAAATTCATAATTTTTTCCCTCTTTAATTAGAGACTAATTTCATTTAATTTGGACACAAAAAAAAACACTCTTTTTAAAATATAAATTTTTTAATTATCCTTTCTTTATTTTTCTTTTTAATTTTTCAATATCTTTTTTGTGAAAATTAATTAAGTGTGAAGTATATTTTTTATTATAAATGATGATTATAATAATAATAATTTTACTTTTTAAATATAAATTATTATTTGTAATGTTAGTTCCTTCATTTCAAAATCTGACATTAATTTTTTAAATATATTAAGTAATATTGTATAAAATATTCCTCGGGACGAGTATATTAATTTATTTTTTTACCCGAAGTAATATTATTTTATAAAAATTAATGTTTATAATGTTCGTGTCTTCGTGTGTTAATAGCTATCCGTGCATCGCACGGGAGTTACACTAGTATATATAAAAAGAGAATAGTGTCTTTTGGTATGCTTAACATTCAAAAATAAGATTTTCCCCCCAAAATAGTGATAAATCTAAAAGTTATTGTTGAGAGTCTTTTTAATGTTGTCTTATTAAATGTTTGGAAATAAAAGACTAAAATATCTTGCAAAAGAATTGAGCTTATATTCAATTTAACAATATTCTTTTTATCAATTATTTATCCTTATCGTCAACCTTTTTTTATTTTTAACATCAATATGGAATTTTTCAAAAAAAAAAAAAAACCATCAACATGGATAATTTTGGCATTATTTATTTAATTTTAAAAAATATACTTCTTTTGTCTCACTACAAACTACACACTTTTTTTACAGGGCATCCCACTACAAACTACTCCCTCCGTCTAATCCGATTTAGGATTTTCTCTTACGAATATATTTATATATAAAAAGAGAATAGTATCTTTTGGTATGCTTAACATTCAAAAATAAGATTTTTCCTCCAAAATAGTGATAAATCTAAAAGCTATTGTTGAGAGTCTTTTTAAAGTTGTCCTAATATATGTTTGGAAATAAAAGACTAAAATATCTTGCAAAAGAATTGAGCTTATATTCAATTTAACAATATTCTTTTTATCAATTACTTATCCTTATCGTCAACCTTTTTTTATTTTTAACATCAATATGAAATTTTTCACAAAAAAAATAAAAATAAAAAAAATCAACATGGATACTTTTGACATTATTTATTTAATTAAAAAAATATACTTCGTTTGTCTCACTACAAACTACACACTTTTCTCACAGGGCATCCCACTACAAACTACTCCCTCCGTCTAATCCGATTTAAGATTTTCTCTTACGACACAAGAATTAAGAAATATTAATATAATAAGAGTAGAGAATGAGTGTAAGAGGTATTATGAATATAAAAAGTAAAATATGAGAGAATGAGTGAAGGCATAGTAAGGATATTGTTGTTATTAGTATAATAAGTGAGTATAATAGAATATAAAAATAATAAAAACTTGTCATTTTGGGATATTATAAGTCGAGTGGGATGCCCAAAATGGAAATTGATCCTAAGTCGGGTGGGACGGAGGGGGTATATACTTTTTAAAATGGAAATATTTTATTATTTTTATATTAATGGGACTCGAATATTATACTCAGAACAACAACTCATTTTCTCTCTCCAACCTCATTTTCCATACTCCCAACACTCAATCCACAAACAATTTTCCTTAATTTATGAGCAAATAGTAAATGTGTATTTTATAATAGGATGGAGGGAGTATAATCTAACTGATCTTTTTTGTTGATCCCGCACATTATTATATAGATGAAATTTTATTATTTCATGTTTATTTTATTTCTTATTATTTTATTTACTATTTTACAGGTCTTATTGATCCCCCATATTATATAGATGAAAATATTAATACATAAAAGACTTTCTAACTTTTCGGTGTCATGCACTTTTCGACGAAGGAGCCATTATTTCGTGTTGATTTAAGATTTAATTTTTTAGAGAGTTTATTTCACTAAAAAATTGGATAAATTGTTACATTAATTTTAACTGTATTTGTTAATTTTGATTTTTGTTTATTTAATTATATCAAAATTATACAAATTATAAAAAGAATCAAAAGTCGATACAATTGTTATCATAATAATAAGGCTACTAAATACGTTGACTAAGTAGATATTTTGTTTTAATCATTACTACTTTGTTTCTTAATAAACTACAATGTAAGAAATTTTTGTTTTAAAATTGTCTTTTTTATAAAAAGCTTTGTTATAAACGTTTTTACTAAATTTCTTTCACTATTTTTTTTATTATCGTAAATTAAATGTTTAAAAGTGAATAATAAGAATATTTATCTTCTTTTCCAAAGTTAATACTTTGATACGCCATGGCAAAATATTATTCCCGTTAAATGTTTACCCGGCCCGAGTATATGGTCTTTGGGGGCCCTATTTTATGAGGATAGGGGGCCCTATTTTATGGTCTTTGGGGGGCCCTATTTTATGAGAATATTATCAAAGTTATAATTATGGTTTGGTTCCCCCGTGTTATAGTCTATATGCCGCATATTAAGTGTTATATTCTATATGCCACATATTAAGTGTTATTTTCCGTATGCCGCGTATTATATGTTGTACGTTATATGCTGCATATTGAGTGCTTATGATTATGATGCTAGCCAAAGTTAGGCTTATCGCTATAGTTCTGATCCTGGTTCCCGCCAATGGCTTGGCCCTTGCATATCGTATATGGTGTGTCGGATATTGATTCCCGCATGTCGGATGGAGGTTCCCGTATGACGGGTGTTGGTTGTCGATGTATCATGTCGCACATCGTAGGTCGCATGTCTCATGATGTATGCTATTAATGTTATAATGGTTACCTGCCGCATGTTATATGTCGCATGTTCGGGTTCCGATGATGGTTTTAGCCAAGGATTATGTGTGTATGGTTATGGCCGGATTCCCGCATATGGCTTGGTTCTCGTATATCATATGTCGCATGTAGCATGTCGTGTTGTATGCTGATAATGTTATAATTGTCGCATGTTATAGATGGGTCTCGCATGCTGGTTCTCATATGTTATATGTGCATATAATGGTGCATGATTTATGTTATATGACTTATGTTAGATGTTAAATGTTAAGTCTTTTGTTAGACTTCCCACCCCGACGTGACACGTGTCAAAGTAAAGTTAAGATAAGTATGATGATGATGATGTCATCCTTGGGCATGGAATATAAATACTCCCTCATTTCCCATTTTAGAGGTCCCATATTATTTAGGACCCCGTGGAGCGTGTTTTTTCGGTCCGGCCATCGTTGCTACCCCGGTCAGTTTCCTGTGCAACCATTTTTTATGGCAGCATCATACTTCAAATTCAAATGAATCGTCCTTTTAGAATAAAAAATAAATGAATATCAAACTTTTGATTTATGGATATTTTAAAAATATTTATTTTAGCAAAGATGCATAAATACGCTTGCTATTCTAAATTTTCAATTTTACAATTATATAATGAATAGTAAAATAACAAAGTAGTAAAATAAATCATTTAAGGAAAAATATTTTAAAATAACAATTTCTATTGGAATAATCACTAAAGTTTCTCACATAACGAAATATGTGTATACAAAAAGTTTCCAAAATTTATAATATTAATTGTGTTGGTTAAAATGGGTATTAGTTTTAACTTTTTATTATAAATTATTTTCAGTGTAAATTATTTTGGACTCATAATTAATATATTATAATTATATAACATCATTTAAATAAAATATGTTAATATAACAAAAAATTTCTTATACCATGCAACGCATGGGTGCAATACTAGTTTTGGAATAGGATGAGTACATAAATCTTAGATCTATGTATGAACCACTTGCTCTTCTTGTATTATAAACGATCAAAGTTCACACGTTTCGAGCTCTTTCAGACCTGACAAAAAATTCTTTAACAATAATTAAAATATTAACCTTAAAACTTAAATTAAAGCATAGATCTGAACAAAAACTGAATTGCATCAAACCTCCCAAACAATTCATACAAAGGCTGGGCTGTAAGAGAAGACATGGCCTCATGGTCATTCAAGGAATGGTCATTCATATAATTTTTTTTTTTCAACTACTATGTAAACTGTGTCCGTCCATGGGCAGACACAAGGGTATTGACGTTAGGGCTGAACAAAAAATTCGACGAATTGGACGGATCGATAGAACCGGATCAGACCAATGAAAATTGGATCAATCCAATAAAATTGGTTTGGTTCTGGTCCCAAATTTATATGGAACCGATTATTTGGGTTGGTCCTGATTTTTGAAAAAATATATATGGTCCTGGACCGAACCCGGACCGGACCGATTATGTATATATATTATGTATAATATATATATATACTCTCTCCGTCCCATAAAAGCTTACTCGTTTACTGTTGAGAACGGAAAATAAGGAATAATAATATTAAAGTAGGAGTTGTGAGTGGGTAGGAGAGAGAATGAGTGGAGTAAATAGTAAATTTAAAAAGTGTTGTGAGTATGACAAGTGGGTCCCATGAATAAAGAAGTATTAAAAAGTTTGCTTTTAAGAAAAGTGTGACTTTAAAGTGGGACGTCCAAAATAGCAAAATGGGTAAGGTAATATGGGACGGAGGGAGTATATATATTTATTCATAATTTCAAATTCCTAAAGCTCCGTTTGTTTCGACGTAAAACATTTTCCGGAAAACGTTTTCTGAAAAATGTTTTCCTGTAAAATGTTTTCATGTAAAATGTTTTACGGAGGTAGAGCGTAAAATGTTTTACGGAGGAAAGATGTAAAATGTTTTCGGGTATTTGATAAAACGACTCATATTTCACAAGGTGGTCTACCCCCCCCCCCAAATATTTTTTTTTGTACCCGCGCCACCCACCCCCGCCTACCCCCACCCCCCCCAAACTTTTTTTTTGTAATCGCCCCACCCACCCCCCGCCTACCCCACCCCCAATTTTTTATTTTTTTGTAATCGCCCCACCCACCCCCTGCCTACCCCACCCCGCCACCCACCCACCCCCCCAAATTTTTTTTTTGTAATCGCCCCAACCACCCCCATCCACCCCCCCCAAAAATTTTTTTTTTTTTTTGTAATCAACCCACCCATCCCCTGCCTACCCCACCCCCACCCCCCACCCCAAAATTTTTTTTTTTTTTTTTTTTGTAATCAACCCACCCACCCCCACCCCCCACCCACCCCCCAAATTTTTTTTTTTGTAATCAACCCACCCACCTCGCCTACCCAACCCCCCACATCCACCCCCCAAAAAAAAAATAATTTTTTTGTAATCAACCCACCCACCCCATGCCTACCCCACCCTCCCACCCAACCCACCCACACCCCCCAAATTTTTTTTTGTAATCGCCCCTCCCACCTGCCTACCCCACCCACCCCCAAAAAAAATTTTTTTAATCGCCCCAAAAAATTTTTTTTTGGGGGGGCGGGGGTGGGGCAGCAGGTGGGGTGGGTGGGGCGATTACAAAAAAAAAAAAAAATTGGGGGTGGGTGGGGTGGGTTGTGGTTGATTATAAAAAAAATTTTTTTTTTGGGGGTGGGTGGGGGGGGTGGGGCGGTTACAAAAAAAATAAAAAATAATTTTTTTTTGGGGGGGGGTAGGTGGGTGGGGGGGGTGGGTGGGTTGATTACAAAAAAATTTGGGGTGGGGTGGGGTGGGTGGGGTAGGCAGGGGTGGGGGGGCGATTACAAAAAAAAATTTTTTTTTTGGGGGTGGGGGGTAGGTAGGCAGGTGGCAGGGGTGGAGTGGGGCGATTACAAAAAAAAAATATTTTTTTGGGGGGGGGTGGGGTAGGTGGGGGTGGGTGGGGCGATTACAAAAAATAATTTGGGGGGTGGTGGGTGGGGTAGCCAGGGGGTGGTTGTATCGGGCGTAATATGAGTTGTACATTAAGGCCTCCATTTTTCGAAAAATGTTTTACTTAAGACAAGGTCAATAGGTCGTTTTACTTAGGAAGGGCGTAAAATGTTTTTCGGAAAACGTTTTACTTAGGCAACCAAACAGCGGAAAACGAGTTATTTTCCGGAAAACATTTTTCGGGGGCTAACCAAACGGCGTAAAACGAGTTATTTTTCGGAAAACGTTTTCCGAAAAATGTTTTACGGCCAAACAAACGGAGCCTAATTTTCAAAAAAAATAAATAATTTTGCTGTGACCTTATCCATCCGACATTAGAATTTTACAAAAACCCTAACCCTATCATATCTCTTTCATTTTCGCCGTTTGGTTTTTTATCCCTCTCTCTCTACGCTTTTCCCCTCTCTCGTCTTTCTCTCATCTCAATTCTCAACCCTAGAAATCAAATTGATTTTTCATGGCGGCGCCCTGATTTCGACTCAGCTGTCCAACCACATCACCACCATCGATCACTATCGACGGCGCAGCTGTAACAGAAGTATTAATCTACGACGCAGATCTGTTTTTTCGTGCGAGATTGCAGAACATCATTACTCTGTTATTTTGCCTCTCAAATCTCCAATAAAAGGTAATGATTTAATGAGATTTTGATGTTATTTTCTCAGTCTCTACCTCCAATCTACTCGTATTTTCAATTTTCTCACAATTTTGCATCTGAATTTAATTATTAGGGTCTGAATCATGTTTATGTTTTTCGCTTTTGTTTATGTAATGTAATCATCCTATATTTTTTATTTGAACTTTGTTCCTCTATTTCAGTTAATTTGCTGTATGTCTGAATATTTTTATTTGAACTTTGTTTATGTAATCGTCCTATTTTTTGGTTTCATGAAAAAAATAGTTGTTGCATGTTTTATCTTTAGAAAAAATATATAGTAGTGTAACTTGTGGAACAGATGAAACCGGACATGGACCGAACCATTGGAACCGGACCAATGTGACCGATCCTGTAATGTAATGGTCTGGTCCTTGATATTCTCCTTATTAGCTAATACTAATAGTTAATAATAATAGTTATTATATAGGTTAACTATTACTATTAATAGTAATAGTTAACTATAATAGTTAACTATTACTATTAATTGTATTAGTTAACTATAATAGTTACTATATAAGTTAATTATTACTATTAATAGTATTAGTTAACTATAATAGTTACTATATAAGTTAACTATTACTATTAATAGTATTAGTTAACTATAATAGTTACAATATAAGTTAACTAATACTATTAATTATATTAGTTAGCTATAATCAAGGTTCTAAAAAGCACTAGGCGGATGCTAGGCGGCGAAGTCAGGCCTAGCGCCTAGGCGGGGACTAGTCGGGGACTAATCGGGATTAGTCGGGATTAGTCAGGACCTAGGCGGGGCTTAGAACTAGGCGTTGGAGAGGGGCCTAGCGCCTAGGCGGGGCCTAGGCGCCCTTAGGCGGGGTCTTTTAGAACAGAGGCTATAATAGTTACTATATATGTTAACTATTATTATTAATATTATTAGTTAATCATAATAGTTAATACTCCCTCCGTCCCGCTAATATTAGCACAAACACTGTTTGCGCGGGAATTAAGGAATATGATATTTTAATAAAATGTTGTGAGTGTAAAAGAATGAGTGGAGGGTGTAATAAATTATAATGGTGTTGTGAGTATTAAAATAATGTAGGAGAGAGAATGAGTGGGGTTGGGTGAATATTTTATTAATATAAAGTTTCCTTTTTGGGAGTGTGCGGATATTAGCGGGACGCCCAAAAAGGAAAGTGTGCTAATATTAGCGGGACGGAGGGAGTATATGTTAACAATTACTATTAATAGTATCAGTTAATTATAATAGTTACTATATATGTTAACATTAATATTAATAGTATTAGTTAATCATAATAGTTACTATATAGGTTAACATTACTATTAATAATATTATTTAATCATATTAATTACTATATATATTAACTATCACTATTACTATTATTAGTTAATTATAATAGTTAATATATATATTAACTATTACTATTACTACTATTAGCTAATTATAATAGTGACTATATATATTAACTATTATAATTAATAGTATTAGTTAATCATAATAGTAATGATATAGGGTAATTATTATCATTTAGTTTAATATAAGCTAATATTATTAGTTAAATATAATAACTACTATAACTATCACGGTGAACTTAACGAATATGTCAAATAATCTTATCAAATAATAATTGATGAAAACTAAATACAAATTTGGTGATAAATGGAGATAATCAAAGGTATTAGTAAAAATAGTTACAAAAAAATTAAATAAAGATGATTGATGAGGAATATAAAAAGTCACAAAGTAATTATTGGTGAAAACTAAATCTATACTATATTATTTAAAGTAGACTAAATCTAGTGATGACACATAAGACCCGAATGACTTTATCTAATTTCACAAACTTCCATGTCATATGTCTTTTCATTCGTATGCAACTATTTACATTCTTGCAATTAACTAATAACTTTAGTAGATAACTTATAGTTATGCAAAGAGATAATATGTAATAATGACATATTATAAGTTATAAGTAACACATATTAAGATGTAATCTAAAGAGTCACTAACTAAATACAATTAACCTAAATGTTTACATATGTAAAATGTTATTTATAATAAATTCTTCTAATGATAGTTAATGATTAGTAACTTAAATCATATACACTTTCATCAATTCTTATGTAATAATTAATTTATATTATAGAAGAAAATATATAACTAATAGAGCAAAGTGAAAGTTGAAAAGATTCAATAGTTAATATATGTTAACTATTATTATTATTAATAGTATTAGTTAATCATAATATTAATTATATAGGGTAATGGCAAATTAATTTTTCGTGCGTAGCACGGGCTACCCACTAGTCAATAACAAAAAGCTAACTGCATTTCAACAAACTAACAAGCACAATTGAATCAATTAAAGGCTCCGTTTGTTTCAGGAAAAATGTTATCAGGAAAATGTTTTCCTTATTTTTCGATTTTTGTTAAGTACCGAAAAATGGAGAAAATATTTTCCACTTTTCTAAATAAAATATATTGCGGATTTTTCATCCGTATTTCATTTTCCGAAAAATGTTAATACCCCCACTCACATACCTAACTTTCTATACACCCCACGTTATCCACCCCTACATCATCAACCCCTTACCCCACCCACCCCAACTCCCTTCACACAATCGATCATTTTTTACTCATAATTAAATTATATTATTTTTTAACAACTCTTCACCCAACTCCACTCCCCTCACTCTCGACTACTCACCCTACCCCACCCCCACACCCTACACTATCACCACCCTACCCTACCACCATCTTACCCTTTACATTTCCCCTATCACCCTACTCTACCCTACCCCACACCAGTGTCGAACCCCCTTAGGGCAAGAGGGGCAATTGACCCCGTTAAGATTTAAAAATGTGTCAATATAACACTAGTAAAAATCTGAAATTTTGGTTTTCTATCACTAAATATTATAATTTTGCCCCCCTTCCAATCAAGAAAATACATTATAATTTTGCCTACCTTTTAGTTAAATTTAGGCATTGTATCATAATATTCCATATCTAAAATTATTTTGCCCCCCCTTTAAATATATTTCTGGCTCCGCCACTGCCCCACACCCACCCACTTGAGTTTGAGGGACTTTCGATTACGGAATCCTTAAAGGAGAAAACAAAAAGACTAACCTCGGAACATAGGGCTACTTTATTTGTTTGCTATCCACATGAAGGTGGCAGGAGAGAGCCGTTGTTGCCCAGCCCACTTTGGTTGAGCCTTGAAAACATTGACTGCTACAACTGTACCAATCTTAGTCAAGCGCGTTAGCTGCAATCAAACTAAAGCGCACATGTCAAAGGGTTCCGACCTTCCAGCACCGGGTAGTCAAATCAATGAAGTGAACAGCCCAACCTCTTTCTTTGAAGCTTTGCCAGGAAGCTTCGTTGATGGAGATAGGAAAAACCACTTGCTCAACTAGTATTATAAACTATCAAAGTCTCTGCCTACTTTTCTCTGTTCATAGCTGTATACTTAATTTTTTTTTTTTAAATTATTGGACAATTATTAACATTTTAAAAATATTTAACTGAAAACTTGCATTAAAGCACAGATCTTGCATTACATCAAAACCTCCCACTTGCTGTATTCAAATCTTATCTGTGATCTGCGATCCACTTGCCCAACGTTGACATAATTTTTAACATTAAAAGTACCGAAAACTTACCTTAAAAACACAAACGGAAGCAGACCCTTGAATTACAACAAAACCTTACACTTGCTGTATTCAAATCTTATCTGTGATCTGCGATCCACTTGCCCAACGTTGACATAATTTTTAACATTAAAAAGTACAGAAAACTAACCTTAAAAACACCAACGGAAGCAGACCCTTGAATTACATCAAAACCTTACAGTCAATCTCCCTGTTCATACAAGGCAAGCCTGTCTTTTTCTTTCTGGTTTTTGTGGGAACTAGCTCTAGATATGTCCATCTGGTCTTTCGAGGGATGGAACTCTTCCATGCCATCTTCCTCGTCAGCTCAATTGGGACTCCGTCAGTTTTCGTTGGCTGAAATAAAAAAGGCAACAAACAATTTCGACCAGTCAATGCTGCTTAGAAAAGGATGGATATGGGAGGTGTACAAAGGCACCTACGATGATTATGATGGGAAACCAAGAACCGTGGCCATCAAGGTCTTCAATTCAGAGACACCGTTTCAGCAAGCTCTCGACACATGGTTTGAACAAGAACTGGAGGCCTGGTCTCAGTATCGCCATGAGCACGTGGTCTTGGTGATTGGTTATTGCCGTGAACTTGGTTGGAACATCATTGTCTACCAACACATGGTGAATGGGAGCCTAGCGAATAATCTTTGTAAAAAGATAACACCTACTAGCTTTTATTTGTCATGGGAGCAGTGTCTTCACATATGCATTGATGCTGCCCGTGGCTTGGAGTACATGCACGCTCACATCAGTTACTCAAAGGGTTCCAAATTCCATCTTGATGATGTTGCAGCAACCAACATTCTGTTGGATGAAAATGGTGTTGCCAAGATTTGTGATCTATATTGCGAACCAATTGAAGGGTCGAATAATCACTCATCTGCCTGTTATTTCGATCCAGAAGCTCAATCCACCGGCGATCCAGACCAGAGTTCAGATGTATATGCCTTTGGTGTGCTGCTGGTTAAAGTATTGTCCAGGAAGGTGTTCTTCGATAAGGAAGATCGGAATCTTGGCATATGGTTCAAAAAATGCATCGTGAACGGAACCATTCATGATCAAATTATCCATCCTGAAATGAAAGCAGAAATCCCACAAGATTGTTTGACATCTCTTGTAGGTATTGCTGGTGAATGCTTAAATGATGAATCAACCAAACGCCCTAGTATCAGTCAAGTGGTGAAGAAGCTTGAGCTCTTAATGGCATCTTCCTCTCGGCGATCATGTTATAATTATTCATTCCAAGAGATTGAAGATGTTACAAACAACTTTGAAAGCATCCTCGGACAAGGAGGAGAAGGAACAGTTTACAAGGGCATGACCAAGACAAACACTAGTTTTGCTGTGAAGCGCTTAAAACCAGGGCTCTCTTCTGAGTTTCAAAAGGAGATTACAATGCTTTCAGATCTTGATCACCCAAACATTGTCTCCTTGGTAGGCTATTGCCAAGAATCAGATCAGAATATTCTCATCTATGAGCTTATGAGCAATGGAAACCTAGCTCAAAGTCTCTACAGTACGTCCAATTCTTTGTCATGGATGCAACGCCTCAAAATCTGCATTGGAGCCGCGCGTGGGTTAAGATACCTACACACACGCACCAACATATCACCGAAAGGGATCATCCATCGTGATGTCAAGCCGGTCAATATTCTACTCGATGACAACTTGGATGCTAAGATCGCTGATTTTGGGTTGTCTAAAATGAGTCCTCAAGCAAATTCAGAGATAGCCACTATGATTAAAGGCACAACAGGCTATTATGCTCCAGAATATCAGCGTTACGGAAAAATCACAAGGAAAATTGATGTTTATGCATTTGGCGTTGTATTATCTGAGGTGCTATGTAAGAAGAAGCCATGGGATCGGGAGGAGAGCTTTTATCCCTCCGAGAATGAGAAGTATGGTCAATGGGCCAAGGAGAATATCGATCCTGATCTAAAAGGGTTAATTGCCCCAATGTGTTTAGAGGCATTTGTTATCATGCTAGAGAAATGCTTAAATATGAATCCAAACAGACGCCCTACTATGAATGATGTTGTGTCCGTGCTAGAGTATGCAATGAAATGGCAAGAGGCTTGGCAAAGGCATAAATCTGGAGGAGATTTCTATATACCTGGAGGTGAAGACAGAGTAATTCTCTATTGTACATCTAATTCACAAAGTTCTATCAACGCACGATTGCTTTTGCGGAGATTCACAATGATATTTGATGAAAGAGACCTCGTAAATGATATATGCGTAATGGAATTCAAACATGCTTTAGGAAACACTGCTGACATACATATGCCACAATTATTTGTGCAAGGAAAACACATTGGGGATATCAATGAGATGGAGAAACTATATGCAACAGGAAAGCTCGCGGAGCTTTTGAGACTGCCTCTTCCTGTATTCATCTGTGAAATTTGTCAAGAAGCAAGGGCCTGTGTTGTTTGCAAGCGTATCGAACGGTAAGCATCAAACTCTTTTTCCTTTAAGTTTATCTCTATCAAATCTGAAATATTATAAATCAACCTATAATAATTATCCTCCGACTTTAACTTGTACGTACCTCTTATGATGCTTTTCTGTATTTGTTTGATAACATAATAGGTACGTCCACTGCACAAACTGTGGCGCCCTTGTTCTCATTTTGAGGCATATTCCGGAAGGACAACTGCCAAGCTGTCGAGAATGCAATGCGAACCAGTTAATCTGTGGTGCCCTCACGGTAACACTTAAGGTAAAATAGGTGAATACTATCTTGCGAGAGGGACAGACTCGATTATGAGCTAGTGATGGCAGATCAAAGTTGTCTCGCTTGTCTCAACTGGCATTACTCCACTCGCTTATTATTTTCCTTTGATCATTGTTGGAATGTTGAAGTGGTCAACGAAGAATAAGTCGCATCTATTTCTTAGGAAGTAGATAAGCTTTTAAATTTCTTAAGAGTTAATTTCTTGATTTTTTGCATTATCTGTTTTGAGTTGTAGGCTATTTAAAGCTGTGTTCAGCTTCTTTTAATAACAACGATTATTGCCTTTGCAAGCACATAGCAATCTTTTTTCTGACTTAACATTTGGTATCAGAGCATCTTCGAGGGGGCCTGATTGAAGAGAGAAAACACGAGTGTGTGAGAAAAGAAAATTGTGTGAGAAATGGCAGCTGAATCAAACAACTTCACAGCTCCATGTGTTCCCAAATTTGATGGGGACTATGAGCATTGGAGTTTACTCATGGAGAACTTGCTTAGTACGAAAGAATATTGGAGTGTAATTCAAACAGGTTTCAAGGAACCTGAAGATGGTGAAGCGTTGTCAACAGCTCAGCAAAAGATGTTGGATGATGCAAAGCTCAAAGACCTGAAAGCAAAAAACTATTTGTTTCAGGCCATTGACAAGTCCATCTTGAAAACCATCACCCAGAAGGACACTGACACTGCAAGTCTCATTTATCTATTTCTTCTAGTTTATCTCCGTGTAATTTCTGCTATATTAATAAAAGCCACAAACTGCCTTTTGCATCTTCTTCTCTTATTTCGCATGCTCCGCTCGATCTCATCTTTTCTGATGTATGGACCACTCCCGTTCATTCCCTCGATCAATTTAAATACTATGCCAGTTTTGTCGACCACTATACCAAATACATATGGTTTTACCCCCCTCAAACACAAATCTGACACTTACAATACTTTTCTTCGCTTCAAAACACTAGTCGAAAAATACTTCCAGCGTCCCATCATTCAGATCTACTCTGACAACGGGGTGAATACCTCAAACTCACTAAAAGACGTATCTTATTTTCCGTGTCTTTCCCATCCATTTCACGTACTATATATACATACAATATTACTTGGAGGAGGATTCTATCAATTCCTCAAAACTAGGATCTTAACCTATCTATAGAAACAATATAAATCTATACACACTAAAGATATGTACATCGCTAAATTAGGGAAAAGAAATATTATCACAAACGTGTGATAATATGATAATCTAACACACCCCCTCAGTCGAAACTGGAGGTAAGTGAATATTTAGACTGTCCCGAAAATCAAAGAACAGAACTGAAGGCAGACCCTTTGTAAACACATCTGCTAATTGATGTCGGGAAGGAACATGACGAACACGAACCTCGCCACGAGCCACTTTGTCACGAACAAAATGAATATCCATCTCGATATGTTTCGTACGTTGGTGCTGAACAGGATTACCCGAAAGATAGATGGCACTCACATTGTCACAAAAAACCAAAGTCGCATACCGAATGGGGCAGTGAAGTTCAAGGAGCAGGTTACGTAGCCACACGGACTCGGAAACTGCATTAGCCACCCCCCGATATAATGCTTCAGCACTCGATCGAGAGACAGTAGCTTGTCGCTTGCCCGACCACGAAATAAGATTAGACCCCAAAAACACACAATATCCCGAGGTAGACCGCCTTGTCTGGACAACCCCCCCAATCGGCGTCTGTGAAAGAGACCAAGGAAGACAAAGCCGAATGGAAAAAATGCAGTCCAAACTCACACGTTCCTTTGATATACCGAATGATTCTTTTAAGTGCATTCATATGCTCATCCCGAGGATCGTGCATGGACAAGCACACTTGTTGAACAGCATAAGTAATATCCGGACGCGTGAAAGTCAAGTATTGTAAAGCCCCAGCAAGACTCCTATACAGAGTCGGGTCAGAAAACGGTGGACTGGTATGCGAAAGTCAAGTATTGTAAAGTAGAAGGACACTGACACTGCAAGTCTCATTTATCTATTTCTTCTAGTTTATCTCCGTGTAATTTCTGCTATATTAATAAAAGCCACAAACTGCCTTTTGCATTTTCTTCTCTTAATTTCGCATGCTCCACTCGATCTCATCTTTTCTGATGTATGGACCTCTCCCGTTCATTCCCTCGATCAAGACCACTATACCAACACTACTAGAAAAAGGCCGTTTACCGACGGAAATATCCGTCGGTAATTCTACAAATCCGTCGCTAAATGGATATTACCGAAGGAATAAGTCCGTCGGGTTCCGTCGGAAATAATTGGTTGGTAATACCGACGGACAAATTCCGCCGGTATTTCCGCCGGAAAATCTAAAATTCCGCCGGAAAACGTCCGTCGGAAATGAGATCTGCCGGCCGGTTAACCGGAGCATTCGCCGGAGGTTACCGATGGAATTATCCGTCGGAAATAAAAACCATTACCGACGGTTATAACCATCAGAAATCATAATATTTACCGTCGGATATGTCCGTCGGAATATAAACCCTAAACTGACGGATATGTCCGTCGGTATTTTGAGTATTATTTTTAATTTTTTATTTTCCGACCGATATTTCCGCGGAAAAATATAATTATTTATTTTTTGTATTAATTTACCGACGGAAATTTCGGTGGTAATCAGCGATTTTTTAAAAAAATTTTGTTTTATTATTAAACCACATTCGTAAAAGGTCGTAAACTCCGTTAACCTCGTTCAAACAACCTGTTTTAAACAACTACAAACTACAAACACACACAAACAACGCAATTACAAACTACAAACACACACAAACAACCTGTTTCGCTAGTACATAAAATAAAATACATATATTTGTCCAAATCAAGCGACAGGGGAAGGGAAAGGGAAACGGCCGAGAAAGGGGAAAGGGGAAGGGAAAGGGGAAAGGGGAAACGGCCGGGAAAGGGGGAAAGGGAAAGGGAAAGGGAAAGGGGAAAGGGAAGGGAAGGGAAACGGCCGGGGAAAGGCCGGGAAAAAGGGAAAGGTAAAAAGAAACTACATATGTTTGTTTGTTTGTTTGTTTAATTACATGTCAATGAAAATTCATGTTTAACAACCACGAGCGCGCCACCGTCGCTACCGCTACCACCACCATGCATGTATAAACCTATCAAGATATTAATTAAAAAACAATATATCAATATATATACAAATAAAAAGACAATAATAAAATGTAAACATTATATATATGACATTTACAATTAAATGATACTTACTGGCCACTGGGAGAGATAGATATTTCCATTTTTCCTTCCTCATTAATAATTGCGTCCAAATTAACCCGCTCGGATGGTTCACTACGTCCAGAACCAGAAGTAGATCCCCTCCCTCCCGTCCTTGGTGAAACAAGACGATGGACAAAACCCGCAACCTTCCCTCTCTTTGAACGATTGTCACCTCGACCCGACATATCTAAACTAGTATATTATATATGTAGACAGAAAATATTATCAAGTAGAACAAAATTTAAATATTACATAGCATGTAAAGAGTAACCAAGTAAACAAAACGTGGTTAACAGTGTGGACTTGGTGTCTGTCGGCATTGCACTTCTTGCGGCTTTAAAATAGAAATGACAATATGAAAACGGTAAATAATGGAGTTCACATGGACCGGTGGTTTCGAATAAGGTTGTTTTACTAAAAACAAAAGGAAGCAAAATAATGGAGTTAACTTGAATTGCTTGAATTTGAAATAATATTGTTGTTTTCTTTAAAATAGAGAGAGAGAGGGTTTACATTTATAATGAGCTGGAGTGGAAAATATCAAGTTTGCACAAGCATTTGGCCCAAAGATTGAAACTTTGAAAGTAGATTTATTATTATAATAATTAATCAAAGTTTCAATCTTTGGGCCTAACGCTTGTGCAAAAAACTTGAGATTTTCCACTCCAGCATAACCCCATGGTAGTGGTTGTACGTGATAGTAGTGGGGTTGGCTTCTATCCCATCCCGAAATACACGTATGAATTGCAAATATCACTTTGTCTACTTGCTTTATAATCGAAAATCAAGAAATTTTGACAGCATAACCCCATGGTCTCCAAGTGCACGACGTAGACTAGGTCAATCAAACACTATCGATTATAATCGACAGTGTAATCAACCATATATGTCTAGTATACACTCAGAGAACAATAGGATTAATGCAACCGAAATATTTCAACTATCGACTATTCAAGCAATTTTAATAGACAATAATGATATTTATATATATACATATATGTATATTTTTATTTTTATTTTTATTGATTATTTTATTTTTTATTTATTATTATTATATTTATGTCCATTATTATTATTATTATTATTATTTATTATTATTATTATTATTATTATTATTATTATTATTATTATTATTATTATTATTATTATTATTATTATTATTATTATTATTATTATTATTATTATTATTATTATTATTATTATTATTATTATTTACGAATTATTTATTTTTTTCCAACAACCTTTTCACACAATGACATTCAAATTAATGACTACATGTTCAAGTAAATTATGGAGTAAGATGTAATAGTAGGAATCATTTATTGTCCAAATCATGAGATAGATGTAATATTACATATCATGTAAAGAGTAACCAAGTAAAATTGAAAATCATGAGATAGATATAATATTACAGTGATAAGTGATATAAAATGTACAAAACATTATATACAAAACATTATCTGAATTAAAACTAAACTGATTCATTCACTACAATCTTGATCACTATCACTACAAAATTCAATTTCTTCTTCACTAGTTTCCTCGTCCTCGTCTTCTTCCTCATCTTCATCATCGGACCCAGATATATACTCTTCTCCTTCCTCATCCTTCACATTGTCATCATCGATTTCATTGAAAGTGACTTCCTCCCCTAGTGGACGGGTGTTTTCGGCCATTAATGCTTCATCCTCCTCGACATTATCATTCAAGTGAATAATCGGAGGTATAGGCATTTCCTCTTCCTGATAACAATCATTTAATGATGAATCAATATTTGAAGTAGACGTTTTTGCACCCAATGGTATATCAAAAGTGCTTCTTGCTTTGGTTTTCCATATGGCCCACCATCCGCTAGACTCTCTTCGTCGACGGGGGTAGGGGTCATATACACTGTTGTGCTTGAGATGCAAGAATGAACACATCATCACCATTATGCCTAGAAGAATGCTTTAAGTCAACGAGATCAAAAGTGCCATGTTTTGTAATGCCTCGCTCAGTGTCCCGCCACTCACAATTGAAAAGAACTACAGAATTTCCAAGCAAGTACTCCAATTCAATAACTTCTTTCAATACGCCATAATAATCGAGATTTCCCTTGAGATTGACCCCGCTATTCCAAGTTGATTTCGTTTGGCCATATTCTTCAGTGTGGAATACGTAGCCATTGACAAAATATCCCTTATATACATTCACTCTTAAGGACGGACCGTGTGCTAATGTTTGTAATTTCGCGGCTTTTGCATCTCGAAGGTTGTTCAAAATCTAAATAAAAACACATAGATAGTAAAAAACTCATACTTCAAATTCTATTAAAAACATTGAATTAATGAATTGGCATTTACATAATTATTAAACCGGGAGGGAAATTCGTTGTCTGTCCTTATTGAAATCAATTCGGGCGCAATGTCTCGGCTGTTCTTCGAACATACCGCATTCAAGGAGAACATAAAGTTGCTTAGTTCGTATTAAAGTTATTACTTAGTAACAAATGAAGAATGCTTACTTCAAGTAGTCCTCGACCTCAGCACAGTTAAGGAGAATATAGAGTTTAGCCGCATCTAATTCTTTTTTGCTTAGCATGCGCGTGCACTTTCTATTGCCAAGGAATCGACCGGGAGAAGAAAAACTGAAATTTTTCCATCGGGATCAGTGACTCCCCCATCATAATTGCGTCCTACTTTATTGAACCTTGTCTCAATGTCTGGGTGAAAATATGTTGAAACAAACGACACAATTTCGTCGACAATCACTGATTCAGACATAGATGCCGCAACTTTTGCTCTATTGCTCATTTTCTTTTTCAAACTCCCCAAAAATCGTTCAAATGGATACATCCATCTATACTGAACAGGTCCTCCAACTCTAGCTTCATAAGCTAGGTGAATTGGTAAATGCTCCATTGAATCAAAGAAAGATGGCGGAAATATCTTTTCAAGCTTGCATATTGTCACCACAATGCTCTCTTCGAGTCTTTTCATATCCTCAACACGAAGAGTCCCGGAAGTCAATGCTCTGAAGAATTCACTCCAGTGCAGTAGGGCAACCCATATTTCATTAGGGAGAATGTCTCTAAATGCAATGGGTAGCAACCTATCCAATAATACGTGACAATCATGACTTTTCAACCCATATACCGTCCCTTCTTCCACATTCACACAGTTGCCAATATTAGATGCATACCCATCAGGAAGTTTCAAATCTTTCAACCACTGCAGAACACGTTGCTTATCCTCTCTGACGAGAACAAAGGGCGCATTTGGTTTAAAATCTTTTCCATTAACTTTAGTAATGTTCAGGATCTTTACGATTGCAAATCGCTTCAAGGTCTAGCCGACCCTTGTCTGCGTCCTTCGTTGAGGCCTTAAAACCCATCAACGTATTGAAAATATTGTCAAACACATTTTCAATATGCATGACATCAAGGTTATGTCTTATCAAGTTCGTCTTCCAATACGGTAACTCCCAAAATATACTCTTTTTAATCCAGTTATGGTCTTTACCAAATCCGTCTGGTCTATCCTTTGAAAACTTCTTTCCCCACCCGACATCAGACACCTCAGACACCTGCTCAAAAATATCCTCCCCACTCAGACGAGGAGGGGGGGCCCCGTTGCTCAACTCTATTTTTGGTGAAAGCATTCCTCTGTTTACGAAATGGATGGTCACTAGGAAGAAACCGTACGTGGCAATCAAACCAACACTTGCTTCTTGTAATGCTTTGAAGTGTGAATGCATTGTATTTTCCATACAATACGGACAGGCCAATCTCCCATGTGTGCTCCATCCCGACATCATACCATAAGCAGGAAAGTCATTAATTGTCCACATCACTGCAGCCCTCATGTTAAAATTTTGCAACTTGAAAGCATCCCATGTCTGGACACCATCATTCCACAGCTGTTTGAGTTCATCCATCAGAGGTCGAAGATACACATCAATGTTTTTGCCTGGATTCGAAGGCCCGGGAATGAACAAACTCAAATACATATAAGGATCAGTCATACATAACCACGGGGGAAGATTATACACTGTGACTATAACAGGCCAACATGAATAAGATTTTGCCCCTGGTCCAAATGGAGAAAACCCATCTGTACATATCCCCAACCTTATGTTTCTAGGATCCGCAGCAAAATCAGGGTAAGTGGCATCAAAATGTTTCCATGCTTCAGCGTCAGAAGGATGAGTCATCACACCCTCTTCACGAGGACACTCTTTGTGCCAACGCATGGCTTATGAGCTTTCTTTCAATGCGTAAATTCGTTGCAACACAGGAATTAGCAAAAGATATAACGTAAGCTGCGCCCGAGGCACGTTTTTCTTGTGCTTGGCACTACCACGGCGTTGTGGCTTATACCTACTAAGTCCACATATTGAACATGTATCGAGGCCCTCATTTTCTTTATAAATAAGCATGCAGCGATTCTTGCAAGCATCAATTTTAACATACCCAAGACCGATCTGCCCCACCAACTTTTTCGTCTCAGAAAAATTGTGAACCATATTATTTTCTTCGGGTAGCATCCGATGTCCCCATGACATTATACGATCGTAAGTATGCTTTGGCTCATATTTGTATCGGCCTTGATAGTTAGAAGCTCACTCACTTGCTCTAGCAGCTTTGTAGCCTTTGCACCGGGATGAATTTTCTCATTTGCAGAGTCCATTAAATCCATAAACTTCTTTGCAAGAGGATTTGGTGCCTCTGTTGGATTAGGGTTCCAATAAAACTCTGGGCCGGCCGCATTTCGAACCATATCATCCAAACCGACAGAACGGCTCCTCTTCATCAATCAAATGTTCGGGTTCCCTTGGCGGACCACTTGATACGATAGGATGATTGCGAACACTTGTTTCAACCACATAACGCTCCGTGCGCTACCTATACCTTGTAACCATCAACAAACCCCTGCATCTAACACATGTTTCTTTACCCATCCAACACTCAGATATTTTCTATTCTTACACTTTTTACAAGGACACCTAATCTTATCACCACGCATGCACTGGGGATGCGCTCTAGCAAACTCCACGAAATGTTCTAAACCTTCTACGAATTGAGGTCTGACACCCCTTCTACCGGGATTACTACGATTATCCATCCAACTATGATCTTCTCCGCAGACATAATTAACTCCTGCATTTCATAATGTATTAACGAGTTTAGATGTAATTAACGAATTGAGGTCCGACACCTTAATATTTTGAATATTAATATTTAATTCTTTGTTGTAAAGTATATTATTCCCTATGATGAAAGGACAATTCATGTCCATTAGGTTTAGAGTGGGGTTGGCTTCTATCCCATCCCGAAATACACGTATGAATTGCAAATATCACCTTGTCTACTTGCTTTATAATCGAAAATCAAGAAATTTCGGCGACGTAACCCCATGGTCTCCAAGTGCACGATGTAGACTAGGTCAATCAAACACTATCGATTAGAATCGACGGTGTGTAATCAACCATATATGTCTAGTATACACTCGAGAGAACAATAGGATTAATGCAACCGAAATATCTCAACTATCGACTATTCAAGCAATTTTAATAGACAATGATGATATTTACAAATCATATAATCGTGCATTTCAAGGCTGTCCACTGAGACAATTTAAGAATCGATGACTACATGTTGACCTCAACATGATAAGTTAAAGATTCTTAAACGGGTTTCTAAGCTTTTGTGTTTCAACCGTCACAACGTCACGTCGTAACATTAATTTTTATTCATTACCGTAAAATGCATAATTTTACAATAATGAATTAACACACACATCTATCATATTTTTTAAATTATTAATATTGTGAATAATTTGAAATATTAATTCTTTATTGTAAAATTTGAAATTTTACAATGATGAATTAAATTAACATTTATAAACAAGATAAGAGTCGTTCTCATCCACAACTATCAAAACCCAATCTCATCTTAGACCAAGAAAGACAGAGCAAACAAGTTCATTGCCATTTGAGTCAAGGATTTTCTGTTTAATAAGAGTTTTTACAGTTTTCACTGTAAAAACTCTTATTAAACAGAAAATCCTTGACTCAAACGGCAATGAACTTGTTTGCTCTGTCTTCCTTGGTCAAAGAAGACGAATTTTGATAATTTGTGGGTGAAAAAGGCTCTCATCTTATTTATATTTTAAATAGAGTTGTACCTCAATCTATTTAAAGCCTAATTAACTACCAATTAGGTATAATGAAGAGCCACTTCCAAAACCCAGCTTGATAAACTAGTTAGAAAATGCAAACAACCTAAATCGGAGGACCAATCAAGCATCAAACATTCAAATATTTGAAAATTCACACAAATACCAATCAATAATCATGAACATTAGAATCAAAAACAAATTAGGGTTCTTACAAAATTTAACAAGATATCATTTTATATTTTTTTACAAAATTAAATCATATAAATCACTGCCTTGTCGGTCTCTATTAAGCAATATAGATGCAATCACAAATACTAGTTTATACGCCTTGAACATATAATCTAAAAGGCTATTGTACAATATAACAAAACACCTTTTATACGCACATAAGACACATTGATAACACAAACATACATTTTTAATACCTCAAACCCTACATTTCTAATTGCACACACACAAACACACAATAAACAAAGAGCTACCAAAATAAACCCAAGTATGAAATTATTCACATTTTCTGTAGTTTAGTTCAACTCCTAATGAACATTTGGAACACAACTCCACATGATAATGCATTAACAGCAACAACATGTATATACAAAACTGAAAGACAATTACTTGAATAAAAACTAGGGTTTCTCAGCTCATTAAAATTAATCATTCATGAGAGAGAGAAATCGAGTGAGAGAGAGAACGATTGAGAGAGAGAAAGCGAGAGAGAGAGAGAGAACGCACCGGCGACCGCAAACGGCGATGGAAAGAGACGGCGGCGGCGACGGCGTGTTCTTGCGATGAGAGAGAGAAAGTGAGAGAGAGAAAGTGAGAGAGAGAAGAGATTAAGAGAGACAAAGAGGACTTACCGGCAACGGCGAGGCTCGGCGGCGACGGCGACGGCGACGGCGACGGCTTGGCGTTGGGGCTGGGGTTCGCGAAGGACTGAGGAAATAAGGGGCGTAATAAAAATGATGCGTAATTAAAAATGGGGAAGATACGCGTATATATATGAATTATTTACCGACGGACGGAGTCCTTCGGTAATACCGGCGGACATAGTCCGTCGGTATTACCGACGAAAATACCGACGGAATTTAAAAATTAACGACGGACAAAACGAAATTTTAAAAAATTAAATTCCCGGTAAAATAAAATAAATTTCCGTCGGTAAATGAAAAGTTTCCGTCTGTATTACCGACGGACTTCGTCCGTCGGTAAAAATCCGTCGGTAATGACCCTGTTTCTAGTAGTGCAAATACATATGGTTTTACCCTCTCAAACACAAATTTGACACTTACAATACTTTTCTTCGCTTCAAAACACTAGTCAAGAAATACTTCCAGCTTCCCATCATTCAGATCTACTCTGACAATGGGGGTGAATACCTCAAACTCACACCTACTCTAGCTCAAAATGGCATAACCTACCTTACCACCCCATCTCACACCCCTGAACACAATGGGTATTGTAAGTACCCAAATCCGGATCGCCAAAATCCGTTAGAAGTTAACCGGAATTCGTTAACTGGCCCGCTCCAGGTTAACCGGAACCCGTTAAGCTCCCCATTCCCAAGCCAACGAGACGTCTCGGGACTGCCCCGTGCATCCCAATGTAAAAGCGTACTCAACACACGTTGCCGGATAGACTAGCGCAAAGGATTTTGTCGAGATTATTGGAGTGTGGATTTGCTGGAGTTAATTACATAGGGAGGATTCAATATGATTGTGGGTTGCTGGAGGCCTTGATCGAGAGATAGCGTTCGGAGACCCATTCATTACACCTCCCGGTAGGTGAGATGACGATCAGCCTAGAGAATGTCGGCATGATTTCCTGGTTGCCGATTGATGGGGACGATGTTACTAATGCTAACATCCCAGCACTTGTAGACTATCGGGATGTATGTCAACAACTTTTAGGGGCTGTCCCACCTCCCGGAGATATGTATGGGAGTAAACTAAAGCTACTGTGGATCACGAGCCAATTTCCACACTTCCATGACCTAGCTGAATATTCCCCCGAGGACCTTGTTGATTTGTACGTATAGGCATATATCATGCTCGCCTTGGGCGGTGATGCCTGATCGTACAAACAACAAGGTTAAGTGTGTTATGTCCTCAGCAGGGATGTTTCGAGGGTCTGCCCGAGTCTGATTGAAGAAATGCGTCGCTGTCTTTCCTATATCGAGAGTTGTGTAGTGCGACTAACCCTGTGAT
Organism: Adenophora triphylla var. japonica; assembly: GCA_022495995.1. Taxonomy (NCBI): domain Eukaryota; kingdom Viridiplantae; phylum Streptophyta; class Magnoliopsida; order Asterales; family Campanulaceae; genus Adenophora; species Adenophora triphylla. Next base: position 152,540 of record JAFEMH010002015.1, on the reverse strand, counting down.
GAAACAGTGCGGAGGATTTCTTAACATTCAACTGGTATGTTTATCTCATTATAATGTTCATTATGTTGTTGTTTTTAAGTTTGATTTCAAATTATCAACATTATTTATAGTATTTGTATTCCCCGTCCCACTTCAACTTAGGCTGTGGAGTTAGGGCGACCGCACCAACCCTTGGGGCGACCGCACCAACTTAGGCCGTGGAGTTGGGGCGGCCGCACCAAGAGTTAGGACGACCGCACCAACTCCCTTCTCCCACATGTTGACTTCCGTTGACTCCATTGACTTCCGTTGACCCTGCTTTGACCACAACCTAATTAGGTTGTTTTTGGGCAATAAATATAGCCACGAAGGTATTTTGAGCAATAAATATAGGTTAATTTAGTTATTCTAATGAATATCTAAAAACTGTTATTTGTAGTACATATAATGGTGTATCAATAACATGTTTTAAATTTTCATTTGGATAATTAAATTAACTTCAAATTATTGCTCAAAATACCTTCGTGCTAACATAAAAAAAGATAGGACCCATGAAGTAGGACAGAGGTAGTAATATATTCAACTCTTCTTCATGAATTATGTTTTTGTTTACAATTTTTTTTGACATGTGTTAAAAATGATAGGAAAAATTGCAACAAAACCAAACACAAACTGTATAAAATAATTTTAAAAAACTAAAATAAAATAAAAATAAATATTATCAAGTTAGTGACCACATCCCGGCCACATAGAAAATCCTACATTAATTCATTCAAACATTTAGAAAATTCATGTAAACCAAATTAGCTTAGCATTCACTTAACTTCATTATTCTTAGGAAATAACTGCAAACCAAATGAGCTTAACATCATTTACTATATGATTCCAACAATTCAGCAAAATTAAGAAAATTTGTATCTTGAAAATATTTTTGAGCGTGATGTTAAGATAACGTGTTGATCGTGTGGGAAAAAAACAACAACCTAAAAACTTCAAAACAAACAATTAGAAGGAAGTATAAATGACGATTCCAAAGTGTACTGGCTTCCACTATTTAATATATCATACCTTCTGAAGTATCATAACAGAGCCGACATATATATCACTTGCAAATTCACTCTCAGTTAGCACTTTTCGATGAATGGAAGCATCTATGGTAACCGTAGGATCCTAATAATTTTATTCCAGTTAGTAACTCAAAACACATTTCATCCATGCTAGAAAGCGTACTAAGCTCATATCCTAACCTTTAAAGTCACCATACGATCACCAAGACCATTTGGTGTGCAGGACTTGATAACAGCAACAACCTAATAGAACATACAGAAATGTAAAAAATCAATTATCTTTACACACATTTAACTATAATTAATCTTGATATTATACTTGATCCACCGTGTCAATATTATGACATTTCTTCTTTATAGAGCTCAACGGATAATATGTACCGGCTTCAGTGAGAAATTCCATTGCAGAGAGCCAAGGACTGCTTATTTGCAAAGTCTAGGACAGTAGTGGTTTTGTTAGGATGGTTGGGGGCAAAGCAGAAGCATCTCAAGTTATATGCAGATTGGTATACTTCCAAAGGTTTCATGTCATTACATTCACCTTTCCTATGGCTGAGATTCTCAGTTATCAGATCGGGGGTAAATCTGAACAGCACGTAGATTTACTTGTGAACCATTTGGCTGATTGGTTGGAAGAAGAGAATGGAAAGAATCTAGTGTTTCATACTTTTAGAAACACGGGATGGCTAGTGTGAGCTTTCTATTCTTCTGAATTACAAAGTTCAGTTTTATATGTAAAAACCGTCTGCTTGATGTTTTTTCTAATCTTGCAGATATGGAGCAATTTTGGGGAAGTTTCAGAAGCAGGACCATAACTTAATAGGGAGGATTAGGGGCTGTATTGTGGATTTTGCTCCAGTAGCAGCTCCTGACCCACAGGTAAGAGCTACTTTCAGTCTTTATCACACTTGTTTTCAGTAGGATTGGTTGGAAGTATTTAGCTTTATTGTAATCTTGAATCAGGTTCTCTTTTAGAAGTTCCATACATTACATATCCAATCTTCTGACAAAATATCTGGAAATTGGTTTTGTTAAATATTGTACTCTCTCCGTCTCAAAATAATAGTCCTACTTCCCTTTTTTAGATGACCCTGAAAGATAGTATCATTTCTAAAATTAAGGTTATGAATTGTCCTCGTGTCTTCAATATTTTTGTTCATTTTGTTGATGTTTACCTTGCATGTCATGTGACTTATACCACTAGGAATTAAGGTACAATGTTTAAATGTTTCACTTTTCATATGGGACCACTTTTCAGTTAGGGAGTGAGTTACTGGACACAAGTTGGGCGCAATTGATCGTTTGAAATTGCTTGCTTGATATGCTTAAAGTTCCCTTTCTGCTATTGGACCAAATGACTCAGACGCTCCAATTTTTTTTTGTTTTATTCACAAATGGCAAATATTCTGGAAAAACTTGTGTATCACGATCTTCTGCCTGTGCAGTATACACCGTTTGCATATTGTTGTATTATAATTTCGGATATAGTGATGTAAATAGTTGCAGCGGAATAATAAAAGAGATAGGCAAATAATTGAATCAACAACTATTTGACCTAATTCGAATTGAATCAACAATTGAATTAGGGTTTGAAGAGGTAAACACCAAGAAGATGAAAACCTTCACAAGGAATTCAAAGAACTCCAACAAGAATCTCTTGCGAGAATCTTCTGCAAGTCAATTAAGACCCAAAGAGAAAAAAACCCACAATTGCAAAGCAATCAAAACTCAATAATTCAATAAAATCAAAAGTATCCTAAAACAAACAATGAAAGAAAGTATTTATACCCTAAACAAAACCCTAAACAACTTGAAAAAGGAAAAGCAAAACAATCCTAATTAAAACACTTTAAAAACGGAAACAGAATAATACGTAATTTCTGAAAACGCCTTGGTCACGAGTCGTCCTCAGCTTCACGAGTCGTCCCCAGGCTTAATCACTCGTGATACGACGTGTGAAGAAAGAAGCACTCGTGCAGCTCTTCAGCACGAATCGTGCTACTTTGCACGAGTCGTGCTCTTTTCTGGAGGTGGCCTTTCCCGTTCCTTTTGAGATACATCATTCACCCCCACTTCAAAAGAATTCGTCTCCGAATTCTGGCCTTTATAAAAAGAACATGATTTTGTAGTGTTTGACCCTCCCTTGTTGACCTTCCGCCCCGACCTCCCCTTGATCATCTTCTTAAACATGAACGCACTTGAATGTCCAACAGGATTACACCATGTACCCGAAAAAATAAAGTGTGGAGCACAAAAGGATATGATCCCTTTACCCCTGCCATCGCGATCGTGTTTCCTATTATCCTTTAATGGGTATAGAGTATACCGAGCACCATCCTTCACAAAACTAACCACATTACTTCAGCCACAATGCCTAGAACCCACATCAAAGTGCCAAGGCCTCCCAAGTAATATTTGACAAGCACTCATATCCACAATATCGCAAGTAATAGCATCCTTATAGTTACCAATTGAAATAGGAACAATACATTGTTGTGTTACCTTAAGAGTGCCATTTGCATTGATCCACCCAATAACATAAGGAGTCGAATGTTTCTTCACCTCAAGCTTGAGAGTATTAACCAATCCCCTTGCCACCAAGTTTTCACTACTTCCACTATCAATGATAATATTAGCCATTACCCCATTGACGGTTCCCTTAGTACGAAAAATATTGTGCCTCTCAAGAGTAGTAGGGGCTGAAAACAATAGCCGACGAACATCGAGAGACTCATGAGTGTCCTCATCATCATCCTCATCAGCAATGGGGTCATGAGTGTACTCTACGAATACATCATCATCATTATCAACATTGGTTACCACATTAGCCACTTGTTTGTTAGGACATCTAGCTGAGTTATGACCCGGCTGTAGACACCTAAAGCATTTGTTCCCAAATGACTTAGTATAGGGATTTGCAGGTTTTGTAGCTTGAGTAACAGGAGCAGGCGTTGTTTCTGCCTCAACCACCTTAGAACCCGAGGCTTGTGTTGTAGGCTGTGCAACTGTGGATGAAGAAACTGCAGAGTGAATAGGGCTACTAGAAAAAGACAAATTACCCACCTTCTTGAATGTAGTGTGAGGAAGAGAAGCCGAAACCAATTGTTTCTCAACCTTTTCCGCCCTTGAAATAGCATCATTCAAAAAGTAATTGATAAATAACTCCACCTTGTTCTTAATATCAACCCGAAGACCATCAACAAACCTAGAGATTTCTTGAGACTCGGACTCACTCAAGTCGTTACGAGCCGATTGAGCATAGAAATCATGCACATATTCTTTGACGTTACGATTACCTTGGGTGCAATTCTGAAATTTAGAAAATAAGCTTTGCACATAATCAATAGGTAAAAATCTATCTTTTAATGCCTCTTTCATCTCATCCCAAGTACGAATCTGAGGCAACCTATCACGTAACCTTTTCTTACAAAGTTGATCCCACCAAGCAGCAGCACCACCCCGCAATTTATATGCAACATAAGGAACTTTCCTAACATTCTCAACTTGCATTAAATTGAAAAATTTATCAACTTCATTAATCCAATCTAAAAATTCTTCGATAGACAACTCACCATTAAAAGTAGGAATATCGGCCCTTATCTTTGGTCGTTGTTCTACTGGATTCAAACCAATGGCCTCGTCACCACCACCCCGATTGTTGTGGATGAACTCAGCCCGATCACCACCTGGATTGCCACGGTTGCCACCACCACCCATATTCAAACCTCGCAAAGCCTGTAATAGTTCTGTATTACGAGCAGCAGCTTCCGCCTCAGATCTGCGTCTATCTTCTTGCATCTGTGTTTGCATCGCTATCAAGCTGTTGGCTAGGTGTGCTAGGATATTTTGGGTGTTGTTGTGTCCTTCGTTGTTGGCCATCGTGTTCCTCGGATCGTCCTTCGTCTGATACCAACTGATGTAAATGGGTGCAACGGAATAATAAAAGGGATAGGCAAATAATTGAATCAACAACTATTTGACCTAATTCGAATTGAATCAACAATTGAATTAGGGTTTGAAGAGGTAAACACCAAGAAGATGAAAACCTTCACATGGAATTCAAAGAACTCCAACAAGAATCTCTTGCGAGAATCTTCTACAAGTCAAGTCAATTAAGACCCAAAGGGAAAAAAACCCACAATTGCAAAGCAATCAAAACTCAATAATTCAATAAAATCAAAAGTATCCTAAAACAAACAATGAAAGAAAGTATTTATACCCTAAACAAAACCCTAAACAATTTGGAAAAGGAAAAGCAAAACAATCCTAATTAAAACTGTTGGGATTGGATCCTAAACTACAAGGAAGAAAAGGGGCCTAAGTCGGAGGAGTCGGTGAGATCAAATAGGAGTTCAAAACGGAGCAGGTTTTTCTGGAGAGCTGCGCGACCGCGCTGGTGGAGGTGCGCGACCGCGCACATGGGCAGAAACTCGATGCTTGGTGAAATCAATTGAGGGCGACCGCGCTGGCCTGAGGGCGGCCGCGCTTAGCCCGTATTTCCAGCAGCAGATTTGATTTTGTTTCCTAGTTTGATAGTATCTCTTCTTAAATTAGATTTAGGGTTCCTTGTATAACTATATAAGCATAATTTCGGCCTAGAACACATTGTAGCAACATATTAGAATACATATTGGCTTGGCAATTGCCCCCGGACGTAGTTCACGAGTTGGTGAATGAACCGGGTAAACAACTCTTGTGTTCTTGTGTGTGATTGTTTCTTTCTTGTACGTGTGGGTGTGTTGATTTCCTTATCTTGATTGCAACGGGGGAGCACCAATTTCACAACAACTGGTATCAGAGCTTTGGTTCGGAGGATTCAAAATTTTTTCATTAGTTGATTAATTTTGAATCGCGTTCTTGGGGATTTTGGTGAAGCAGTCAAGATGAAGAATTCAATCGAGAAATTCAACGGTGTGAATTTCACGTTTTGGAAGACAAGGATTGAAGACTATCTTTATTGTAAGGATCTTCATGGACCCTTGAAGGCGAAGCCCGAAGACATGTCACAAGGGGATTGGGAGACGTTGGATCGGAAGGCGTTAGGAGCGGTAAGGAGTGCCCTAACCGACGACGTTGCACGGAACGCTATGGAGGCCAAGACAACGGTGGAGTTGCTACAAACGCTGTCGGACATGTATGAGAAGCCGTCGAATATCAATAAGGTGCATTTGATAAAGAGGTTTGCGAATGCGAAGATGTCAGAGGGGCAGACAGCGGCAAGTCATATCGGCAATTTCAAAGGTATGGTGAACCAATTGAAAAGTGTTGATATTACTTTCTCCGATGAAGTGCTAGCTTGTTTTCTACTAAAATCATTGCCTGATAGTTGGGAGGTTACTGTCACAACGATTAGTACGTCAGCTTGACATTGGTGTATACGGAGGTTAGAGATCTCATCCTTGAAGAGGAGTTGCGAAGGAAAGAGAAAAGGGGAGAATCGTCCGTAGATGGGGCTGCACTTAGGGTGGAGAGAAAAAGGGGTGGACCTAAAAGGGAAAAAGGTCAAGTGCTACAATTGTGGTGAATTGGGGCATATCGGTTATATTTGTCAGGAAAAGGTGGTGGTGCTAACGTGGTGGATGATGGTGGTGATGTATTAATCCTAGGGGAGGAGCAGTCGGGTGAAGATTGGGTGTTGAATTCTGGAGCTTCTTGTCATACTAGTGGGGATGCAGAATCAATGAAGCGATACAAAACTGGAGATTTTGGGGTTCTCTATCTTGGTGATGGTCAACCATTGAAGATCAAAGGTAAGGGGGATGTGATGATGAAGACACCTAATGGGGCTGTTTTACAACTACACGACGTGATGCATGTTCCGGATTTAAGGAGAAGGGTGATTTCTGTGGGACAACTTGACAGTGAAGGGTATGGTGTTTCTTTCATTGGTGGGTCTTGGGAAGTCACAAAAGGGGCTAAGGTGTTGGCTCGTGGGGTTAAGGGGAAGATGTTGTACTCTACCTACAATATCGATGTTCGTTCCGGTGGGAGCAAGAGGCTTAAGAACCAGCCTGTTGGTGTGAAAAGGGGAGACATCAAGAAACGGTATGTTGGGGAGGACTCAAAGTTGATCAACGTGGTGTGGAAGTCCAAGGGCCCTAACAGAGAGCGGTTTCAGACCAAGAACAGTCGATGCAAGAAACAAGGTGTGTCCAAGTTTCAAGGGGAGGCATTGCGAGGAAGGTGGGTCTGGAGGGAGAAGGCGAAGTTAGACTTGCGGGGAGAAATCAAGGTAGAAGCTGATTTGGGGAGGCAAGAACGATCTAACACGGAGAGGTTGAAACGTCGCTTGGTTTCAACTCGCCTTAGTACTTGAGGAGAGGAGAGGTAGTGTCAAGCCAATATGGAGGGGGAAATGTGTTCGAAGGCCTTTACTCCGTGGTGGGAGTTAATGGGTGATTTTATGTTTGTTGGTTTAGTCTCCGGTGGGAGATTGTTGGGATTGGATCCTAAACTACAAGGAAGAAAAGGGGCCTAAGTCGGAGGAGTCGGTGAGATCAAATAGGAGTTCAAAACGGAGCAGGTTTTTCTGGAGAGCTGCGCGACCACGCTAGTGGAGGTGCGCGACCGCGCACATGGGCAGAAACTCGATGCTTGGTGAAATCAATTGAGGGCGACCGCGCTGGCCTGAGGGCGGCCGCGCTTAGCCCGTATTTCCAACAGCAGATTTGATTTTGTTTCCTAGTTTGATAGTATCTCTTCTAAAATTAGATTTAGGGTTCCTTGTATAACTATATAAGCATAATTTCGGCCTAGAACACATTGTAGCAACATATTAGAATACATATTGGCTTGGCAATTGCCCCCGGACGTAGTTCACGAGTTGGTGAATGAACCGGGTAAACAACTCTTGTGTTCTTGTGTGTGATTGTTTCTTTCTTGTACGTGTGGGTGTGTTGATTTCCTTATCTTGATTGCAACGAGGGAGCACCAATTTCACAACAAAAACACTTTAAAAACGGAAACAGAATAATACGTAATTTCTGAAAACGCCTTGGTCACGAGTCGTCCTCAGCTTCACGAGTCGTCCCCAGGCTTAATCACTCGTGATACGACGCGTGAAGAAAGAAACACTCGTGCAGCTCTTCAGCACGAATCGTGCTACTTTGCACAAGTCATGCTCTTTTCGGGAGGTGGCCTTTCCCGTTCCTTTTGAGATAACATCATATAGGTTTAGACAATGATGACCAATTATAAATTTAGGCTCTCAAATATTCATTGTTAGTTGATGGATATCTTTGTATGCTGTAGATAATGATGGATAATTATATGCATATATCGAGTTGGAAAAGACCGAGTGCTTAGTTTTGGTTGGAGCACCCATAGCTCTCCGGTTGTTAATGTATCATTACACTATGAACGTTGAAGAATTAATTGTTGTTATCTTTAACCTGTTTTGACTTGGGAGCCAAAGCTATTTCATGAGGAGTTCTTTATGGATTTTTAAAGCATATTATTCCTTTATAGCTTGAGAGAGTTGCTGCGTATTATATAGCCTTATTCTTTTGTGGGTACTCTTTATGTACTCCCTCCATCCCCAAATGATCTTCCCACTTTTGTTGTTGTTACTACTAAGGTAGTTTGAGCAGTAATTTTACGTTAATTTTATTATCCTAATGAACAATTAAAAATTGTTATTGATAGTATTCATAATGGTGTATAAATAACAAGTTTTAATTTTTCATTAGGATAATTATACTCACCTAAATCTATGGCCAAATGACCAATATATGAAACGTACTTTAGCGATTTGTATCAAATAATGAAACATACTACTTAGTGTCTGAAAAATGCAACATACTTTTTAAGTAGTTTTCAAATAATGCAACCAATTTCTTTTTTAACTAACGGTGTTATTTTTTGTAACGAAATAGTGATGTGGCCAATGAGGTGTTAAATTTATTAAAGAAATGTTGATGTAAAAACTAACTTTCCGTTAGTCCCATTTTAATCTTCATCTTTGTTTTGGTCAAATTTTGACAAGTGATTGTAAATAATCAAATATTTCAAGGAAAGAATTGGGTGCAATGGAATATAGATTTGTGTATGAGATAATCAACGAACAAAGGAATTTTGACGAGGAAAGCCCTTGAACAAATTGTTCGCCGGCATAAAACCTCGGGAGGATTTGGGACCTACCTTTACCAAAGTTTTACTATGATCAGTGAGTTCTGGCTTCCGGAAGTATGGAGAGAGATTACAAGAGTGTGAGTGTGTGAAAATACATGTGTTTTTCATAATCTCCATACCCCTATTTATAATAAGGGTAAAATAAAAAGATAATAATCAAATCCCTAAAAACTAGGCATGATGGAGTTACTGAGGAGAAGATTTCGGACATGACTGTTGATGGTGGTTGGTGAAGAGTCGTGGTTGAATTGGTCTTCTATGAGTGCACAAGTATCTCCTAAAAAATAGGAACCGCAAAACTGCTCCCAAGTTGGTCCGACTTCAAGATGTTGATGAAGACGTTGAGCCAAGATGTCGGTCCAAGATGTGAACTCAACATGTAAAGTCAACTTGTAAAAAGTCAACTTGTGGACCATGTTGTGGAACAACTTGTGGACCAAGTTGTGGAACAAGTTGCTGACCAAGTTGTGGCCCAAGTTGTGGAGATCAAGTTGTAGAGGTCAAGTTGTGGAGATCAGGATGCTGAGGCGTCTTGACATGTTGACCTGCTTAAGATGCCAACCATATACATATAGTGAAAAATCCGTCCCCAACAATTTCCCCCAAAATTTATTGAATCGGAGAAAACTTGGAGATTCAAGGAATTTTTAAACTGCTACTCCCCTCATCGGCATTAAGGAAGCGGTTGATTACGCCAAAGAGTTGTCCAACGCATTGAGAACTTATAAACGAAGCTTGATAGAAACCAAGATAAAGCTTTAAGTAACATAAGTTAAGATGTTTGAAATTTGGTATGTTAGATGAGGGTTGGTCCTCAAAATTTTTATATTTGATTTGGCATGTCTTTGGATCGTGTGAGTCATGTTTGTGTTGACATGACTTACTTTTGTGTGTTGAACTTGATTTTCGGTGAAGATGTTAATCTTCACTCCTTAGTTTATTGGAAGATGATTTCATCTCTTTCGGGTGTTCATATAGGTAACATGATAATGTTACAACCAATAGTCACAACTTGAATAAGTGTGAAATCGTGCGCCCAGGCGAAGGTGTCAAAACCTTAATTCGTTTGAAAAGATGTAAATCTTTTAACCATAAGTACCTTTGATCAGAGGTAAATCGTTTGAAGAGATAGAACAAGTATCAGCCGTCCTGGCGTGTCAACAAGTTCTATCCCTCTCCAGCTAGAGTTTCAACATGTATCAGCCGTACTGGCGTATCAACATGTTGAACTTTTCTTCCTCAGGTTCAAACATGTATCAGCCGTCCTGGCGTGTCAACATGTTTGACCTGCTCCAGCTTAGGTCCCAACAAGTATCAGCCGTACTGGCGTGTCAACATGTTGAGCCTACTCCGTTTGTTCAAGTTGTATACCTTGCAAAACAAATTCATGTTAGGATTCTCCGATGCTTAAGTCAGTAAGAGTTTTTAGCATAACATAAGAATTGACAAACATAAATAAATGACTTGACAAAATTTAAATCATACCTGTTTTTGGAGTTTGCTTTTATGAAAAAATGACAACTTACGTGAAATACAACTTGAGGTACTTTTTTGCTAATATTTTGACATGTTGAAGATAGGCGGTCATCTTTTCTTATTTTGTCAACCTCATTGTGGTTATTTTAGGACTATGAGCTTATCTTCTTCCAGTCTGATGAATTTAACAGCTCTCGTCCGGACATCTTCAAGTCTCTTGCATGGAGTCATGACCAATTCGTCATAATAAGGTGATCCCTTTTTCAAGCCCAATCTGAATGCCTCGGTGGCTGTAGACATGTTCAAGTTGGGGATAGTCACTGCCTCTTTGTTGAACCTGTTCAAATAGTCCTTCAAGCTTTCGCCAGGTTGTTGCACCATCCTGTAGAGGTCACTAGTTAGTTTCTCAAAAGCTCTATTACATGAAAATTGATTCACAAACATATTGACCAATTGAGAATAAGATGATATAGAGTTTAGAGATAGGCCGGTTAGCCATTTCAAAGCTGGTCCAGTCAAGGTGGAACCAAAGCCCCTACAAAGACAGGCTTCTTTGAAGATTGAAGGAATGCTGATAATGTCCATTAATTCTTGGTATAGCAACACATGCTCTACTGGATCTGTGCTCCCATCGTACTTCTTCATGTGGGGCACTTTGCAAATCTTTTCGGGATCTCCATATTGGCTATTCTTTGGAACAAAGCGAGACTTCATTGTAACAAGTTGGAGAAGCTTGATGAAATGGCAAAGCAACTCCAGGCAAGTTCATAAGCATCTCTTTGATCTGCTGTAACTCTCTAGCAACTTGGCTTTCTACAAAAGTGTTAGTGTAAAATTGAGAAGCAGAGTGATCAAATGCATTATAAAAACTCCCTGTTTTTCCTAAAGACGGAGTGGCATAAGTGTAGCAAGATGTTGGCACAGGTTGGCTGAATGGGAAGGTGTGACCATGTTGGGCAACTTGACTAGTTGTTACAGTTGTACTATCAGTCTGTACTGCACTCGCCATGGGGATGTCTCCAAGATTGCCCCCAGTACCTGCACTAAAAAGAGTTCTAGGAAATAATGGCAATAATGGAGTTACAACTTGAGGCTCAACTTGATTCCCTTTTCGCAGACTCTCAATTGCATTGAAAATCCTAGTATTGGTATCCTGCTGAGCATCCATTCGCTTATTCAGTTCATTCAACATGGTTGCCATATTAGTCATGAAACCAAGATTGATTTCAGACGCGGTCATCTCTCGAGGTGCATCTTGCTGCCCCCCAGTCGCCCTGCCCCCAGCCGCGGAGGTTACTGAGGTTACCTGACCGGAAGTTGGATTGACCATTTTGATGTTCTAAACAAATCTAAAAAACCAAAGTTCCCACGGACGGCGCCAAATTGTTTTGGTCAAATTTCGACAAGTGATTGTAAATAACCAAATATTTCAAGGAAAGAATTGGGTGCAATGGAATATAGATTTGTGTATGAGATAATCAACGAACAAAGGAATTTTGACGAGGAAAGCCCTTGAACAAATTGTTCGCTGGCATAAAACCTCGGGAGGATTTGGGACCTACCTTGACCAAAATTTTACTATGATCAGTGAGTTACAAGCTCGGAAGTATGGAGAGAGATTACAAGAGTGTGAGTGTGTGAAAATACATGTGTTTTTCATAATCTCCATACCCCTATTTATAATAAGGGTAAAATAAAAAGATAATAATCAAATCCCTAAAAACTAGGCATGATGGAGTTACTGAGGAGAAGATTTCGGGCATGACTGTTGATGGTGGTTGGTGAAGAGTCGTGGTTGAATTGGTCTTCTATGAGTGCACAAGTATCTCCTAAAAAATAGGAACCGCAAAACTGCTCCCAAGTTGGTCCGGCTTCAAGATGTTGATGAAGACGTTGAGCCAAGATGTCGGTCCAAGATGTGAACTCAACATGTAAAGTCAACTTGTAAAAAGTCAACTTGTGGACCAAGTTGTGGACCAAGTTGTGGACCAAGTTGTGGCCCAAGTTGTGGAGATCAAGTTGTAGAGGTCAAGTTGTGGAGATCAGGATGCTGAGGCGTCTTGACATGTTGACCTGCTTAAGATGCCAACCATATACATATAGTGAAAAATCCGTCCCCAACAATCTTCCACCCCCATATCAAACTAACAACCACAAAAATGTCCTACACATCTATTCAATCAGTTGAAAAAAACAACCAGCAGTCCCTCGGGGCATAGCCAAGTGGTAAAAGGAAAGGGACATAAGATTTTGGAGGCATGCAGCGTGGGTTCGATTCCTGGTGGAAGCAATTTGCTTTCTTCTGAGGTTGGACCTTGTATGTGATATTAATTGACATGTTCTCAAACCTTGTGTCATTCGGGCACATCCCGTGAAGGGCCAGTGACTGGTGGTCCAGGACTTAGTCCTGTTGGGATAGAAGACCAACCAAGGGAGGATTTCTCAAGGAGTATGAGGCGGGCGCCTGGGGAAGGCGAGGCGGGCGCCTCGCGTGCAGTTGGCTTGACGTTGTTCATGCTTGCTTGGGGCGGGCGCTTGGTTCCTAGGGTGGCGGGCGCCTCAAAGTCCGAGAGGTGGGCAAGGGTTGGAACTATTCCAGGCGGCCGCATGAACTACCTTGAGGCGGGCGCCTCAAGGTCTGACCGAGGGAATTGTTTTTGACGGGCCTTTTATTCTCTTGGGCTTGGCTAGGGTTTGGCTTTTATTTCCGGGGCACATATATAAAGCAATGTTCCGCCCCTTTATTCATTGTAACAACATAATTTACATACATAGTGCAAGATCCTGGCTTGGTAGTGCCCCCAGACGTAGCCAATCAATTTGGTGAACTGGGTTAACAATTTCTTGTGTTCTTTTACGTTTCGTTGATTTCTTGTGCTTGGTTTGTGTGCACTAATTATTCTTGTAGGTTTGCTTGGGTGTGGAGGGCCATATTCACAACAAGCGGTATCGAGCTCTTGGTTTAGGATCAAGGGAGTTGTTTCAAGCAATCAAGAATGGGCAAGGACAAACAAGCGGTGGAGATATTCGATAGGTGCGATTTCGGATATTGGAGGATGCGGATTGAAGATCTCTTGTACAACAAAGATCTCTACAAGCCTACGAAGGGAGTCAAACCGGAAGACGAAGATCGGGAAGAATGGGAACTCATGGATCGGAAGGCTTTAGGGGTGGTGAGATCTACTTTGTCAAAGTGGATCGCGAAGACTACCAAGAAGGCTACAACCACCAAGGAGCTATTGGATTATCTTACTGAGAGATTTGAAACTCCGTCTGCTGCAAATAAGGTTGATTTGATACGCAAGATGGGTAGTCTCAAGATGCAAGAGGGAGGATCCTTGGCTAAACACATTGATGAGTTTATGGATGTCATAGATTCATTGACTGCGGTGGCGATCAAGTTCGATGACGAGGTTCATGCATGTCTGTTGCTAGCTTCTTTACCGGCAAGTTGGAGCGGAACGGTGACTGCAATCAACGCTTCGGCGGTAAGAATAAATTGAAGTATGATGATGTTAAAGACTTTCTTTTAGGTGAAGAAAATCGCATGAAGAAGTTGGGGACATCAAGTGCTTCGGGATCGGCTTTGGCTACTACTAGTAAGGGGAAGCCGGGTACTAGCAAACAGGGAAGGACCGAATCAAGGGAGAACGTTGTGAGTGGTAAGGTCAAAGTTGTGGAGAACAAACCAAAGGTTGCAAAGGGTTCTGTTCAGTGCTACTATTGTAAGGAGTTGGGACATTTCAAAAGGGATTGTCCTAATCGTAAGGGCAATCGAGTGAATGTGACGGATCGAAGGTGATGATGTACTTGTTCTTAGTGTCGGTAGTGCACTAGAATCATGGGTCTTGGATTCGGGGCATCATTCCACTCTTGCGGGCATAAGGAAGAGATGGATAATTACACTTCCGGTGATTTCGGGAAGGTCTATCTAGCCGATGGCGAGCCTTTGGAAATCAAGGGGAAGGGGATGTCGAGAATAGGAGCATCGGACGGGAAGGTTCTACATCTGAACGGGGTTCGACACATTCCGGGTTTGAAGAAGAACTTACTTTCAGTTGGGCAGTTGGATGATGAGGGTTACAAGGTGACTTTCGGCTGCAGGAACTGGGTTATTACCAAGGAGGATTGTGAGATCGCTCGGGGTAATAAGGAGGGTACTTTGTATTTGGCGAACAACACCAAGGATAGTATTGCGGTGGCGGCGGCCAAGGGTGATGCCGATTTGTGGCAGCTGTCGATTGGGTCACATGAGTGAGACAGGGATGAAGGTACTTTGTTCCAAGGGTCTACTACCGGGTTTGAAGACAGTCAACGTGGGGATCTGCGAAGATTGTATGTTTGGCAAACAAGGGAGAAGTAATTTCTCAAGGACAGGTAGGGGATTGAGGGAAGCAAAGTTGGAATTGGTTCACACGGACTTGTGGGGGCCATCTCCGGTTACATCTCTGGGTGGTGCGTCATATTACATGACTTTCATTGATGATTCTACAAGGAAGGTCTGGGTCTATTTCTTGAAGGGGAAAGATGAGGCTTTCGAGGTGTTCAAGAAGTGGAAGGCCTTAGTGGAGAATCAAACGGGACTTAAGTTTAAGTGCTTAAGATCGAACAATGGTGGGGAGTATGAGCTTGCCGAGTTTAGGGAATATTGTCTTGCGAATGGTATTCGTATGGAGAAGACTCCAAAGAAGACTCCACAACTCAACGGGGTAGCGAGAGAGGATGAACGGGACTTTGAACGAGCGGGCTAGAAGTATGAGATTGAAGTGTGGACTTCGAAGACGTTCGGGCATATGCGGTTGACACGGCGGCTTTCTTGATCAATAGGGGACCGTCGGTTCCATTGGGGAATGGAATTCCAGAGGAAGCTTGGAGTGGCAAGCGAGTAAATCTGTCCTTTCTTCGCGTATTTGGCTGCGTTTCTTATGTTCATATTGACTCTGTGAAAGAACTAAATTAGACGCTAAATCATTAAGTGTACGTTTATTGGGTATGGCGGGGATGACTTCGGGTATAAATTTTGGGATGATAAAAACCATAAGGTTATTCGTAGTCGAGATGTGGTATTGAATGAACAGGTTTTGTACAAGGATAGAAAGGGGGCATACGATGACACTAGTTCGGAGCCGGAGGTTGTAGAGGTTGATATTCCGGACTCGGGTGGGAGCGGACGGTTCATGTTGACCATGGTCGGGAGGTCGTGAAGATGAACCACATACTCAGAACCAGATATTCCGCTGCGTAGATCCAACAGATTGCGTGGATCACACAGCAGTATACTCCTTCGAATTATTATTTGTTGTTGACGAGATAATGGGGAACCGGAATGTTATGCGGAGGCGATTCGTAGTGTGCTTTGTGATAAGTGGAAAGGCTGCGATGGATGATGAGATGGTCTCATTGAAGGCAAACAAAACTTGGGAGTTGACTGAACTACCTAAGGGGCAGAAGGCACTGCATAACAAATGGGTTTACAGGATCAAGGAGGAAGCGGACGGTAGCAAGCGTTACAAGGCAAGACCCGGTTGTTAAAGGGTTTCAGCGAAGTATGGTATTGACTACACCGAAGTGTTCACTCCGGTTGTGAAGATGACCACTATCGAGTTGGTTGCAGGGATAGTAGTGGCGGATGACTTGCTTTGCTAGAAACGGATGGATGTGAAAGACTGCCTTTCTTCATGGGGATTTGGAGGAGGAGATCTACATGGCACAAACTGCAGAGGGTTACTTGTCTAAGGGTAATGAGGAGCTAGTTTGCGATTGACTAAGAGCTTGTATGGCCTTAAACAAGCTCCTAGGCGATGGTACAGGAAGTTTGACGGATTCATGCACGACATTGATTTTATCGATGTGAGGCGGATCATTGTTGCTACTTCAAGAACACGGACAATGGGTATATTATCTTCTGTTATATGTGGACGACATGTTAATAGCGGGCTCTAGCGGTAGAGAGGTAAACAGGTTGAAGACTCGGTTGTCGAACGGTTCGAGATGAAGGATTTGGGAGAGGCAAGGAAAATCTTAGGCATGCGGATTGACCGGAATAGGGAGTCGGGTAGATTGGTTCTTTCGCAAGCAGAATATGTTGAGAAAGTCTTGGCAAGATTTTGTATGGAAGGGGCAAAACCAACGGGGACACCTTTGGGTTTGCATTTCAAGTTATCCGAGAAAGACTCGCCTAGGGACAAGGAAGAGCGTGACAAGATGGAGAGAACTCCATATGCTTCGGTGTGGGGAGTCTCATGTATGCAATGGTGTGTACAAGGCCGGACATTGCACATGCGGTGGGAGTTGTCAGCCGGTTCATGGGCAATCCAGGAAAGCAACATTGGGAAGCGGTTAAGTGGATCCTACGATACTTGAAGGGTGCTTCTTGGTAAGGCTCTATGTTTTTCAAGCAAGGAAGTGGTGTTAGCGGGTTATGTTGATGCGGACTTGGCATCAAGTGATCTTGATAAAAGAAGGAGTACTACGGGCTATGTGTTTACATTGGGTGGTACAGCTATTTCTTGGGCTTCTAAGTTACAAAAGATCGTGGCTCGATCGGCTGCGAAGCGAGAATATGTGGCGATGACGGAAGCGAGTAAAGAGATGGTTTGGATGCGAGAACTTCTTGGGTGAACTTGGGAAGACGCGAAGTGGTAATATTCTCTACGGTGACGGTCGAGTGCAATTCACTTGGCAAAGAATCCGGCGTTTCATTCGAGGACGAAGCACATTGAACTGAGGTTTCACTACATCAGGCATCTCTTGGAGGAGAAGACTTTGTGGCTTGAGAAGATATTGGGATCGGAGAATCCGGCTGACATGTTGACAAAGGTTGTGAACCTTGAGAAGTTGAAGCTGTGCAAAGCTTCAATTGGGCTTGAAGAATGAGAGAGGAGGATGGCACTACCATGATCGAGGTGAGCACTAGGAGGACACCAAGGATGAGTTGAAGAACGGATACGGGGCTTGTATATGTGGTTGATCTCTAGGTGGGAGATTGTTGGGATAGAAGACCAACCAAGGGAGGATTTCTCAAGGAGTATGAGGCGGGCGCCTGGGGAAGGCGAGGCGGGCGCCTCGCGTGCAGTTGGCTTGACGTTGTTCATGCTTGCTTGGGGCGGGCGCTTGGTTCCTAGGGTGGCGGGCGCCTCAAAGGCCGAGAGGTGGGCAAGGGTTGGAACTATTCCAGGCGGCCGCATGAACTACCTTGAGGCGGGCGCCTCGAGTCGGCCAGGAATTGTTTTTGACGGGCCTTTTATTCTCTTGGGCTTGGCTAGGGTTTGGCTTTTATTTCCGGGGCACATATATAAAGCAATGTTCCGCCCCTTTATTCATTGTAACAACATAATTTACATACATAGTGCAAGATCCTGGCTTGGTAGTGCCCCCAGACGTAGCCAATCAATTTGGTGAACTGGGTTAACAATTTCTTGTGTTCTTTTCTGTTTCGTTGATTTCTTGTGCTTGGTTTGTGTGCACTAATTATTCTTGTAGGTTTGCTTGGGTGTGGAGGGCCATATTCACAACAAGTCCGAGCGAACCCGAACGCAGGTATCAAAAAAAAAAAAAAACCACCATTTGCACAATTGCACCGTTCAAGTCATTTCTTCAATACTGCAAGTCATCTTAATCAATTGTATATAACCTAATTTCATTAAATGATATCCACAAATTGATGCAACACACAAATTGTATATAACCTAATTTCATTCCCACGTCAATCGAATGTTTATTGATTGACCCACTTGAATGTTCATTGATCGACCCATCGAAATAGCTTCTTCTCCCAAATCAATCAGATTTTATTTTTTTCTTTCAAATTGTTGTTTATGATCACCAACAAGTCAATTGATCATCTTTATGAACTGGGTTCTCAGAAAAATATGATTTTGACTTGGTCAACCAATCATTTTCAATGCCTCTGTTAAACCTTTTCTTATTAAACACATCGCTAAAACAAGCATCACTTGAGGATTAATTGGTTAATTTTGATTGGATTAGATGGCTCAGGATCCAAATCATGATGGGTCTTATAGAGAGAGAAATAAGATTTAGTGGTATAGTTTAGGAATTTACTTATTTAACCACCAAATTTGCAAATGAGACTACAAAAATAAAAAATGGGAACATCTTTATGGGACGGAGAGAATATTTATTTATTTTGTTGAATCTCTTCAATCTTCAATCCTCCACCTATTTTCCCAAATGTAGTGGATTTTTTTGTATATTTATTTCTGAAAGAAAGTAGGACTTCTTGAATCTGACAATTGAGTTGAATCTCTTCATTCTTCAATCGTCCACCTAGTTATCCGAATTTAGTGGAAACTCTCGGAAAGAATTTATTGAAGCCCTTAATTTTTTAGAACTAAGGGGGCAAAAAAAATTTAGGTCATTTTTTCTTCACCCAAATGGGGGCAAGTTTCAATAAATTTCACTAAACCCCTAATTCTGATCATATTTGCACTGGTAAAAAACATAATTTTGATAAAATGGGGACATTTTCCCCCATTACCCACCACGTAGCTCCGCCAGTGGGTTGTATTGATCGAGCGGCACTCCCTGCCCCCTGATTCTTTTCCGTCTTGTGATTATTATGGTCGGAGCATTAAGGCAAACCAGGAAGCCTTGTTGATCACTTTATTTACAGCTTGATACTTTTTTCAGTCTACCTTGTTTCGTTTTGTTTCGTTTTCGGTGATTTTTCTATTTTTGCGTAATATGATTCCACTTTTTAGATGATTATAAACATGACTTTGTGGCCCTCTTTTAAATTACAGGAGGCTATCAGATGTTTTAGGGCAGCTAACATCAAAACAACCAAGCTGCCCACAGTTGTATATTTATAGCTCAGCTGACAATGTTATTCCTGCTACATCAGTAGAATCCTTCATAGAAGAACAACAAAAGAGTGGGCGTGAGGTTAGGTCTTGCAACTTCATCTCCACGCCCCATGTTGATCATTTCCGTCATGATCCCAAATTGTATACTTCTCAGTTATCCCAGTTTCTTGACGACTGTGATCTTACTTGCTGCAAAAATTCTT
Source organism: Adenophora triphylla var. japonica (assembly GCA_022495995.1). Taxonomy (NCBI): domain Eukaryota; kingdom Viridiplantae; phylum Streptophyta; class Magnoliopsida; order Asterales; family Campanulaceae; genus Adenophora; species Adenophora triphylla. The sequence goes on along the minus strand of JAFEMH010002015.1, from coordinate 132,857 downwards.
GAACAGTTGATCTGCTTACTGCCCGGACGACATATTTTCTTTTTCTCTTGTACTATTTATACATCATGTAAGAGTTACATTAGGTTTTAGAGACTCTGACATGATAACCATTTTATTTATTTATTTTAGATTTAGAAGTAGTTTATTGAATCACAATCTTTTGGACTCTGATTCAAGAGCTGAAATTTCTGATAATATATGGAAAGGTCACTTCTGACAATTCTGTCAAATCTTCATCTTCGACGTTTTAACTCTTACTCTAAAGGTATCTGTCTCATAATAAATATCGCACTTACTTTTCGATTTGTCTTAAAATAAGTCACGTTTCTAAGTATCTAAATATGGAAAGAGTTTGTATAATTTTCTTACAAACAAGTAAAAGAATCGACGTTTATTACCTTTGCATTATTGAAGTCACTGGTTTTCTACACCAACCAATCTCAATTTGTCCTTTTCCATTGACTTTTTACAACTTAGATCACACAAAACCAATCACACAAAACCAAGTCGAAGCTTGGAAACGTCATCCAGATCTATGATGTACTTCCTCCGTCTCTAAATGAATGTCGAATAATTTGCGGAATTTGCATCCCAGAAATTTTCATTACGGAGGGAGTATTACTTAGAACCGCTGCTCCACCTCGCTTGTTACTACGCTGCAACAAGCGGGGTGAGATGAAGCTACATCTCCTTTTACTTGAGTTGTGAGGGTGAACCAAAAAATGAGTTGTGTGGGCGAGATATTGGCCGCATGATGATTCAGGGGAAGGAGGGCGTGGATCCATCTCGCCTGCTCGCTGCAGCATAGCAATAGTCGAAGGGAGCAAGCAACGGTTCCTTCCACATCAATCTTAGATCTATGTATGATCCACTTGCTCTTCTTGTATTATAAACAATCAAAGTTGACGCGTTTTGAGCGCTTTCAGACCTGACAAAAAATTCTTTAACAATAATTAAAATATGAACCTGAAAGCTTAAATTAAAGCACAGATCTGAACAAAAACTGAATTGCATCAAACCTCCCAAACAATTCATACAAAGGCTGGGCAGTAAGAGAAGACATGGCCTCATGGTCATTCAAGGAATGGGCACCTTCCTCATCCACTCCGGCCTCCTCGTCAGTGGAACTCCGTCAGTTTTCACTGGAGGAAATGAAGAAGGCAACAAACAATTTTGACCAGTCACTGCTCCTTAGGAGTGGTTGGTCGATTGAGGTGTACAAGGGCACCTACAATGATCCCGACGGGACACAGAAAACCGTGGCTGTCAAGTGCTTAAATTTTGAGTCATCATGGGAACTAGCTCTTATATGGTTTGAACAAGAACGGGATACATGGTCCCAATATCATCACAAGCACGTAGTCTCTGTAATTGGTTATTGCCAAGAACCCCCAAATACGAGCATTATTGTTTATGAATTCATGCCAAATGGGAGCCTAGCTAATCATCTACTTGCAAGAGTAACCCCTACTAGATTTTCTTTGTCATGGGAGCATTGCCTTGAAATATGCATCGATGCTGCCCGGGGATTGGAGTACATGCACACAAGCATAAGGTACTCAAACGGTAACTCTTTCGTTCATTCTGATGTCACAGCAACCAACATCTTGTTGGATGGAAATGGTGTGGCTAAGATTTCTGATCTATATAAAGAGCCATTTACAGTTACTGGATCACATGAGTCTGCCTGTTATTTCGATCCAGAATGTCATGGCAACATATTCCCTAGTTCAGATGTATATGCATTTGGTGTGCTATTGGTTAAAGTGTTGTCTAGAAAGTTGTCCCTTGATAAGGAAGACAGGACACTCGGGAAATCGTTTAAGAAGGTCATCGCGAGGTGCTTCCAGAATGGAACCATTCATAACATTGTGCATCCTGACATGACAGCACAAATCTCACCTGATTGTTTGGAAACCTTTTTACATATTGCTGGTGAATGCTTAAATAACGAATCGGAGAAACGCCCTAGTTTCACTCAAGTGGTGAAGAAGCTCGAGTTATTAATGGCATCATCATCATCATCATCATCATCATCTCAACGATTATGCCGTTGCTATTCGTTGCACGAGATTGAAGATGCTACAAACAACTTTGAAAGCATCCTCGGAGAAGGGGGAGAAGGAAAGGTGTACAAAGGCCTGACGAAAACAAACATCACTGTTGCTGTGAAGCGCTTAAAACCAGAGTACTCTTCTGAGTTTCAAAAGGAGATCAAGATGCTTTCAGATCTTGATCACCAAAACTTGGTCTCTTTGGTCGGTTATTGCCATGAATCAAATGAGAGTATCCTCATTTACGAATTTGTGTGCAATGGAAACCTAGCTCAAAATTTATATGGCAGATCAAGTTCTTTGTCTTGGAGGCAACGCCTCAATATCTGCATCGGAGCTGCACGTGGATTAAGATACCTACACACTGGCACCAATAGTTCACGCAAAGGAATCATTCATCGAGATGTCAAGCCGGTCAATATTCTACTTGATGAAAATTTCAATGCAAAGATATCTGATTTTGGGTTATCTAAAATGGGTCCTCAAGACCAAGCAAATTCAGAGATAGCCACCATGGTTAAAGGCACAACAGGGTACTATGCTCCAGAATATCAGAGATATGGCCAAATCACAAGGAGAATAGATGTATATGCCTTTGGGGTGGTACTATCAGAGGTGTTATGTAGGAAGAAGCCGTGGGATCGGGAAGAGAGCTTCTATCCCACCGAGAATGAGAAATATGGCGAATGGGCCATGAAAAATATTGATCCTGATCTAAATGGCATGATTGGCCCAGCTTGTTTAGAAGCATTTACTGATATACTAGAGAAATGTTTAAATTTGAATCCTAATAGACGCCCTACGATGAATGATGTTGTGTCCGTGCTAGAGTATGCACAGGAATGGCAAGAGGCTTGGCAAAGGCATAAATCAGGAGGATATTTCTACTTACCTGGTTGTGAAGATAGAGTTGTTTTCTATTACACATCAAATTCCCAAGAATTTTCTAGGAGCATCAAGGTACGATTGCCTTTGAGAAAATTTGCAATGCACCTTGACGAAAGAGACATCAGAAAGGAGTTTTACGCAAAGGAATTCAAACATGTTTTTGGTAATACTGTAGACAAACGTATGCCACAATTATTTGTACGAGGAAAGTACGTAGGGGATGCCAATGAGGTGGAGAAGCTCTACGAGACAGGAGAGCTGGCGAAGCTTTTGGGGGTGTCCCCTCCTCAATTCATTTGCGACAGTTGTGGGGAAGGGGGAGCATGTGGTGTTTGCAAGCGAACCAGCTGGTACGCGTTTAAGTAATTTTCATTTTCTACTTTGATGTTTTAGTTTATCAGTCGTCTACCCCTACCCCAACTTAACTAACAGTGTACTTGCTAGGTTCGTCCGCTGCAAGAACTGTGATGCCCTTGTGAAAGTTTGGAAGCAGTGGGAAGGAAAACTGAGGAGCTGCCTCGAATGCGATAAGAATGAGTTGATCTGCAGTGCCAGTACAGAAACACGTCCAGGCCAACGTCCTTCGTATCTTGCAAGAGGGGCAGATTTTTTAGCATCTATGTTTCAATAAAAGTGTAAAAGCATATATATAATTTCTGAATTCCAAATACTTTGGATCAATATAATGTGATTTTAACTTTAACACAAGTCAATTTTCTGCGCTCCATATTACAGGGTTGCACTGCCAAATTTCTGTTTTCATATTGCTATTCACATCCTTGATTCATAAATGCGCCCGTCTCTCTCTCTCTCTCTCTCTCTCTCTCTGTCTATTACGGCCCTAAATGATTTGGTTTGGTTTGTGTCACTGATGTGGCGTATTTCATACTATCTAATTCCTATATTTTTCGTGCTTATTATGTTCAATCTTGATGTATTTAGATAGGTCTGATGTAATATTGAGAGTATTTTGTATTGTGAGGCTTTATTGAGAGATTATTGTAATTCGAGGGAAATTAGTCATTCTTTTATGTAATCGGGTGTAAGGATTTCATGAAGCCAAAACAAGTATTCAAGAATCAAATCAAAGTTCAAGATCAAGTCAACGAAAGAAAACTCGAAGCAATTCAATGACAAGAATTGAAAGAGAAAGAAGAAGGAAGATCTGGAAGAGGCTGCAGCAAGGGGACGAGTCGTCCACGACTTTCACCAATTCGTCCCCATAAAAGGGACGCCAGAATCAGAAGAGGAAGCAAAGGGGACGAGTCGTCCCACCAAGGACGAGTCGTGCTTCAACAACGCTGGAATTCGGAAACTGCCAGCGACGGGAATTGTGGAATTTTGGTATTTTAATTTATTGTCTTTCCTTTATTTCCTTTGGAGACTTAGGTTTGGAGAGAGAGTATAAATACTCTTTTTATTTATTTTTCAAGAGAACACACGGCTGTAACAATTTGGCTGAGAAACAATTTCAAAGTTTGATTATTTCATGGAAGCTTAAACTTTCTTCATTTTGAATAATAAATTTGGATCTGTTTTGAAGATCAATTGAGGTTTTATTCTTTCTATCTCTTTCTTCCTAATTATAATTTTACTAATACTCATTTTATTTATTTGTTGAGAGGAGACGGCTGTAACATTGAAAGAGAGAACAAATTCAAGGTTTTGATTTTTTTCATGGAGGGCTAATTCCCTATCGCTTTGGATAATAAATCTTGATCTGTTTTGAAGATCAATTGAGGTTTTATTCTTTCTATCTCTTTCTCCCTAATTATAATTTTACTCGTGTTTATTGTTAAATCGATTTCTAGGGTTTTGAAACTTGATCAATTTTTTAATCTTTTTAATTGGTTTTTGCTAGAATTTCCTTTTATCGTGTCGGACTAGGATTTTCATTGTAGCAATTTCATAGTTCTTGTATGTGTCATCTTGAATTGTGATTGGGGTAAAATTAGTTTTATCTTCTATTTGAAAAAGAATAGAATAACTCCTTGATCCTCATCTCTTAGAATTTCATCAATTAATATTTAGAATCTTGACCGTGTCGGCTAGGTTTTATTTATCAATTAGGGTTCCTGGTTGAGCGTGTCGCCGCTATTAACTACTATCAAAGAAGAGATAGAGATTTTATATCTTTCAAGTGATTAGGGGAAGAACAGAAAGAATGAATTAATGATATTGATTGATAAACAGTGATAGTTTTATTTATCCAAGGTGCTCTTTAAATTATTGTCTACAACTCTATTTTCTTGCTTTAGTTTAATTACAATCAAATCAATCAAACCCCCCAAACTAGTCTGTGACTATTACACAAACAAAAACTGTTCCCTGAGATCGATCCTGGACTTTCACTATCTACATTATTAGGAGTCCTTGTAGTAATTTGTAGGTGTTGCGATAAAGCCTATCAAATTTTTGGCGCCGTTGCCGGGGAACGGTGTTTATTTGTTTGCACTCTTATTCTTTTTCTTAATCTATTTCTTTTTCTTTTTCTTATTTCCTGTTTAGTGAACTTTATTATTATTGTCATCTTGTGGTGTGGAACATTTTATGGTCCATACCCGTTCTGCTAATCAACCCCCTAGTCCCTTTGTTTCGGAAATTGAAAGATATTTCAGGATAGGAGAAGTTTGCAGCTGGAAGAGATGAATAATAATAACGATAGGGGTGATCATAAGCCATCTGTTTGTGCTGTTTATGTGAGGAGGAAAAAGAAAGTTGATGGGCAAATGGTTCCTATAGAGCCCGAACAGAATGTTGAAAAGAGTGTTGAGCCAGGGTTGGAGGTGGAGAAGAAGGTGGAAGAGAAAATTCCTGAAGAGAAGTACATTCCACCCGTGATTTCTGTTTATGAGCATGTCCCTCCGTTTCCTTATGCATTGAGGGAGGATAGAAAACCGGAGCCTGACAAGGCTATTTTTGATACTTTCAAGAGATTGGAGGTGAACATTCCGTTTCTAGATCTTCTTCAGTCGGTTCCTAGGTATGCGAAGTTTTTGAAGGAGTTATGCACCATGAAGAGAAATCAGAAGGAAAGAAGTCAGAAAAAAAGTGAAAGTGGTGGAGCATGTGTCTGCGGTCTATCAGAAAAAGATGCCAAAGAAGTGTAGTGACCCTGGTATGTTTGCAATTCCTATTTCGTTTGGGGGGAGTAATTTTCATAGAGTCATGCTTGATTTTGGAGCTTCAATCAATGTAATGCCATATACATTGTTTGAATAACTTAAGTTGGGTGAATTGGAGGATACTAGAGTTGTGATTCAGTTGGCGGATAAGTCCAACGCATACCCGAAGGAGGTGGTTAGAGATGTGGAGGTGAAGGTTGGCGATTTGATATTTCCGGCGGATTTCTTTGTTCTTGATATGGAGACTGATTATGAGGCTCCCATTCTGTTGGGGATGCCATTTATGTCTACTTCGGAAACAAAACTTGATGTGACGAAGGGCTCTTTAGCCATGGAGTTTGATGGGAAAGTGGTGAGTTTTAATGTGTTTGATGAAAAGACCCTTCCCAAGAATGTGCGCAAGGTTTGTGCCATGGATTTGAGAGAGCCAATTATCAAAAATGGGGCAAAGGTAGAGAATGATGGTGTTGAGTCTCCAAAAGTGAAGCCAGAGAAAAATAAGAAAGGAGAGCCACCAAAGGGGAAAAAGAAAGTGAAGTCGAAAAAGGGAAAGTTAAAATGGTCTCCAACGGGGAGGCATGTCATTGAACCGAATCATCTTGTAGAGGTAACTCAAAAAGATTACTTTCATCCCCCTTACTTTGATGAGACTCGTGTTTGTGGGGCCTCCCGTCCCATAACTTAGTTTATTTAGAGTATGCTATGCCGGGGGCTTACCCGGCATTTGGTCTAGCTAAAGACGGTAAAGAAGGGCGGCTTATCGGGAGGCAACCCGGGAATTTCGGTATTTTTATCTTTGTTTTATTTCTTTTTACTAATTTATTTGTGTAGAATCGGTGCTTCTGAGGTATTTTGTTTGTGGTGTTTTGTGCAGAAATTGGCGAGTACGGACGAGGATGAAAAAAAAAACGCCTGGGACTATTTCAAAGAAACAAAAAAAAAAATCAATCCAGGCGCCCGCCCCATTAAAGACCATGCGGCCGCCTCAAGGGCCGAAGGAGGGCCAAAATCGAGATTGTCCATGCGGGCGCCTGTTTCGGTATGAGGCGTACGCCTCATTTCAACTTCAAAAAAAAAAAAATAAAAAAAAAATAGAGGCTGTAAAAAAATAAAAATATATATATATATTATATATATATATATATATATATATATATATATATATATATATATATATATATATATATATATATATATATATATATATATATATATATATATATATATATATAGAGGCCTGTAAAAAAAATCGTAATTTCAGAACGAAAGAAAGTACCCTAGCCAATGGGCCATTTTCTCGGCCATGGGCCAAAACCTCGGCCACCCCTGCTCGGCCAGCCCCAATTTCCTAGGCCATGCCCCTTGCCCACCACCTGGTTGATAACATTTGTAATTCCATGTTTTTCACCTTGGTCCCTCCCTTTTCCAGATTTTCATTTTAGCCCCTAAATTTCCTAAAACCAATATTTCCCCTTTTTTTCCCATATTTTTAATTTAGCCCCCGAACTTGTTATTTCCAACTTATCCCCCCTTTTTCATATGTTTCACTTTGGCCCCTAACCTTTCAATCCAAACTTACCTCCCCCATTTTCTTTCTTTTTTTTCATTTTAGCCCCTATACTTTTCAATCTCTAGAAAATTGGCCATTATTCACCCATAATCAGCAGCAATTTGAGAGTAGCTTTAGCCAAGGACAATCATGGGGTCCAGATTAGTTCCCACCGCCTCAGAATTCCCGAAAGGTATTCTTATCCCTTTCTTATTTATTTTGTACTTCTAGTGATGCATTAGGGACAACGAATGTTTCAGTGAGGGGGTGGGGTTTGTATAGTTGTTTTTGATTTGTATAGTTATTTTTCTTGATTCTTTCATGAAAAAAAAACTTTGAAAAAAAATGAAAAGTGAATATATATATATATATATATATATATATATAAATGTGGAGAGGCTAAGTGAAAACTCGAGAGGGCACTTAGGCAAAAGGAGAGGGTGTGTTTTGAAAAAAAAATAAATGAAAAAATGAGAGGCTAGGTGAAAACCGAAAACGGCACCTAGGCAAAAGGTGAGTGAGTGAAATACATTCTATTCTTTACATCACCGGAGTTGGAGACATAAGGGAGGATTGGAGCGTAGGGTAGGATTGATCATTATTGGCGTAGGAGGTTTGGTTTAGAGGCAGTAGGATAGAAAATCCTCGTAATTCTTATTGGTGATATAAGGGGTGTTGGTGTATTTCACGAGGTAAGTCTTTGCTTGGGCATTGACTTTATTTTTGAGGGAGTAGTAGTGAGAGGATAGCGTGGGGGAAGCTTAGGACATTGTAGTTCCCCCTAGCTTTTTGATGTGTGGGCTTTAGCTTGGATGTCCCGTTTTTGCATCTTTGGAGTTGGGGTCGAGCTAAGGCCATTGGTACCATTGTTATTTTTGGAGTGATAAGGAGCGGAGTTCCATTCTCTGAGTAGATTGATTGAGTTGTTTGAGTTTGTTGACTTTTGATTTGGAGGTTTAGAGGAGATTAGGGGTCATTTTCCTTCCATGCTATGCTGATTAGATCGGTGCTTAGAGTGGGGTTAGGATATTACTGAGGGACGAGTAATGGTCTAAGCGTGGGGGAATTTGATGTGGCGGATTTCACTATATGTAATTCCTTAATTTTCTAGACATTTTATCATTATTTTAATGTAATTTAGATTAGTTTTGATGTAATTTTGAGTAGATGATGAATTAGTGAGTTTATGGAAAATCTTTGTAATTGTGAGACAGTCACTTTGGGAGAATTTAGAGACTGAACCGTTAGTCATCTGTTGTTCGAAGAAATTTCAGACCAAATCTTACCATAAAACTCTTCAAATCAAATCGAAGTAAACCATTAAATTGAGATTCAAACCGCAATTTAATTAATTTTGCCGAACAATGTTCTTGGCTGTAAAATGTTGTATTTACAGTTTAGTTTGAAATCTTTTCAATGTCTATCTATGATCCACCTGCTCTACTTCTATCATAAACAATTAAAGTCTCTACCTGCTTTCCTTTTCTCATTGCTGCATTTGTCTGTCCCTATTAAATGATTTTACCAATTTATTTTTCATAGCTCTTAAAAACTTAAAATACTCTCACCCTTTTGATCATAAATATAACGATGAGCCCGAACCAGCTAGACCGGGCCCAAGCTCGGTCTGATCCAAAGACCTAGCATAACGTGGCATTCCCTAGACCGCCAGAGTCAAGACCGCGGATAAATAGGTCCTCAGGGTCAAGACCGCGTTCCTCTCCTCCGTCCCAGACAGGATCGAAGGGATCCTGACCGTCGACCAGGTGACCGCAGACATGGTGACCGCTCCATCCGTGCCCACGTCAATATCATTGACCGCGCCCAAGATGTTGACTGCGGTCTGTGAGTACCCCGACCCGAACTCGTGTTTTTGGGTCCACTTTCCTTGGGTTTTTGGGCTCATCTATTTGCTAAAATGCATTTAGAGCCCAATTATCCATCCTTGCCTTGATCCATTGGGCCTGCCATTCCTGCGGCCCAACTTAGCAAAAAGATGTACGCTGTCGTCCGACATAGGACTCTCCCAAGGCGGTGGAAACCTTCTGTCGGATGACATAGGACGTCTCATCAGCCTGCCTATAAATAAAGGGCATGGATGATCATTTTAAAGGAACTTTTGGAAGGAGGACTCTTAGGAAGCAAGGAAACTCTGTCAAAATAGAGTCTCATCCTCTCTCTCTCACACACATTCACCTCCCTCTTCATACATATACACATTCCAAGCCAAGATCCAAAGAGAAACTTCCTTTGTTGGTGATTTGAAGGGGTAAACACCATACTATTGGTGCATTTACCTTGTGGACTACAATAGGTAGCCACTAAACCCTCTCTTTCTCTGATTAACCCTTGCACATTCATCTATATCACCTTGCATGCTTACATGTCTTGATATAATGTGAAATATTTGGGATTTTGCATGATAAAGGTGGTTGAGAGGTGAATCTTCCATATTCACTTCTTCCCACCTCAGATCTGAACATTTGGTGACCTTAGCACCATTAAAGTTCAAATCATGGTTAGTTTCCTTTGAGTTAGGAGGAGATGGCTACATGATAATGGCCATAGATATGTGATTTATCACATTTGGCCATTAAAGCCATGTGATCCTCCCATAATACTCACGTAGTGCTACTATTTTACTATTTTCAGTTAATAAAATAGCTTAGTCTTGCATTGAGATCAAGGTGGAATCAATCTGGCTGAAGGGCACTGAAATAGGCCTCTGGTGTCGGGCGACACAGGACTCCTCAAAGGATCCTGTGTCATACGACATACAGCTCCCAGAAAGCCATCTGGCTTTCAAGGACTTCAGATCCACTCAGAATGGTTCCCTTTGTAACTCAAGGCTATGTCTAAATTTTAGTTTTAGTTCGTTTAACACTATTTGGGAATCTAAGATCTCTTCGGGTGCAATAAATCGATGGAGGTAGTTTGTCATGTGACATGGACACTCTCGGGTGTCCTATGTCATATGACATCCGTATCATTAAAAGTCAATCTTGACTTTACTCCACTCCAATCAACCCCGAACTGAGCTTAGACCCTGGATAGTGCCTTTTCTCAGTTAAAATAATCTTGCTCCAGTTCCAGAGTAGATGTGGTGTTGTAAGAGACAATCTGACCATGAGGCCTTATGTCGTCCGACATCCCCTTCATGGGAAGTCCTGTGTCGGACGACATCGGAGCTTCCTGAGCAGACTGTCTCAGCTCTTGCCTTAGAATGCAAGTCATCATTTGTAAAGGGTGTGGCCCCCTGTCATGGCACACAAGTTGTACCCCATTCCGAATACTATCAATGAAATACCAGTTTGCACACTTTATTTGTTGACACAAATCGCACACACTTTGAATGTTTATGATTGTCCAATGTTTGATTGAAAGTCTCGAAAGAGGCATGTTGGGTGAACTCCCAAGTTCTTCCCAACACGTAACCAGACTCCCGAACCCAAATTCTCTTAAAAAAAGGTTTTTCAATGTTTTTCCTTTAAAAACGGCGTGGCGACTCCCAAAACTACAAAATTTCAAAAGATAAACAACAACCAAAAGACGATTCACAAAAACATTTAAACGAGGTTGTTGTTTGTTTTGTTTTCATTTTCGGAGGCCGTTCATTCAGTGGCGACTCCGCTGGGGACCACATTGAAAAACTTTTTGTTTTTGGAAAAAATTGAAAATGATACTTGGTATATAGGTGGAAACCATTAACCTTCCTGTATCGCTCCCTAACCCGGGGCTTGGGATAAATTGTGGTTTAACAATCCCACGTACCGGTATCATTCTTCTTTTTTGAAAAAAAAAGGGGAAAAGTTTTTCTTAAGATGGTCTAACTTTCTTTAAATCAACTTGGACAATTTCTTCATTCTCCTTGGTGCAATTTGTGTCATTATGTGTGCTCCTATGTGCCTTGCCATGATTCTGTGCCTATATGCTTTATATGTCTTGGTACCTAGTATTTTGGGATAGTGGGGGTTCCCCCCTTTGCAGTTTGCTTGGCCCTGTTGGTAAGCACTCCCATGTCGGACGACATCCCTTCCGTGGAAAGTCCTGCATCGGACGACATAGGGAGGCAGTGCAGAAACAGGTCCAGCTGATCAGATGAACATGGCAGGACGATTCTGGAATACAACTACTGGTTATCTTTGGACATTTGGGGCAGTCCCCTTTTGTCGTGCTTTGGACTCAATCTCTTGTCTTCCTTTTTTGCATATTGCATAAACAAAAAAAAATCTTCTTTTACAAAAAAAAAAAAAAAGACAAAAAATGTTTTCCTAGAATATACCTTCACACTACTCGCACGCTACCCGCACATAGAGTTAGAACCCGGGAGTGTACGGACGACATCGCGGATGGTGACGTGTTTCGCCTACGTTTGAGCGCCTAAAGTCCTCCTAGCCAATAGAGTAGGAGCCAACACTTGTCCGTGACACACTTTCTACCGTGACCGGTTGGTTTTTGGCAAAATGCTTTTCAAAACATTTTTCAAACTCGGTTTTCAAAATTTTCTCACAAAGTCCAAGTCATGCTTCGTCTCCAAAGTCTTGGCATACTCTCCCTCTTCATGACAAAATTACGACATAACTCAACGAGAGTACATGTCGATTTCTCGACTTGACTTCGCAAGAGGTCATGACGAGTTTTCGACATGTGCCAACGCGAGACCATGTCGAATTCTTGACACGTACTGATGGGAGGTTATGCCGAAACTCCGCCATGAAGCGATGAGAGGACATGCCGGATTTTCGACTCGAAAAGAGGAGAGGTCATGCCGAATTTTTCCAGGATTTTACCTGCAAATTGCGGTCTCGTACATTCAAACGTACTTTCGACCCTCTCTCCTCCCGAGTCTAGACGTTGACTTGGACTTGGTTTTGAAAATCTCGAGTTTGACTTGTTTTTACTTGTATGCCCATAGGTCCGTTCTCCCTTTTGATTGGTGGGTTCCACGTGCCCTATAGGACCTCTGCCGGGATTGTCCATCCCGGAGGTGCAATACAGGTGGAATACAGGGGGTCTATAGACGTAGTGATGAAACCCATTGATCCAGGAATAGTGTAGACTGCGAAAAAGAAGGTGTCCCCCTTTTCCAACCATTTCTAGGATTAATAAAAAAAAAGAGAAAAAAATATAAATAAAAAAGATCATATGCATGAGTCCGTCCTAAGCCTATCCTCTCCCCTACCTAAAACCGTTCTCTCCCCCTTTCAGCGAGCAAGTATTGGGTCAGAGTTTCGGGTGGTCGGTTAATCAGTTTTTCTCCAGTCAGAGATTCGTTTCCAGCAGTCTCAGAAATGGCAGATTCGCAAGCTTCAGTGGGTTTGGGTCCGAATGCGGGTGTTGATCCAGCTCAGAGTCAGAATGTCAGTCAAGGTGTAGGGCCAGATCAAAGTCAGAATGTGGGGCAGAATGTCGAAGATTCGGAATTTGGATTCCCTCTCGGCCTTGAGAGCATTGAACGAACCAATCCTCCCTGGTCCCACTTTAGCAGTTTCCTGCAAGAATATGAAGATCGCCACTTCTCAGAGGAAGGGAAAGATGATATTAGGGAACTGGGGCTGTTCAAATCAAATCACGAGAAAGTCATTTACACAAGATGGCTAGAGCAATAAAAAAGGATTGAGCAAGAAAGCTTCAGGCGGGTACCTGTACTAGGACTTATTAGTAAGGAAGCCGAAGTACACCTTGAGGTAATACACTTCTGCAAATTGGTTTTGGAAGAGGCCGAGTACAACCCTGAAGACAGTGAGGGCGAAGAATCAGAAGAGGAGGATCGCTTCTATATCCTGCTCGGAGTCAAGTACATACCACCCCCTCCCACTCTTCCCCCGCAGTTCCTGGGAGGAGAAGCTGAGTCTCAGCTGCCGTCCCCGGCATTGGGGGCCTATGAAAATTTCTGTGGTTGCACGTGCCCATCCTCCCCTAGTGGATTTGATCGGCGTTCTCTTTTGGCTGAAATTCAAGAAGTATGGGATGACAGTTCCGATAATAGTGATGACAGTGATGACGACGAGAGCGAAGAATCAGTTGAAGCCTTAAGCCCAGAATCAGTTCAGAATGATAATGCTGGGAGCGACCTCATGGGTGCAAGGCATAATGGGTGGTTGTCAGCTAGCGACGACGAAGGGTCACCGGTAAACGTGGATCAGATGCCAATGGAAACCGACACCTATGAGGATTTTTTCTCAAGATGCAACTGTGGCCTATGCCCGAATACCTCAGAGGACGAGGAGCAATCCGACCCATCTGAAGATGAATATGAGTCCGAGATATTGGAACACAACGTCCCCTATGGAAAGCTAATCGGTGAATGGAAGCAGTTCATTGAAGCACTAGTTGAAAAGGCAGGTTTCCAGTCTCCAGCAGACAACGAATTTGTGAACGTCATTGGATCCCTTTCTTATTCCCCTACAATGGACGGCATCACGGCTGTGAGAGTCACTGCAGAACCTCTCGAGCACATTGAGTGCCTGGAATCACTCAAAAGGGTTATGGACTTGGAAGCCACTCCCGTTGCCTTCATACCTATGGACCCACACGACGCCTTCTTAATTTCCCCAATACCCGGAAATGGACCCCGAGTACTCCTCATTTGGACTCAGGTATCCCGAGCTACGACGTTAGGCCAAAAGAACGGACATTGTCAATCTTTCACTTGTGGTTGCTCAGCCTGCAAAAACAAGAGGAAAATGGTATACGATGAGATGGAAATCGATAGTCAGAAAATTGAAGAAGTTTCGGAGGACGACTATGTAACCGAAGACATGAAAGCCATGGATTTTGCTGGGGCTGAGTATGTGGACGTCATGGAATTCAATACCGCTTACCGTGCTTTGGGGAAGGGATTTTCGAACGTCCGATCCAAGCAAATGGTTGAAGATCTGTTAGAAAAGGGAAGACTAACTCCTATCCTCCCCGATGAGAGGGTAACCATTGTCAGATCAAGCCCACCCAGTGGCAAAGCAACAATCCTCGTCAGAATTACCAAAGGGGAGGTCACTTTTCCCGAGTGCATCTAAGCTCTGAGGAAGGTCTTAGATACTGGCACGATGTCTGATACACCCTACACAGAATGCCACAATCATCTCAAGCGCTGAGTGTTACAAGAAGAATCCAGGATTGCTGCATGATACCGGGAATGAAAAGGAAAAACCGCCGAGCCCTGGAAGTAGTAGCTCCCGCTGCATGATAACCTTCACAGACCTTGATCTTCCCCAATTCGGTGCTGATCATAACAAGCCCCTCTTCATCACGGTCAAGTTGGGTGAACAGCGTCTTCCCCGGGTTTTAATTGACAACGGGTCTGGAATGAATATCCTCCCTGCAAAGATCATGGGCCTACTCGACATCAAGTCTACAGATATGAAACCTTCCTCCCTCACGGTTAAAGCATACGACTCAACATCTCATCCAGTACTTGGGGTTGCTACTTTAAACCTGTGGTTCGGTAAGAAGACGATACCCGTGGAATTCCAAGTCCTTGATATCCCAGTCACCTTTAACACTCTGTTAGGAAGGCCGTGGCTGCATCAAATCAATGGGATCGCCTTAACTGCACTTTTGATGTGTCAAGTTTGTTCAAGACGGCGAGTTAATTATCATTCATGGGGACAGTGTTACCACCGAGTTCGATAGAGGCGAAGATGTCGCAGCCTTGTTCGAGGAGGCAGATTTATCAGCAACTACCGGGGCTGATCCGCTGATTGAAGCACCGTTGATTGATTTAGAGGCACCGCTGATTGCCGGGGATGCGGCTAAGGATCCTTTTGGTATGGTTGACCTTCTGACCGGGGATGATTATGTACCTGCGATTGATCTCCTGACTGGGAATGATTACGTATCAGTGATCGAGTTTGGTGGAGACAAAGAGATTGATCCGCGCACATTCGTCAGCACTTCAGAGATGCCGCTCCAAAATTGGACTTCCTTCAAGGGACCGATCGCCAGCCGAGAAGTTATGATTGAAAAGCTCGGGCTGACCCCTCGTCCTGGTGTGTCTGAGTCTAAGTCTGTTCCTATAATCTTGAGTCAGTCCTCAGAGTCTCTTGTTATCGAGTTCGAGTCTCTAGATAGGTCTGATACTCTCACGGCTGATGATCATCGCCGTGTCTTTGACTCTGTCTTCCCTTTTGCGTTGAATGAAATGGTTGACCTTTCTGCGTATCCCTTAATTGCCACCTTAACAAATGATAAGTTAACTAAAACAAATCTTAATGACTTAAAAGTGGCTAATAATGATTCATTTGAAGAGGACACAGACTTTTTAGACGAAAACTTTTTAAATGATAATATAAAGCAGGTTTTTGAGCGAGACAACAACCGGGCCCAAGCTGCCGATGAGGTATTGACTACAGTGAATTTGGGAACTACTGAAGAACCCAAAGAGACACAGATTGGCAGTTTCTTCACCGGGGAAGAGAGGGAAGCCCTCATTGATTTGCTCAAGGAATACGTGGACGTGTTTGCTTGGTCCTACAAGGACATGCCCGGGTTGGATACTTCAACTGTTGAGCACCGAAAACCCCTGGACCCAGAAGCCGGGCTGCGTAAACTTCGCCGGATCAAGCCAGAATGGTCTCTCCAGATCAAAGAAGAAATAGAGAAGCTGCTCAGAGTGGGTTTCATCAGAGTGGTCGAGTACCTGAGGTGGTTGGCCAACATAGTGACGGTGACCAAATGGAATGGCAAAGTCAGGGTTTGTGTAGACTTCAGGGACCTAAACAAGGCTAGCCCGAAGGACGATTTTCCCTTGCCCAATATCGATCTGTTGGTGGATACTACTGCCAGTTACGAAGTCAAGTCATTTGTGGATGGCTTTGCGGGATACAATCAGATTAAGGTCGCCGAAGAAGATTAGGAAAAGACTGCCTTCACCAGACCTTGGGGAACCTTCTGCTATACGGTTATGCCCTTTGGTCTGAAGAATGCCGGCGCCACTTACCAGCGAGCAGTCACTGCACTTTTTCATGACATGATCCATAAGGAGATCGAGGTCTACGTTGATGATATGATTATCCATTCCAAGGGATCAGACGGTCAACACTTGGTCGACTTGAGGAAGTTCTTTAATCGGCTGCGGGAACATGACATGAGATTGAAGACGGCAAAATGTACTTTTGGCATAGTCCGAGGAAAAGTTATGGGATATATGGTCACGGAGCGAGGAATCGAAGCCGATCCGAGAAAGATTAAATCTATCATGGAGATGAAGCCACCAAAGACAGTCACAGAGGTGAAGGCTTTTATGGGCCGTCTCCAATATATCAGCCGATTCATCCACCAGTTGACCTCTATTTGTGAGCCGATCTTTAAGCTACTCAAGAAGAATCAGGAGGTTGAATGGAACGAGCAGTGTCAGATCGCCTTTGAGAGAATCAAGGCCTACTTGGTCCATCCCCCAATCCTCTGTCCTCCTCATAAGGACAAGCCTTTGCTGCTATACTTGACAGTTACAGATACAGCCGTCGACGCCATGCTCGCACAAGAGAAATCAGATTCAAAAGTGGAGAGTGCTATCTACTTCGTCAGCCGAAAGCTTCAGGGCAGCGAATTGAATTATCCAGCTTTAGAGAAAACCTGTGCAGCTTTGGTATGGGTGGTCAGCAAATTGAGACATTATCTGTTGGCGCATACAGTACACCTGGTATCAAAGATGGACCCCACCAAATGCCTATTCGATAAGTATTCTCTGTCATCAAGGCTTGTGAAGTGGTCATTCTTCTTAGCCGAATTTGATATCAAGTTTGTGACCCGTAAGGCAATCAAAGGCCAAGCTCTGTCAGATCATTTGACAGATTTCCCGAGCTCAGAGGCGCGTGGACTCGACCCCCAGTTTCCAGACGATGGAATTTTCATGGTGGAAGGTACAGACCGTTGGCAGTTATTCTTTGATGGTGCCGCCAACAAGAGGGGCAATGGTATCGGTATGGTGTTGGTTGATCCGAAGGATGTGCACACCCCCATTGCTATCAAGTTAAATTTACCGGCTACTAACAACACCGCGGAATATGAAGCCTGTATAGCCGGTCTCGAGGCAGCCCTGGAGCGAAATGTCGAAGAGTTGGATGTGTATGGAGACTCCCAGCTAATCATCAATCAGGTGTCCAATAAGTGGAGAACCGTGGACCAGTACTTGCAAATGTACTATGATTACATGGAGGATCTGATCAACCAGTTCAAGGAGGTCACGTTCCATTACCTACCTCGGGACAAGAACAGGTTCGCGGATGCCCTGGCCACTTTAGCCTCTTTGGTAGAGATCCCGGAGGGAAAGTCAGTAAAGCAATTCAGAGTGGGGAGGTGCGAGAACCCTGCCTACTGTTGTCAGATTGAACTGGAAAAGGTTGATGACTTGTGGTATAGCCAGATCTTTCAGTACCTTAAGCATGGCGAAGCCTCGTTCCCGACAGAAGAGGACGGTAGGCTGAAAAAGGGTCTCCGCGCCAAAAGCTTGCAAGCTTTGAAGAGGTTGTTTGCACAGTATGTTATTCTGGGAGATGACTTCTGGAAGAAAAGACACCGAGAACCACTTCTGCTCTGTATCAGCAGGTCCAAAGCTAAAAAGGTCATGGAAGAAGTCCATGGTGGTGCATGTGGGCCACATATGAACGCCCGAGCCTTGATGTTCAGCATACTCCGGATGGGCTACTATTGGATCTCCATGGAGATTGACTGTATTCAGTTTGTGCGGACCTGCGATAAATGTCAGCGGTTCTCAAACCTCAATCATATACCTCCCCATGATCTCTACTGTATGAGCACCCCTTGGCCGTTCGCAACGTGGGGAATCAATGTTATTGGAAAGATAACTCCTTCCGGTAGTAATGGGCACGAATTTATATTAGTAGCTGTCGATTATTTCACCAAGTGGGTCAAAGCAGCATCCTACAAGGTCCTCAACTCCAAAAAGGTGGCCCGTTTTATAAAAGAAAACATTCTGTGCCGGTATGGAGTTCCGAATGAGATTATTTCTGACAACGGTTCACACTTCGAGGGAAATGCCGACAGACTGCTCGCGGAGTTCAGGATCAAGCGACACAAATCATCCCCTTATCGCCCTCAAACCAATGGTGCTGTCGAGGCCGCGAACAAGAACCTGGAAAGGATCATCCGGAAAATGGTCGAAAGGAGCCGAGATTGGCCTGAGAAGCTTCACTTAGCACTATGGGGCTATCGCACTTCAGTGAGAACAGCCACCGGTGAAACTCCGTTCGCTTTGACATATGGAATGAACGCCGTCTTGCCCATTGAATTAGAGATACCCTCTCTTCGGGTTCTGCTTGAAAATGAAGTCAACGAGATAGACTGGCTTCAGAGTCGACACGACGAGTTAGCTCTCCTAGATGAGCGAAGGCTCAAGGCAATGGAGCACATTCGGGCTTATCAGAAGCGCATGGCTAGGGCCTTTGACAAGAAGTTGCATCCCCGTGACATTAAGGTGGGTGATTTGGTCTTAAAAGAAAAGCCGCCGAATCAATTCAGTCCGTTGGGCAAGTGGGTGCCAGTCTGGGTGGGCCCGTATTTGGTGAAGGAGATCTTCTCTGGCGGAGCAATGAAGTTGACAGATTTGGATGGTAATCCCTTCATGCACCCGGTGAACGGCGATAAACTGCGCCGCTATTACCTTTGAATCGAGTCTTCCCCTCTCTAAAAAAAAAAAAAAAAAAAAGGAAGAAAAAAATAAAAGCGTGAAAATAATGTACCCAGACGAGACTAAAAACCTCTCAAAAGGCAGTCCGTGCAAAACAAAGGGCGCGCTAGGTGTTGAAGAATATACCCAACTAGACTGAAAACCCTAAAAATGGGCGGTCTAGGTAAAAAACAGGTTGCACCACTTGTCCCCCTTCTATCTACCCCTTTCCTAAACACAAATTAATAGGGTCGAACTACGGAGACCTGAGCCCCTTAGTCCATCTTGTAAAAGGGGAACGTAGGCAGCCATTCGCGGTTCGGTCTAAAAAAAAAACATAAAAATCACCAAATCCTGTCAACAGTGGCATTTTTGTGATTACCAAGATGTGTCTTGATTAAGTTCTAAAGTAATTTCAACTTTCATCACATTAATACATTCATTGATGAGTTCAAGCACGGTCTACTCTCAACTCATTAACATTAGCAGAAATAATATCTTTTAAAAAGTACATCTAGACTGTCTGTGTCGACAATAAGGGATACAATGACCGGTCATCTAATCCTAGTCACTCGTTCCCGCTCCCGAACTAGCATTCTTCTTCTTCCTCTTCCTCGGTCCTCGGGAGGTCTTTGGCTTAGCTATCCCAAACAAATCTGTCTCCCGTCGTCCCGGCTCAGGAATAATACGCGTCGGTGAGTCAACCAATCTATCAGCTCTCAGTGCCGCCTGGGCAGCCCTCTCCTCTCTCAAAGCTGTCCTTCGGGCCATAACCTCAGGGTCATCCCTCAGCTTGGACCTCCTCTCTACGAGTCTCTCAAAATCTGCTGCCGGATCGTCGGTCACGTTGTCTGGGTCAGTCAGCGCCTCAGCATCGCGTAACTCCCGGCTAGTTTGGTCTCCTCCTCGGATCCCTTGGCTATATGCCTCAATGGAGTGTTGGACCGGTCCCATCTTCTCCCCAAACCAAATGAGATACAAGGTGGACAAATATGTGATCCCCCGGGTCTTCCGTATCAGTGAGCGGGCGGGAAAGCTGCTCCCGAAAAGGCCCTGGCAAAAAATCTGATAGTCTCGCCATCAGTCATGTCAAGAGGAACGGTATCCCAGGCCATCTGCTCTCTGAATCCACCAATAGCCCGCTGTGGGTATCCATACTTGTAAGTACCCAAATCTGGCTCATGCCTTCCGGTTAAATTTCTCGGCAATTTCGGTAGGTTTCCCGGTAATTCCCCGGACCTTCCTAGTGTTCCGGAAATATTCCGGAACTGTTCCAAATTAAATAAAAGGCTGAAAGGGAACCTTCCCAATTAAGAAACACGTTTTTCTTAATTGGGAGGAGGCTTCTAGAATTTGCCACCTTGCATGGTTCTAGAAATGCTGAGTCACAAGGGATAATGCCGCACGGCTGCATTAGCTCGAGGTCCCTAGCCGCACGGCTTCATTGGCAATTTCCAGACTGCCTATAAATAGAGCCCTCCTCTACCCATTTGACATACAAAAAAATCAACCCACAAATACTCATAATACGTGAAGAAACCTCCCAAGAACAGCTGGAAGTACAAGAAGGAGAAGAAGAAGCTCAAGAAGTCATCTCCCTCCTCCTTGAAGGCCCAAGATCAATCCTCTCCTCCTAGCTTCATCCAAAGAAGAAAAGGAAGCCATTGGTAACCTTGCACGCCCTAACCTTGCATCTTAATTGCTTTATAATTGCTCATTGCATTGCTTTTATCTTGCTTGGGACTTGGTAGATTAAAGATCATATCTTTATAATTCCCCTTCCCCTTTGCATGCATTAGGCACCATTTGCCTTTAAAAATGTAGTCTTTATCCATAAAGGTGCATCCTTTGCACCTAAAACCCCTATTTTCCAATAAAAATGTCATCTTCATGCATCCTTTGCATAAAAAAATCAAATCTTTTCAATAAAAATGCATCCTTTGCATTCAAAATCCCTTTTTCAAGCATCCTAGGCATTAAAGATCATATCTTTATCCTAGATTAAGCATCCTATGCTTTTCAAAAGACAATCTTCATGCATCCTTTGCATATTCAAACACCAATTTCTTCAAAAACGCATCATTTGCAAAAAAAATACAATCTTCATGCATCCTTTGCATATTCAAACACCAATTTCTTCAAAAAATGCATCATTTGCATAAAAATACAATCTTCATGCATCCTTTGCAAAATAAAGATCATTTCTTTAAATCAAAATGCATCCTTTGCAAATTAAAGAACATTTCTTTAAATCAAAATGCATCCTTTGCAACCCAAAAATGTCATCTTTTCATTAAAAATGTCATTTTTACATGCATTCCCCCATTAGCAACCTCGGAACGGACCGGTGTAAAAGATCCTATCTTTACATCGTTCCTTCCATAAAGGTTTCATAATCTCTTTAGAAAGGGACAACCTTTGAACCCTATATCTCCGATTATCACTTAATATGAGTATGAAGCATCTATACGAGCTCGACCGTCTTAAAGTGTAGGATTGATGGGCTAAGGACCCTCCTTTTCTAAAGAAACTCATCTTTGACTATAAAGGGAGTCATTCTCCCGATCACGCAAGTCCCGAGGTCCAAAAATGCGATGATCACAAGTCTAAGACGAGGACGGGATCATAATTCCGAATACATAAAATCCAAGAAATCCCGAGCGACAACCAACAAATGGTTTGTATGTTCGGAAGACGACTTGGGACATTCCCACCCCTTATTTTCAAACACATGCACACAAGAAAGCACGCAAGCAAGCACGATTAATGAAATCTTGGGAGACTTGCTCCGGCAAGGCACCTTGGGTGAACGACGATCCGTTCTTCCCAAGGGGTAACTTAACCTCCGAACCCATAAAAATCCTTTTTTCAAAGTTTTGAGGAAATCAAAATGGCGTGGCGACTCCGTTTTTCAAATTAAACCGGATGTCTTCAAACTCGCGTGAATCCAACAAACAAAAAATTTGGGCACACATTCACAGTTTGGCGACTCCGCTGGGGAAATCCCAAAGGAGAAAAGCTTTATTTTCAAAACAAAAAATTGATATTCGGTATATAGGTGGAAACCACTTGCCCTTCCTGTATACTCCTTGATGTGGGAGTTGGGATAACCGGTGGTTTAACAATCCCACGTACCAGTATCCCTTTTCGAAAAAAAAAGTTTTTGAAAAAAAAAATAAATAAAAGAAAGCTTTTCCCTTTGAGCGGGTTAGACTCCCGTCGCCGATTTCATTAATCGTGCTTGCTTTCTTTACCTTGCATTGCATCATTTGCATCTTCGAATCTGTGCATACTTTGAAACGGGAAACAACCCGAAAAATAGCAAAAGGAGTGGAACCTAGAAAATTGATCCATGCGCCGTACGGCTCAATCCTCCTTGGATTCTCGACCGGCGACCTCGTGGCAATTCCACCGGAAAAATCATGGTTAATCTGGGCGTCCCTATCACTGGGGCTACTCGGCTCCATGATCGGCGGGGCTTCCTTAAAATTTACGTGCTTATGTGTTGCATTCTCCCCGTCCCGAAAATCATTCCTTTAAAACACATTCTGAAAATCTCGTTTTAACTCAAAAGGAACATTTTTAGGAGACCGCACACTACGCGCACTCCGATATATCCCGTACACTTTGCACGCACGTTCTTCAAACCCGAGGGTGGTTCCAGCAGCCACGGACAGCCTTACGATGCTCCCGGCGCGCACGGAATCATCCCAACCTCCCCATGGCCCGGTGTCGACCAATGCACACCCCGTGTCACACGTTTCAAAACCGTGACTTTTTTTGGTTGGTTTTTGGTCTAGTCCGTGTCATATAGCCCAGTTGCATACCCTCGTAAAGGTCAAGCCTTAGTTCATAACGGAGGCCAAGACTTTCGCTCAAGCGGAACTCTGCCAAAATTCCGACAAGGAAAAATTGGCGAGATCTCGACTCCGACATTGACTATTGACCTTGACCTGCACGGAATGCGTAAGAGTCAAGACCGAGTCTTTGCCAACAAATCAAAAGATCTTTAGCTCAAAGCGAAGCTCTGCCAAAATTCCGACAAGGAAAAATTGGCAAGATCTTGACCCGGCATTGACTTCGATTCTGACTCACGCCCGGCGTATGCAACGAAGTTCAATGTGACACCGTGTCATCCGGCTTTTGCCGCCCGACCCATGCCTATTATCTTCTCGGACATTACCGAAAGTCAAAACGTCATTCTGCCAAAATCCTATCAAGGCAGAAAGACGAGACTTTCTCGGTATTGCCTTGACTATAATCCGCATCGCTCGTGCGTTGAAAGTTCCTATGACCCGCAAGACCCGTTAGGAGCGTTCTTTACTCTGATCGGTGGGATCCGCGTGCCCTATAGGACCCTCGCCCGGGCCGTCCACCCCGGGAGGTCGAAATACAGTGGAATACGAGGGGCTTATAGACGTAGTGACGGAACCCACCGATCCAGATCTAGAGTAGTTACGAAAAAGAAGGGCAAACCCCCTTTTCCAACCAAATAGATATTAATAAAAGACACTTGTTTTAAGTAAACCGGAAGATTCTAATTTGCATATTACCCGAGCCTTCAGCCTAAACACCTACCCCGAGTCTAAAACTTTCCTATCCCTTTCCGCAGCGAGAAAGAAGTGGGTGAGAACACCGGGTCAGCGACTTGTTAGCGCAGAATTCTCGTACAGATCGCTGTAATCCTCGTTTGGTCGACCCGCAGAGTCGAATGTCCGATTCGATAGAGAACAACACCTGGTTTGGGTAACCGAGATGACTAGGGAAGAAGAGCTAGCCTTAGCCTTGGAAAACAGTCGTAAGGCCCATGAGGAACAAAGCAGGCCATGCTCATTGATGCGCTACGCCGTCATGGGGTCCAGATAGTGGTAGAGCCCAATGGTTCCTTGGTTATGGTAGAAGATGAAACTCCGTGAAGTGACCATCTCAGCCCCCTAGCCTATAAACAAGGCCCTCCTCCATCCACATATGAGCCTTTGCCAAAGAGTGTCCCTTTTCGGCCTTTTCCAAAGTATCCCAAGCCATTAGGGTCCCGATACCCTCTCCTCCTCGAGATAAGACCCGGCTTTGTTCCCTACCAACAGAGAACAAACGCCACGCCTATCCTGGGCCACGCAACCTCTCGCACTACCCTATGGGATTCACTCCCTCTCCCGTATGGGCCATCCTGCACAACTTCCGTGCCTCGTAATCAATCAAGTGACCTTTTAACTCCCGCCCGCCACATACAGATCTTCCACCTCCAACCTTGCCAATAGGATCCCACGAGGCTCCTTTTTCCTACTTCGCAACTACGAGCCTAATTCCTATGCCTCCGGTCAGCCTCAGGGAAACACCGGACTGTGCCAAGTTTACACCTATTTCCCTTCTAAAGACTCCCAAGCCATGGTACCGCCTACCACCGTGCCACCCACGCCGTGCCACTCAAATATGACAAGCCTCGCTTCGTAATCGAAACCGTCCCCGACCCCAACATGACTTGGTTGATGGAACAAGTTAAGTCCATGCAAGAGAAGTTCGGAGAACCGAACACCAAAAAGGCGGCATATCAGATTATCGATCCCAAAGAAATTGTCCCTCTTCCTCCAAAATTCCGGATGCCGAGAGATTGAAAAGTTCAACGGCACCGATTGTCCCCTGACTCATATTGAAAGCTACCTTCTTGCCATGAGAGCCAAGGATCGTACACATCGCAAATGGCCGACCATTTTCAGCTGTCATTAAAGGGTTCACTCTTAGATGGTTCCCGCACGTAAAACCGAAGCCCGAGCCACCTGGGACCAAATTAAGGAAGCCTTTCTCGGAGAAGTATAAGGCCAATTTGAATTGGGAAACCAGCAGGAATGACCTACAAGGCACTCTACGGCGCCCGGACTAGCCGGTGAGTGAATTTTACGGGAGATGGAACTGGAAGCTCAGCTGAAATGATGACCCCGCTAAATGAAGAGGAACAGATGGAGATCTTCCAATCCCGCTTAAAGCCTCAACTAAGGGTCCAAATTGGCAATTACTATTATCCCGACCTTGAGCAATGGTAAATGCCGGTACCAAGTTTGAAAATGCCTTCAACATGGCCCCGGCCACAGATCACCCACTCTTATCGCTACAAAGCACCGAGTGTCAAACGCTCCATTTGTCACTATAAAGGGAAAAGAAACGGTCGGCGCTGTCAATTACATCGAGAATGAGAAAGTGGGACGAAATTCAAGCCAAGTAGCCTGCGAAGCCAAGACCTCGCTTCTATACCGCGAAGTTTTCGAATGCCACTAGAAAAGGTCTTTGACGGTTTGGTAGCCGAAGGACTCATCGACCTTTGGAAAACTCGGAGACCCAAAAACCCTAGTGTCGAATGGAAGAAACCAAACATTGCCGCTTCCACAAATATCATGGGCATAACACCAACGATTGCACCTACCTGAAACTCCTGATCTCTCGCCTAATTGAAGAAGGCAAGCTGGAACCACCTCGGGGTCCTAATGTGGTCAAGAACCCTCTTCCGGCTAACAATCAGGTCAACATGATCGAGTTCGGGGAGACAAATGCAGTCAACTTTGGAAATCCAGAGATCATAGACATTACGAAGTTCAATGTTCCTTATGCTTTGAATTGCAAGGAAAATGGAAAGATTTGATTAATGCCGCCGCCATGGAAGGACAATTTGGGCCCATAGTCGGGCGATTTTGTTAATGTTGTCAGAGCTCGGCCTCTTTTCTATGATATCGAACCAGTAACCATGGTCAAGATTACAGAAGAAAGGCTCACTTATGAAGACTGCGAGTTTGAAGTAAAACAAGCCATGTTAATGAAAGTTTCTTCAGAGCCCTTCATCACCCATGATGAGCATAATGTATTTGTAATGGCTCTTACCACTCCCGAGGATCAGTCCCACTGTTTGGGAAAAGGTGGAAAGAAGAGTGAACCAGCCCGAGAAGACTTTTTGGGATGAAGAAAGGCTGTATCTCGAGATGCCGAAAGCACAACCGGGTCCTCGCTCACGGAGGTACGAGACGAGATAAAGTTAAGCGCAGAAAGGAGATTCCGCCAGATCAGTCAGGTATTCCCCACGGAAATGGTGTCAACAAAGGCAATTACGATCCACAGGGTGCACAGCCAAATCGGAACGCTGACAAGACTGCTGCTCCCCAGGGCAACAGCAAGAAGGAGTGAGATCCCGGTCCAACCCTTGTCAAACACCCTCGAGTCAATTAGTAGTGTAGGATCCAGAGTCAGTAGCGTCTATTCAGTCGAGTCAGGAATCTTTGAATTCCAGTCCTCTGAGTCATCCGAAGGCCTCACGCCTGAGGACTATCAAAATGTAATCGATGTCATCTTTCCCCTTATTTTGAATGAAATGACAGATCTTTCTGAGTATCCTCTTATTGCCAACTTAACAAATGATAAATTAACTCAAAACTTAACAACAGTTAATAATGAATCATTTGAACAAGATGCAAACACACTAAATGAACAATACATTAAAGAAATCTTTAAGCGTGTTTCGAAAAAAGAGGAAAACCGGGCCCAAGCTACCGAGGAGGTTTTGTGACAAGTGTGAACTTGGGTACCGTCGAGGAACCTAAAGAGACACGGATCGGAAACTTCTTCCGGGGTTGAACAGGACGGCGATCAATGCGCTCGGGGAATACGTCGACGTGTTTGCATGGTCATACGGGGATATGCTGGGCTAGACAGGTTCGATAGTAGAGCACGAGAATCCCTCTAGCATCGGATGCTAAGCCCAGGTAAAACCGAGGAAGATCAAGCGGGAATGGTCTCTACGGGTCAAAGAAGAAATTGAGAAGCTACTTTGCGGGTAGGATTCATCGTAGTCATTGAATATCCGACATGGTTATCCAATATTGTGACCGTC
This sequence comes from Adenophora triphylla var. japonica, assembly GCA_022495995.1. Taxonomy (NCBI): domain Eukaryota; kingdom Viridiplantae; phylum Streptophyta; class Magnoliopsida; order Asterales; family Campanulaceae; genus Adenophora; species Adenophora triphylla. The sequence continues at coordinate 105,745 of JAFEMH010002015.1, read as the reverse complement.
ACCAAGGCGATGGGAAGGTGCGCTGCTGTGTGGATTTCTGAGATCTGAACAAGGCCAGCCCCATGGACGATTACCCTTTGCCAAACATAGACATCCTGGTGGACTCAACTGCCAACTACGAAGTCAAATCCTTCGTTGATGTCTTTGCCGGCTACAACCAGATCAAGATGGCCGAGGAAGACCAAGAAAAGACAGCCTTCACCACACCGTGGGGAACTTACTGTTATACAGTGATGCCATTTGGGCTTAAGAACGCCGGGGCTACTTACCAAAGGGCGGCGACCGTGCTTTTTCATGACATGATCCACAAGGAGATTGAGGTCTATGTAGACGACATGATAATCCACTCCAAAGGCGAGGATGGGCGGCACTTTGTTGACTGCGGAAGTTCTTTGAGAGGCTAAGACAACATTCCATGAGACTAAACTTTGCCAAATGCACCTTCGGAGTGACAAGGGGAAAAGTGCTTGGGTATATGGTCACGGAGCGAGGTATCGAAGTTGACCCCCAAAAGATCAAAGCCATTATGGATATGAGGCCACCTCAAACCCGGACGTAAGTCAAGAGCTTTATGGGAAAAGCTGCAGTACATCGGCCGTTTCATCAACCGAGTTGACCACTATGTGCGAGCCCATCTTCAAGCTCATGAAGAAGAACGTATACACGAGAATGGACCGAAGAATGCCGGGATGCTTTTAACCAGATCAAGGCATACTTGGTACATCCTCCGATGCTTATGCCCCCACATAGACGAAACCTCTTACGCTCTATCTCACTTTGTCACCGATACGGCGGTTGGGGCTATGCTTGCTCGGGAGAAGAAAGACTCTCGGGTAGAGAATGCCATTTACTTTGTCGGTAGGAAGGCTGCGGGGGAAGTGAGCTCAATTACTCGGCATGTGAAAAGACACATGCGGGACTAGTGCGGGTAGTCGGCAAGTTGAAGCATTATATGCGAAGCCCACCACTGTGAATTTGGTCTCAAAAATGGACCCCATCAAGTATATCTTTGATAAACCTTCCCTCTCGATGCGTCTAGCAAAGTGGTCCTTCTTCTTAGCGAGTACGACATCAACTATGTGACCGAGAAAGGCCATCAAGGGTCAAGCGTTGTCGGACCACTGGCGAACTTCCCCGGTAATGAAGACGAGAGGGCCCGAACCCCAATTCCCGAGACGAAGGGATCTTTGCGGTCGAGCACGAAAACCGATGGCAATTATTCTTTGACGGAGCCGCTAACCAAAGAGGAAATGGCGTCGGGATGCTACTTGGTCGATCCGAAAGATGAGCATACACCCATAGCCCTCAAGTTGAACTTCCTGCCACGAACAATGTTGCCGAGTACGAAGCTTTGCATTGCTTTGGTTTGGAAGCCGCCTTAGAAAGGAACGTCAATGAGCTAGAAGTTTACGGAGACTCGGCCACGATCATCAACAGGGTTTCCAACAAATGGAAGGCTGTGGATCCTAATCTGCAGCGGTATCATGCCCGTATGGAGGAGTTGGTTGGACGGTTCGGAGAAGTGACCTTCCACTACTTGCCAAGGGAAAAGAGCGGATTCGTAGATGCCTTAGCTACTCTAGCCTCATTGGTAGAGATCCCCGAGGGAAAAGCCATAAAACCCTTGAGTGGGTAGAAGAGAAGCCCCGACCTTACATTTGTGAAGTAGACACAGGGACCCGAGCCTATAAAGGAACCACAGTACAATCAAATTTACCGGTTCCTCAAAGATGGAGAGTCGGCTTTCGAGACGAAGAAGGTAGACCGAAGGAGGGTGTCAGAGCCAAAAGCTTACAAGCTTTGAAAAGGTTGGCCTCCCATTATGTCATTCTAGGAAGCAACCTGTACAAGAAGCGGTACCAAGGACCACTCCTCTTGTGCGTTACTCAAGAAAGGGCCAAAGAGTTGATGGTCAAGTCCACAATGGTCCACTGCGGTCCTCATATGAATGCCGAGCCACGATGCAAGTGATCCTCGGAATGGGTTACTCTTGGATTTCCATGGAAGCAGGACTATGTCCAAAGACGTCCGAGCATGCGACAAGTGCCGGCGGTTTGCCAACCTCAACCATCTCCCGCCTCATGACTGTCTTGCATGACGACTCCTTGGCCGTTTGCAACTTGGGGTATTGACATGATAGGGAAAATAGCCCCGGCAGGAAGCAATGAACACGAATTTGTGCTAGTAGCCATCGACTACTTCACCAAGTGGGTAGAGGCCAAGTCCTACAAGGTCCTCACTTCCAAGAAGGTTGCCCAGTTCATCAAAGAAAACATAATGTGCGAGATATGGGGTGCCCAACGAGATCATTTCCGATAATGGGTCGCACTTTGAAGGGGACTGCGATAGGTTCTGTCGAGAATTCAGAATCACTCGCCACAAGTCGTCTCCGTACGAGACCTCGGACTAATGGAGTCATGGAAGGCTGCTAATAAGACGCTCGAACGGATCATCCGGAAAATGGCCACCCGTGGTCGCGATTGGCCCGAAAAGCCGCACTTGGCACTGCAGGGCTACGAACGTGCGTCGGAACGGCTACATGAGAAACTCCTTTTGCCCTAACCTAAGGGATGGAAGCGGTGTTACCGGTGGAGTTGGAAATCCCGTCATTAAGGGTCCTCCTGGAAAACAGTGTCAATGAAGTAGAATGGTTGCGCGGCGGCATGATGAGTTGGCCCCGCTTGATGAGAGAAGGCCGAAAGCCATGGAACACACCCGAGCCTACCGAGGCGGATGGCCGAGCGTTTGATAAAAGGTCAAGGCCGGAGACATCAAAGAGGGTGACTTAGTCTTGAAAGTGAAGCCCCTACCGAGAGACAACCCCACAGGAAAATGGGAACCCGTTTGGATCGGCCCTTATGTGGTGCAGAAGATACTATCGGGAGGAGCCATGAAGCTTGCAGACCTGGACGGCAATCCCTTTGTCCACCCAGTCAACGGTGATAAGCTCCGAAGGTACTATGTCTAAAAGAAGAATAAAAAAAAATATAATAAAAAAAAGTGCAAAAAGAGTAATACCCAGCTAGGCTGAAAACCCCAAAAAGGGCGGTCTAGGCAAAAGACAGGGTTGCACATAAAAAAAGAAAAAAATCTTAGTGCAAAAAGAGTAATGCCCAGCTAGGCTGAAAACCCTAAAAAGGGTGGTCTAGGCAAAAAACAGGGCTGCACATAAAAAAATAGTTCACCAGAATGAACTACGAAGACCTGAGCCCCTTAGTCTTTCTTGTAAAAGGGGAACGTAGGCAGCCACATATGGTTCGGTCTAAACAATAAAAAGGGCAATCAAGCTTCCATGAAGTGCGTCCTAAAAAATAAAGGGTATTTCGAGTTTTCATAAAACGGGTCCCAATCAATAAGACATTTGAATTTCCATGAAATGTGTCTTGATTAATTTCTAAGATAATATTTCTTGTTCATTACAAGTTAAAAACTTCTTGATGAGTTCAAGCACGGTCTACTCTTGACTCTGCTAACACCTTTCTGAAAAGAACTAAAATACAAAAAAAAAATGCCTAAATAAACTAATGTGTTTGCAAAATGGCAATAAGGGAATCCTAAGAAAAGATGCATCGGTCATCATTATTTGAGTCTTCTTTAGTCTTCTTCCCTTTACCTCGACCCGTCGAGTTTTCTTTCTCTTCTTCTCTATAAGGTCGGTATCCCTTATCCCGATCTCCGGTATCCTCACCTGGAGCCTCTACCAAACCCGTGTCAATAAGTGCCCTCTCTACACGAGCACGAGTCCGCACTTCCTCCCTGCGAGCCTCGGTCAAAGGAGCGACCTCGGACAATCTCTTGTATCGACCCTCCATATCTACGATTAGGTCACCCAGGCGGTTATGGCGACTCGCCTTAGCCTCGGTCTCCTTCGAGTCCTACTCGAGTCACAGTCGGCTCCCAATAAAGCTGACGTCTCTCCCCCGAGAATGACTGAGTCGCTCCCGTCTCCCTCTCGTACCGGTCAAGTAGACGGTGGTCAAGATGGTGCTCTTCCTGCTCTGAAGATAGCCACAGGTGGGAAAGCGGCATATGTCCAAGCCCTCGAGAAGAATGAGAAGGCTGTTTGGATCTCTCATGTCCAATGGCACCACCTCCATGGTCCGGATGTCCTCCCAATCACTCAATGGCTCCTGTAAAGCCCCAAAGCACTGGATACCAAGCAGGGAATGTAAAAGGATGACCGGCGAGAACCACGGAACCCTCGCGACATAAGACTCCACGAAATATCCTCTGAGTGCAACTTCCGGTGAGGTATCCACCAACGGATGTCCGAAGTGGATAGCCTAGCCATCGTCGGCTCCCGGCTACCACAGTCCTGTTGCCTCGGTGCACCTCTCAGAAATCACCCAAGGGCACTGAGTCGGCAAAGCCCCTGGCAAAGCCCCGAGCCTCTCCTGCAGCCACAAAGTCAGTACAGCCGGACTCCCAGACCTCATGAAACGGTCTCCCCTGGTCATCCTGTCAATGCCATGCAATGTCTCTCCCAAAACCAATGGGACAATATCCTTCCCAGCCCTGCAGTCTCTGACCATGTCCAAGAGACCACCATGATAGATTCCCACGGACTCAGCAGTGAACAGAGCAGAAAATATGCAGAGAATAAAGGCATCCATAGCCACCGTGGTCGCAGCCATAGCCGGAGACCCAAACCTGCCCGGGATATCAGAAAGGTCAATCCTATCCGGGGCTATCATCATCCCCTCAGCCTCTTCCAGAGATATCTGTAGAAAAGATGCAAGCTTTACCGCCACCGGCACGTCTCCGATCAGCGGAATAGATATAGCCTCAATTTCTGAACCCCCAATCAAGGCTAGGAAGTCTTCATACGTTGGGACAATCTCGTTGTAGGAAAAGCAGTAAACATGTCTCCGGACGTCCCAAAACCTTGCTGCTGCTCTCAAAAGATCCCAATCGGGCGGGAGATCCCTCAAATGCCATAAAGACTTGATCTTGAAGGAAGAATCAAGCAGCCCCTTGTGAGATTGGAAGTTGTGCTTCACCCAAGATTGAAGATCGGACAGAAAACGGTCTCGCTTCCCCCTTTGCAATCTGACGGGCTTCTCCATCGCAAAATGACCAAAGATGGTGTCTTTAAGTCCAAAATGTGCTCTGGGAACAATTGGGACAAGTCTAAGTTGAAAATGAAATGAAATGGCCAAGCCTTGCTTTTATTCAGAAAATAACCAGTCCAGACAGAACTGTGAGCCGCACGGCTTCATTTGCCCTCAGGACCAAACCGCACGGCTACATTAGCCATCTGCAGAAAAAATTCTGCAGCAACCAAGTTGCTGCCCAAGGGAGTTTTCACCCCACTTTCTCAACCAACACCTGTACAAAAACATATCCAGAAGCCATTCAAGCATTTATATACCATTATAAATCATTTTGGCCCAGTTTCAGCCCCAATTCCAAGCAAAAAACTGCCCCGAGGCTCAGATAATATGCAAATTCAAAAAGCATAAATTAGAAAAGTAAATAAAGCATTAATACAATGTCTTCGCCCCATCGGCGCCCAAATAAAGCAAAAAATAAACAAAGTGTGCATAAAATTTGTCCATTGTTTGTTTTGTTCCTAATTCCACTCTAGAGACCTCCTAGGCCTCCGATTCTTCCTCTTCCTCATCACTGCTCAGCTCGTAGACGCTAGCCTCCCTCATCAAGTCTGATGAGTGAGTTTTACACTCATCCATTGACTACTTTATGAACTTATTATTTGCTTAATCCTTGAGTTTTGTGTGTTTTAATAGATGTTTTAGTGTTCTTTAGTTTCAATGGTTCAAATGAAGAATTGTGGAAATTGGAAACAATCTGTGAATAAATCAAGTGGAAAAAAATGCGTTGTTGCAATTGTGGGACGGACCGAGTTCAAATGGTTACTAAACATCACAAGAATGGGCCAATGCAAACAAGGTAGCTGGCCAAATGGAGAGTTGGGCCATTGCAAAGGAGCAGCTGGGCCTAGGTAAAGGAATTGGGCCGAGCCTGGGTGAAGGAAAAGAAAAGAAAATGGCCTCATGTTTCTGGTGCTTTGGGCGGTCGTTCAGGGTGATGTGGGCGGCCGCTCAAGAAGCAATTGTTTTGAAGCCAAAACCTTCTGCCAGTGTGGGCGACCGCTGAGGGGGATATGGGCGACTGCCCACGAAGCGATTTGCCGACGGATCAGGCCGGATTGGAGCGGATGTGGAGTAAATTGGGAATATTAATTGTGACTGTTCATGGGTTTTAATGGGGTATTTAACAGCAGCTGGGAGTTTTTTTTAGACAATCACTCTTTTATTTTAATTATTTTTTTTTGTTTAGAAAACTTTATGAATTATTCCATAGTTTCTTCTTCTTCAATTTCTTGGGTGTTCTTCATGTTCATGGATAGCTAAACTTTTCAGTTCTTGGAATTGGAGGTAACATTTTATGTTTTGAGTTTTATTTTTCATCTTTATCTTTGTATTACTTGGGATTATCAAGTTACTTTTCAATGGAATTTTAGAACCTTTATCTTGATCACATAATTGTTCTTGAATAATTTAGAATTTCAATTGTGAAACGCCAAATTTACAATTGAAATTAGTCTTGACTTGATTTTCACAATTTGTTGAATCCCCGCCAAAAGATTCATACGAATTGTGGTTTCTTTTGTGTTATTAAGTTTTAATTGGGTTTCTAATTAATCTATGAACGGGCCAAGGGAATAGATTAATTGGAAACACTTGATTGCAAATCACCCGCCGAAGTGTCCCAATCATACTTTTGTAAGAACAAAACCCCAAGTATACTTTGATTGATGAATTGTGAAACTTGAGTATAATTTGTGAAGCCAATTCCGGGAATTTTCTCCTTATTATTGAAATCTCTTTTATAATCAATTTTACTTAATTTTTGCAAAAGCATTAGTCTTAAAAATCAACAAATCCTTCATTTTAAAAGTTTTTTTGACATAGCAGTAATTTTATACACTTTAAACTTCGTGTCTCGGTGGTTCGACCCTACTTACCCTATCTACAAATCAATTGTAGGTAGTTTGAGTCGGAAATTTTCTTTTGACGTTTCGTCGTCAAAATTTGGCGCCGTTGCCGGGGACTCGTTAAATTTAAAGTTGATTTAATTATTTGCTATTGTGAATAGTCTTTTGTATATATATTTTTTGTTCTGTTTTAACTTGGTGTTGCAGATTTGAATGTTTGGTCGTAGGTCGCTACAACCAGATTTGTTACCAATTGACCACAACATTCATCGCATCAACAAGAGAAAGCACCCGGAACCAAGTGATACAGAAAGTGAGTCGGTTTATTCTGAACAGTCCGAGAATTCCGATTCTGAAGAAGAAGTTAAAATGGCGGAACCACAAATGATGGGTGATTTTGCCCGTCCGGTAATTGAACCATCACCATCATGCATCGTGCTCCCACAAGCAGCGAGGAGTTATGAGTTGAAGAACCTTCATTTCAACATGCTCCCTTCATTCCATGGGATGGCATCGAAAGACCCAATTACCTTCATGAGAGAGTTCTATAGCACAGTGCAAGGTTTTCCATTGGGGCAACTAACCGAAGAGCAGTTGAGAATGAGGTGTTTTGCGTATACGTTGAAGGATGCTGCCAAGACATGGTTTATGGCACTTGCTCCGGCCTCTCTAAACACTTGGACGGAAGTTTACAACAAGTTCATGGCAAAGTTTTACTCTCATCAAAAGACATCCGACTTGAGGTCCAAGATAATGTCTTTCAATCAAGAGCCAGGTGAAGCTTTTCATGAAGCTTGGGATCAATTCAAGATGTTGGTTGTCCAGTGTCCTCATCACGGGTTTCCTTTAGCCCTCTTAAATCAAGCCTTCTATGACGGGTTGACCCAACAAGGTCAAGCTCAAGTAGATAATGCAGCCGGGGGTGCTATGGGTGAGAAAACGGCTGATGAAACAAAAGCCTTATATGAGAGACTTGGCATGAATTCGCAGCAGAAAAGTGTGAGAGGAGGAAGAAAAGGTGTTTATGAAGTTGAGTCTAATGATGTTCTAGCACAACAAGTTTCGACATTGACTACGCAAATGAAGAATTTCATGGGGATGATGAGGGCTCAAAACTAAGGTCAAAACCAAGGGCGAAGTCAAGGAGAGAGTAGCTTGGGCACAAGTTGTGTAATTTGTAATGTGAATACCCATGATATTATGGGGTGCCCATTGAGAGATCGGTTCAGGAATTTCTTGAGCAAGCAAATGCAATGAATGCTTTCCAACCAAGAGTGAGGAATGATCCGTTTTCCAACTCTTACAATCCGGGTTGGAGGAATCATCCCAATTTCTCTTGGGGAGGAAATCAAGGGCGAGGTCAATTTCAAAGAACAATACCAACCACAAATGCAACAGTCAGAAGAACAAGGGCTGCAAGGCCAAGTGTGGAGGAAACGTTGCGAAGTTTATCCGAGGCCTCTCAACGTAATCGGTGATCATGGACCAAAGAATGGGGAACCAAGAAGCTTCCCTGAAAAAGCTCGAAAATCAGATGGGTCAAATTGCTGAGGCACTCCAAAAGCACAATCCGGGTACACTTCCAAGTCAACCGGAACAAGAAAAGGCCGTCACTCTGAGGAGTGGTAAGACTCTTCAGGAGGTACACTCTTCTCCTTCTCCTTCTCCTTTAGATGATAATAATTTGCATGAGAATGAAGTAGTGGTTGAGGAACGAGTTGAAGTGACTCCCGAGGAGAAACTTCCAACTCCACCTCTTAAGCCGTATGTGCCTTTTGTCCCTTTTCCCGGTAGATTGGTCAAGAATAAGGTCGAAACACAATTTAAAGAATTGTATGACATGCTTTCTAAGGTGAATGTAAATTTACCTTTGCTCAATGTGATTAAGAATATTCCTTCATATGCTAAATTTTTCAAGGAATTGAGCACAAATAAAAGAAAGTATGCTCCGAATGAAAAAATTGTGGTTTCGGACCAAGTTAGTGCTGTTTTTGAAAAAGATTTGCCTCCTAAGCTTAAAGACCCCGGTAGTTTTAATGTGATGATTTCTTTGGGGGACTCTAAGAAAGTGAGGGCAATGTTAGATTTAGGAGCTAGCATTAACTTGTTGCCTTATTCTTTGTTTGTGGAGCTTGGGTTGGGTGAACTAAAACCTACTACTATGACCTTGCAACTTGCGGACCGTTCGGTCAAATATCCAAAGGGAATAGTAGAAGATGTTTTAGTTCAAGTTGATAAGCGATTATCCCGGTTGATTTTGTGGTTCTTGATATGGAGAGAGAGGCTAGTGATGTGAATGATGTCCCTATTTTGTTGGGGAGACCTTTTATGGCTACCGCAGATGCGGTAATTAATGTGAAAGATGGAAGTTTGTCTTTGACTGTCATGGATGAAATTGTTAATTTCTCTTTCTTTGATTCCATGAAAAAGCCATATGAGGTCAATGAGTGTCTATTTTGTGATGTTGCTGAAAATTACGTGTTACTTGAGCACGATGTTGAGGGCTCTCTTGTTTACGAGTTTGTGGATGAGTTAGTTATGGAAGGTGTTTTTGATCAAAATGAGGCGAGGGCCATTCTTGCTGAGATGGATGTTATGGAGGAAATTACTGAAAAGGTTCCTTTGGAATCTTTAGGTAATTTTAATCCTAAGCATTTGCCATCTATTGTCTCTCCTCCCGAGTTAGATCTTAAACAAATTCCATCTAGCTTAAAGTATGCTTTTCTTGGTGCAAATGATTCTTTGCCTGTTATTATTGCTTCGGACTTAACAGAATTGCAGGAAAGAAGGTTGTTGGATGTGTTGAAGCGACATAAGTCCGCACTTGGTTGGAGTATTACTGACATTAAGGGAATTAGCCCAACCATGTGCATGCACAAAATCCATATGGAGGAGGATGCCAAGCCAGTTCGGCAGAATCAAAGAAGGATGAATCCTCACATGCTTGAGGCGGTAAGAAAAGAAGTCTTGAAACTGTTGGATGCAGGTATTATCTATCTTATTTCCGATAGTAAGTGGGTAAGTCCTGTTCAAGTTGTTGCTAAAAAGTCCGGAATTACTGTTGTTAAGAATGAGGATAATGAGCTTTTGCCTACTAGAATGGTCACTGGTCAACGCATGGTTATCGATTACCGAAAACTTAATGCTGTGACTAGAAAGGATCACTTTCCTTTGCCATTTATTGACCGAATTCTAGAGAGGCTAGCTGGTCAGGAATATTATTGTTTCTTAGATGGTTTTTCAGGATATAATCAGATTCCCATTGCTCCGGAAGATCAGGAAAAGACCACATTCACATGCCCTTTCGGAACATTTGCATATCGGAGGATGCCCTTCGGTTTATGCAATGCTCCTGCTACATTCCAAAGGTGCATGATGTCGATCTTTTCTGAGATGATTGGCAGGTTTGTTGAGGTATTTATGGACGATTTTTCATTGTATGGTGATTCGTTTGATGCATGCTTAAATAATTTGACTTTGGTTCTTAAAAGATGTTGTGATACTAATTTAACTTTAAGTTGGGAAAAGAGTCATTTTATGGTTAAGCATGGAATTGTGTTGGGTCATTTGGTCTCAAGAAAAGGGATTGAAGTTGACAAGGCAAAAATTGAGATAATATCTAAATTGCCTCCGCCAACAAATGTTAAAGGAATTCGTAGCTTTCTTGGTCATGCGGGTTTTTATCGGCGTTTTATAAAAGATTTTTCGAAAATTTGTAAGCCGTTAACAAACTTGCTTGCTAAAGAGACGGAATTTGTTTTTGACCAAGAATGTCTCAATTCTTTTAATTTGTTGAAGGAAAAATTGACTTCAGCCCCTATTCTTGTGGGTCCGGATTGGACTCAACCGTTTGAGATAATGTGTGATGCATCCGATTTTGCGGTGGGTGCAGTTTTGGCTCAGAAAATTGATAAAAAGTCACATGTGATCCAATATGCAAGTAGAATGTTAAATGATGCTCAATTGAATTATACTACAACCGAGAAGGAATTCTTGGCTGTGGTATTTGCTTTAGAAAAATTTCTTTCTTATTTGCTAGGATCTAAGGTGATTGTTTATTCGGACCACGCTGTATTGCGTTATTTGCTTTCTAAACAAGATGCTAAACCCCGATTGTTAAGATGGATGTTGCTTTTACAAGAATTTGATATTTCCATCAAAGACAAAAAGGGTTGTGAAAATGTTGTGGCGGATCACTTGTCTAGACTTGAAAAGGGGTGTGTGAGTGAAATTCCCTTGAATGAAAATTTTCCTGATGAGCAGTTGTTTGTTGTGAAGGATTATGAGCCTTGGTATGCCGACATTGTAAATTTTTTGGCTACGGGGGTTCTAAATCCAGATTTTTCGAGTCAAGAAAGGAAAAGATTTTTGTCAATGGTTAAGCAATATTATTGGGATGACCCATATTTGTTTAAACATGGTCCCGATATGGTTATTCGTAGATGCATTCATGAAAATGAGCAACAAAATGTTCTTTCTTTCTGTCATGAATTTCATTGTGGAGGTCATTTTAGTGGTAAGAAAACCTCTCAAAAAGTGTTGCAATCGGGTTTCTTTTGGCCTAGTCTTTTTAAAGATGCATATATTTTTAGTAAAAGTTGTGACAGGTGCCAAAGAACCGGTAACATTGGTAAGCGAGATGAAATGCCTCTTACGAATAACTTGGTTGTGGATTTGTTTGACGTATGGGGTATAGATTTTATGGGTCCTTTTGTTGTTTCATGTGGTTTTGAGTACATTTTAGTATCGGTGGATTATGTGTCAAAGTGGGTGGAAGCAATTCCTACCCGAACTAATGATGCTAATATTGTAGTCAAGTTTGTCAAGGATGTAATTTTTAGCAGGTTTGGCGTTCCAAGGGCGATAATAAGTGATGGTGGTTCTCACTTTTGCAACAAAATTTTTGGAGCACTCATGAAGAAGTATGGGGTGAATCACAAGGTTGCAACCGCGTATCATCCCCAAACTTCAGGTCAAGTGGAAGTGAGTAATAATCAAATAAAGGCCATTCTTGAAAAGACGGTGAAGCCAAATAGGAAGGATTGGGCCTTGAGGTTAAATGATGCATTGTGGGCGTACCGCACCGCCTACAAAACTCCGATTGGAATGAGTCCATACCGGCTAGTCTTTGGGAAAGCTTGTCATTTGCCGGTGGAGATAGAGCATAAAGCATTTTGGGCAATTAAGGAGTTGAATATGAATTTGCAACTAGCCGGTGAGCAAAGGTTACTTCATTTGAATGAGCTTGAGGAGCATCGGTTGGAGGCATATGAGAACTCCCGGTTGTACAAGGAGAGAACAAAAATGTACCATGACAGAAAGATTGTGCACAAGGAACTTATTCCGGGAAGCAAGGTGCTATTGTTTAATTCAAGGTTGAAGCTTTTCCCGGGAAAGCTACGTTCTCGTTGGAGTGGTCCGTTTGAGGTGGTGAATGTGTATTCTCATGGAGCCGTGGAGTTAGCGAATCCGGTTACTAAGAACAGGTTCAAGGTTAATGGACAAAGAGTGAAGCCGTATTTGGATGGAGTTTCGGGATCAAGGAATGTTGAATGGATCGAGTTGAAGGATCCATAATCGTTGAGAAGGTCATTCCGTCGAGCTAACGACGTTAAACAAAAGCGCTGCTTGGGAGGCAACCCAAGGTAAGTAGTTAAATTAGAAGTGCCCTTAAAGTTAATTTTTTCTTTGTTTTCATCACTTTGAGGACAAAGTAATCATTAAGTTTGGGGGTGTAGAGTTTTCATTTCCTTTTCATTTCATTGTTTGTTTTTGGTTGCTTTTCATATATATATATATATAAAAAAAAAAAAAACTTTGTTTTTCTTGCATTTCGGGAACGTGTCGAACTACGGTGACCTGAGCCTATTTTTGTTGGGTAGTCCTCCCACATTAATGGGGACGTAGGCAGCGAAAGTGCGGTCAAAATATGGGTCAAATTTTAATGTATCAATAGATATTATGCTTGGTTTTTGTTTTCGTGGTGTTGTGCAGATTGAGAGACAACCAAAAATCCTCCTGCTGAGTTGGGCGACCGCCTATGGTCATTTGGGCGACCGCCCATGGTTGGTTTGAAAAAAGTGTGGAGTTGCTGTGCAATTGGGCGACCGCCCATGGTGCTGAGGGCGACCGCCCATGCTTGAGTTGAAAATAGATTGGATCTTCTGGACATGTGGGCGGCCGCCCAGGAGGGGGTGTGCGACCGCCCATAGCTGATTGAGAAAAAGGGGAAAAATTGCTGTTAAGGTGAGCGGCCGCCCAGGATTGGATAGGCGACCGCCCATGTTTGATTGGTAAAATGGTTGAAGTTTCTGGGCATGTGGGCAGCCGCCCAGGAGGGGGTGAGCGACCGCCCACCTTGAAATTGGGCGTTACAGTTTTTGCCCTAATACACCGCCGCCGCCTCACTTTCTTTCTTTATTTCAAATTTCCAAAGGCTCCCTCTTTCTCTCTCTAGAACCTCCGCCCATCTCTCTTCATCTCTCTAAGATTTCTTCTTCCAAACACCCAAATCCTCCATTATTTCTCCATAAATTGCTATCCCCTACCATACTTAACTTCCATAAACCAAGATTGAACCCAATTTCACCATTGTTAGCCAAGAGTTTTGAAGTTGTTTTGAAAGATTGTGCAAGGGTGGAAAAGCTTGGAAAGGGTTGATTTTGAAGTTTAAAGCCAAAGGGTTAGTGTGGGAATCATTGTGCAAAGAAGGGGTCTTGCTTCTCCGACCATCTTCAATTGTCCCGGCGAATTTCCGGCGAGATTCCGGTGAACTCCGGTGACTTTTCCGGCGAGTTACTCTGGGCAAGTAAGTTTTTTTAAATCAATTTTCTTAGTTCCTAGAGTGGAAGTTTGTGAGTGTATTGATTCAAAAATGCCTAGACAAAGAAATGCTCCTGTCCCGGAATCGGTTGTGGAATACGATGAAACAAAGTTTGTGGGTGGTAAAGCGAAGTTGTTTTTCGATAAATATGCAAACAAAGGTTTCACAATTGAAAATGAGTTTAAGCCGGATGAACTTGGGTTGGATGATATTTTTGCAAGGTATGGTTGGGGTAATTTAGCGAGCCGTCCAACTAATAGAGGCTCGGCAGTGTTGGTTAGGGAATTTTATGCAAACGCATATGAAATTTGGGCAAAGTAGGAAATGTGCTTGGGTTAGAGGCAAGAATGTATATTACAATGGGGAAGATATCAATAGCTATTATGGGATGGAGTCGCCTGGGTTTGAGAACAGTGCTTGTGATTATTACTCTAGTGCAAAGATCATGGAACTAAATGTGGCGGGGAACCTTGACAGGTTGGCTCCGTATTTTGTAGATATTGATGTGGCATTACTGAGAAATGGTAATGTGAAGAAGGCGAGAGATATGGACTTGAGGATGCGTGCTTTGCACAGATTCATTTGTGAGCGTATCATGCCTACTTCGCATTACAATGATGTGCATTGGAGGAGAGCACTGTTGATGACCGTGGTGTTGTCCGGTCAACGTTTCAATACGGGACTGGCAATGTCAAAGGAGATTGTGAACACAATTAAGACGATAGGGCGGTGTAACTTTAATTTTCCGCTATTGATATCTGGATTGATTGAGAAGAAAGGAGTGAATTTTACTCGTCTGCGTATTGTAAGGGATATTGGGTCAACAGGGACGACGGTGAGTAAGAGGTCCCTTACTATAAAGGGGCATGCCCAGTTGCAGCATGGAGAAGGTTCATCTAGAGGAGCGAGAGGGAGTGAAGAAGATGAGGATATGGAGGAACAACAGTTTACTCCGACCGAGGCGGCCTAATATGTAGCGGGCCATGTGGATGCATTGTCAGAGGAGATTGGTCAGCTTCGGGGACAGTTTGGTGTGATGGATCAGCGGTTAGCAGTAATGGAGGAGAATCGGGAGCGAGCTGCAGTCATTTAGTTCTTGAGGACTTTTACGCTGCGAGTGTGGAGGCAGCGTATGGAGGACGCACAGACGGAGATGTTTCAGGATATGAGGGACAGACTTCCTCCACCTCCGCCGCCTCAGCATATTCCGTATCAGCCGCCTCTTTATCGTGATCCTGAACAGTTGAGAGGATGGTCCTCTTGGCAAGCCCACGAGCCAGAATAAAGAATAAAGAATAAAGAAGAAGAAGCAGCATTACGACGGATCGAGCGGTAGTGGCTCGGTTGGTCCGTGGGATCAATTTTGGAGATGATTTTTGGTTGGAGGTACCCCTATCCTTTATTTTATTTTGTGCATTAGGGACAATGCATGTTTTAAGTTTGGGGGTGTGGGGTACTTTTTACTGTTTGTGTTTGCTTAATTTACCATGTTAGTTAGGATTTACTGCTTTTGTAGGTAGGAAAAAATGAAACTGCTTTTGTAGGTAGGAAAAAATGAAAAAAAGAAAGAAAAAAAAAAGAAGAAAAAAAAATTTGAAAAATTTTCTTGAAAAAATAGTTAGCTATGTCTTTAACATTCTTGGTGTTTCCCTAATTGCATGTGAATGGTTGTGACCGCTAGGAAGGATAATTTGGGTGTGAATATGTATATGCAAGTTGGTATATTTTTGGTTAATTGTGGTACATTACTTAAGAGTTATAATTGCGTCCTAAATCTCTTAGTTGCAGTTTTGTGTAATCTTGGAAATATTCTCTTTGTTGATAATTTTGATCCATGTTTATAATGTCTATAGTACACCATCATTTTTTAAGTTAATGAGTTTGTTTATCAATTAGCAACATTAGGCAATTTGACCCCCCCTTGTTATCTTGAAAAAAAAAAAGAAAAAAAAGAAAAAAAGATGGGAATGAGAGCAATGGCAATGCAACTTATATTCGGTGAAACCTCCAGACGCGTAGATTAATTGGTTAGGGATTATTCTAGCTTAACCAGATTTCTGGGTATGCAGTAGCGTTATGGAGGAAGAGCTTTACCGCCGTGATGGTCCGTACCAAGCTCGATACCGAAGTGGCTAACTCTCAAATCCTTTAAATAAATCTCTACCTAGTATTAGGGGCATGGAGTTCGCTGCTACAGTGTTCCCTACTTGAACGGTAGAAGATTTTAAAATGTGCTTAAAGAATCAAGTTTGGGGGGGGGGTGTAAGTGGTTCATGGGATATTCATGCTTCGTGTTAAAAAAAAAAAAAAAAAAAGAAAAGTGTTGTTGTTTGATAAATAGAGTCAATGAAGTAAAAGATGGTTGGTGTACTTAGCTTTATAAATATGGATCTTGGTTGTGAGTAAAGAGAAAGATGATAATGCATAAAGAGATTTATGGTGTAATTATAATGGTTAAGTAAGATACTACAAATTAATGGGAAATATATTGATACTTGCATAGTGGAAAGTTTTATCCTGCGGTTGATTGTAATGTGTGATTTGTGCAATTGTGGAACATGCAAGAATGGAGGGACATAGTTGATTATTTGGTAGAGTAGTTTGTTTTTGGTTTTGTATTGTTTATAGTTTATTTTGGTGTTTGCTCGAGGACTAGCAAATGTTTAAGTTTGGGGGTATTTGATGAGTGAGTTTTACACTCATCCATTGACTACTTTATGAACTTATTATTTGCTTAATCCTTGAGTTTTGTGTGTTTTAATAGATGTTTTAGTGTTCTTTAGTTTCAGTGGTTCAAATGAAGAATTGTGGAAATTGGAAACAATCTGTGAATAAATCAAGTGGAAAAAAATGCGTTGTTGCAATTGTGGGACGGACCGAGTTCAAATGGTTACTAAACATCACAAGAATGGGCCAATGCAAACAAGGTAGCCGGCCAAATGGAGAGTTGGGCCATTGCAAAGGAGCAGCTGGGCCTAGGTAAAGGAATTGGACCAAGCCTGGGTGAAGGAAAAGAAAAGAAAATGGCCTCATGTTTCTGGTGCTTTGGGCGGTCGTTCAGGGTGATGTGGGCGGCTGCTCAGGAAGCAATTGTTTTGAAGCCAAAACCTTCTGCCAGTGTGGGCGACCGCTGAGGGGGATATGGGCGACCGCCCACGAAGCGATTTGCAGACGGATCAGGCCGGATTGGAGCGGATGTGGAGTAAATTGGGAATATTAATTGTACTTGTTCATGGGTTTTAATGGGGTATTTAATGTTGTATTTGGGAGTTTTTTTAGACAATCACTCTTTTATTTTAATTATTTTTTTTTTGTTTAGAAAACTTTATGAATTATTCCATAGTTTCTTCTTCTTCAATTTCTTGGGTGTTCTTCATGTTCATGGATAGCTAAACTTTTTAGTTCTTGGAATTGGAGGTAACATTTTATGTTTTGAGTTTTATTTTTCATCTTTATCTTTGTATTACTTGGGATTATCAAGTTACTTTTCAATGGAATTTTAGAACCTTTATCTTGATCACATAATTGTTCTTGAATAATTTAGAATTTCAATTGTGAAACGCCAAATTTACAATTGAAATTAGTCTTGGCTTGATTTTCACAATTTGTTGAATCCCCGCCAAAAGATTCATACGAATTGTGGTTTCTTTTGTGTTCTTAAGTTTTAATTGGGTTTCTAATTAATCTATGAACGGGCCAAGGGAATAGATTAATTGGAAACACTTGATTGCAAATCACCCGCCGAAGTGTCCCAATCATACTTTTGTAAGAACAAAACCCAAAGTATACTTTGATTGATGAATTGTGAAACTTGAGTATAATTTGTGAAGCCAATTCCGGGAATTTTCTCCTTATTATTGAAATCTCTTTTATAATCAATTTTACTTAATTTTTGCAAAAGCATTAGTCTTAAAAATCAACAAATCCTTCATTTTACAAGTTTTTTTGACATAGCAGTAATTTTATACACTTTAAACTTCGTGTCTCGGTGGTTCGACCCTACTTACCCTATCTACAAATCAATTGTAGGTAGTTTGAGTCGGAAATTTTCTTTTGACGTTTCGACGCTCGTCAAAGTCCTCCTGGTCGCTTACGTCAGACAAATGGACATTATCGTGCCCGTACTCAGCCAGCTGCTCCAGGATGTCAGCATTGGGTCCCCGCCCCCGAGGCATGGCACTGGAAGAGTACTCCGAGGCTGATGAGGTAGACGCTGTGCCCCCGACATGCCATCTCTTGCGCCCGGGCTCCTGTGCATCCGCTGCCGCCTTTGAAGCGCAGCGCCTTCCTCGAAGGACCGACACATGTCCTTCCAGCCCCTATTCCGCCCGACCACCTATCATAAGTGCGAGCCGGAACTGAGAAAAAGAAGAGAAAAATCTTAAAAAATCTCAGAAAATCTCGTAATTGCAAAAAGCAAAGAAAGCCGAAAAAGGGAAAGACCCTAAAAGTATACTTACAGTCTTGTCAGCGGCAGGGTATACTGGGGCTCCCTAGTGTCGGGGACAGAATCCTCATCCTCCTCGGAACTCCATGGACCACATAGGACAGTGCGCAGGAGGGATAGGTAGATCAGAAGGCTCGGCCTCCCCATATCCCTGAGTGACCGCCAGCTTCACTAGCTTCTGTGGCGTCCTCAGGCGCTGCTCCACAAACACAGCGTAGGGGGTATCCATGTCAAAATACTCCTCGGCGGCCACGCCTGCCTGGTACCTAGCAATCTCATCCTCTGGCCAATCCCTGGGCTGCAGCATCCGTGCTGGAGGATCCTGAGGAGTAATGGCGTCCAATGGAGGGACATGGCCATCCTTCCTCGAGAAGCGGTCCCCAAATATATGACATCACATGTCAGCCCAGTAAGCCATCTCCTCTGCCTCGTCGCCTCAATGGCCTCTCCCAGCAAGATCTCCGGATACCTGCCCCAAGGGTAGAAGTCCACTCCGTCGTGCCCATCCCTGTTGATGACCGGCCTCACCATCTTGTAATCAAAAGTAATCCGGGTCTTTCCCGTGAACTTATCCCTCGCATCTCCCCTCCAGCGGACCATAGCAGGGAAGATGGTGATATCACTCTGTTGGTTCCACGGAAAGAACCTGATCACCTCACAGAACCAGACCTGCATGTTCAAAACATCAAAAGGGTCATTTCTCTCTCATAAAAGTCTCAAAGGCAGAAAGTAGAAAGAGAAAAGAAAGAGGGACTACCTCAAGAGCAAAGGGGAAGCAGTCCATGGAAGCAGCCTTATTCCGGCTGTACAGATCCAAGGAGAAGTACAACTCCGCCAATCCGGCCTCTCCCCAAGAGACCGTCCCTATCCCATCCACATTCTCCAGAGAGTCGAGGAGGCAAGTCATGGCCAGCGTCCCAGAATTAGCAAAGATGGTGACCGACAGCATCAACCACACGAAAGCTCTAGCAAGCTGGTGGGCAGTCACCTCACTAACGGCAAAGTCCCGTATGCAGTTCTGGACTGCCACCTCGACGTTCCTGGTCTCCATCCCCAGTCCTTTAGGAATCAACTCAAACCCGACCAAAGCTCGGAACTCCTCAGCTGTGATATGGTCCCTCCAAGTCACAGGCCTCCCCGTGAACTGTAGGCCAGTGATAGCTGTGAAATCAGCGGGAGTCACTGTCAACTCTCCCCAGCTCAGATGGAAGCTATGAGTGCTATCCCACCAAAACTCAGATAGGGCCTGGACCAAGCCCTTGCTCTTAGACGTGATGTGGATCCCCCTACCGATAGCCTCGATGAATAGATCTAGACCGGTAGCCCGCACCAGCTGCTTGGGATTCACCCCATTTTTCTCGAAATCTGGCATCCTCTGCCAAAGTCTGACTGGTATCTCAGATGGTCCTCTAGACTTGTTCTCCTGTAGACAAGCACAACAAAGAAGTGTGTCAGTCCTTCATCATTTTCAAAAGCATGCATATATTCAAAAAAGTGCACATGTTTTCAAAAGAAAAGCATTCACAAAAATTTTTCTAGCATCATTTGCATCAAAAAAGCATCTTTCATCACTTGAAACACGTCATGTCAAGTCCCATTGCTTTCCTAAAGCACAAAATCACAATTTTCACAATTCTTTGCACAAAAGCATCATTCTTTCAAAAATGGCATGCATGAATCCTTTTCATCTTCCAAAAATCTTGTTTCTCATTGATAATCAAAATTTTGACTTAGTTCTAGCACATGCAAGAACTCCGTCTCACTTTAGACAATTATCATTCTTACTTTATTTTCGAGAAAAAAGTGGGTCATTCCCATTATTTTTGTCAAAATAAATTGCACATGCATGTTCTTAGCCTCATAGGTTCATCGTCAATGTCTCAAAATCATTCAAAAATCCTAGAAAAATCCTAGAAAATTCCTAAAATTTGGGTCAAGCCCTAAATCAATGAAAATTCAATCAAAATCGACGGAATCGAGCCAAATAAGAACGCTTACCCCAACCGGACGCGGATTCGTCGATTTGTGCTCCCTTCTCCCCGGGTAAAGCTCCGACGGAGGCGTAAGAAAGTCATACTTTCTTTCCGTTCGAACGAGCTCTTTCCTCCTCCTTCTCGCAGCCGCGGAGATGTTTCTTCTTGCTTGCCTCGGTATAGGATTGCCCTCCGGATCCATTCCAATTGATAGAAGCAAAGGGAATTGAAGAATTTTGCAGAAATTCTCTCCCTCTTCTCTCTCTTCCTCGGCAGCTCTTGGGCGGCAATAATGCCCAATGCCCGTTCAAATCTGTTTTAAATAATCTGGAAAAATCAAGCTTCTAGCCGTACGGCTTCTTTTTCTCCATCTCATGCCGGGCGGCCTCATTCGCTCTGAGCAGAAAATTACAATTTTGCCCCTGGACTTTCCACTTGGGCCTCCAATTCTCGTTATCCTTTAATTAAGATAACACCCTTTTCAGAAGATGTCCCTCATCTCCTAAGCAATTAAGCTTTTTTCCCAGTCGCCTCCGTTAATTCCGTTATAACGGGATAACGCTAGGTGACAACCTCCGAATTGTCAAAACTCTAAACTTTAGCTTACCTCTATCCCGGATAGCGACATATGCTAAGTTCTCTAAACTTAAGCTACCTCTATCCCGAGTAGTGAAGTATGCTAAAGTTCATCTAAACTTAAGCTACCTCTATCCCGGATAGTGACGTATGCTCGAGTTCCTCTTAACTTAAGCTACCTCTATCCCGAATAGTGACGTACGCTCAAGTTCTTCTAAACTTAAGCTACCTCTATCCCGGATAGTGACGTATGCTAAGTTCTCTAAACTTAAGCTACCTCTATCCCAGATAGTGACGTACGCTCAAGTTTCTCTCAACTTTAGCTACCTCTATCTCCTCGATAGTGACGTAAGCTCTAGTTTCCTCAGGTGACAACCTCCATTAATTGTCAATCAGGTGACAGCCTCCATTAATTGTCAAAACTCTCAAGGATCCTAGACATCGTTCCTAACTATCTAGTGATGCTTGAACTACGATCAAGGCTTGATTCCTCCGGGATACGTAGGTAGCCTTTCATAAAAGGTCCAGCCATCCGACCACTTTGGTCACCCTGTTTCTTCGTCACTCATCAGTGATGAAGTAACCCCTCATAGAGGTTCAGATATCTGACCACATTGGTCACTCCTAGCATATCCCCAGTAGGATCAATTGCTTGACCTCCTAGGTCATTTTCTCTTTTACTTCCCCAGCAAGAGACCAGTTTCTCTTCTCCATTCCCCAGCGGATCTATTCCGAACTACGGCCTGGCTTGATTCCCACTCGGGATACGTAGGTAGCCTTCCAGAGGTTCAGCCACTCGACCACTTCGGTCTCTTAATCCGTCTCGGCATTCGCCAGATCGGATCCTTTTCTATCGACAACCCCACTCGCCTTGCAAGTGACGTTGTCGAGGGGCTTCTGTAAGTACCCAAATCTGGCTCATGCCTTCCGGTTAAATTTCCCGGCAATTTCGGTAGGTTTCCCGGTAATTCCCCGGACCTTCCTAGTGTTCCGGAAATATTCCGGAACTGTTCCAAATTAAATAAAAGGCTGAAAGGGAACCTTCCCAATTAAGAAACACGTTTTTCTTAATTGGGAGGAGGCTTCTAGAATTTGCCACCTTGCATGGTTCTAGAAATGCTGAGTCACAAGGGATAATGCCGCACGGCTGCATTAGCTCGAGGTCCCTAGCCGCACGGCTTCATTGGCAATTTTCAGACTGCCTATAAATAGAGCCCTCCTCTACCCATTTGACATACAACAAAATCAACCCACAAATACTCATAATACGTGAAGAAACCTCCCAAGAACAGCTGGAAGTTCAAGAAGGTGAAGAAGAAGCTCAAGAAGTCATCTCCCTCCTCCTTGAAGGCCCAAGATCAATCCTCTCCTCCTAGCTTCATCCAAAGAAGAAAAGGAAGCCATTGGTAACCTCGCACGCCCTAACCTTGCATCTTAATTGCTTTATAATTGCTCATTGCATTGCTTTTATCTTGCTTGGGACTTGGTAGATTAAAGATCATATCTTTATAATTCCCCTTCCCCTTTGCATGCATTAGGCACCATTTGCCTTTAAAAATGTAGTCTTTATCCATAAAGGTGCATCCTTTGCACCTAAAA
This sequence comes from Adenophora triphylla var. japonica, assembly GCA_022495995.1. Classification (NCBI taxonomy): domain Eukaryota; kingdom Viridiplantae; phylum Streptophyta; class Magnoliopsida; order Asterales; family Campanulaceae; genus Adenophora; species Adenophora triphylla. Next base: position 83,369 of record JAFEMH010002015.1, on the reverse strand, counting down.
CCCCTATTTTCCAATAAAAATGTCATTTTCATGCATCCTTTGCATAAAAAAATCAAATCTTTTCAATAAAAATGCATCCTTTGCATTCAAAATCCCTTTTTCAAGCATCCTAGGCATTAAAGATCATATCTTTATCCTAGATTAAGCATCCTATGCTTTTCAAAAGACAATCTTCATGCATCCTTTGCATATTCAAACACCAATTTCTTCAAAAATGCATCATTTGCATAAAAATACAATCTTCATGCATCCTTTGCATATTCAAACACCAATTTCTTCAAAAAATGCATCATTTGCATAAAAATACAATCTTCATGCATCCTTTGCAAAATAAAGATCATTTCTTTAAATCAAAATGCATCCTTTGCAAATTAAAGAACATTTCTTTAAATCAAAATGCATCCTTTGCAACCCAAAAATGTCATCTTTTCATTAAAAATGTCATTTTTACATGCATTCCCCCATTCCCCCATTAGCAACCTCGGAACGGACCGGTGTAAAAGATCCTATCTTTACATCGTTCCTTCCATAAAGGTTTCATAATCTCTTTAGAAAGGGACAACCTTTGAACCCTATATCTCCGATTATCACTTAAGATGAGTATGAAGCATCTATACGAGCTCGACCGTCTTAAAGTGTAGGATTGATGGGCTAAGGACCCTCCTTTTCTAAAGAACCTCATCTTTGACTATAAAGGGAGTCATTCTCCCGATCACGCAAGTCCCGAGGTCCAAAAATGCGATGATCACAAGTCTAAGACGAGGACGGGATCATAATCCCGAATACATAAAATCCAAGAAATCCCGAGCGACAACCAACAAATGGTTTGTACGTCCGGAAGACGACTTGGGACATTCCCTCCTTATTTTCAAACACATGCACACAAGAAAGCACGCAAGCAAGCACGATTAATGAAATCTTGGGAGACTTGCTCCGGCAAGGCACCTTGGGTGAACGACGATCCGTTCTTCCCAAGGGGTAACTTAACCTCCGAACCCATAAAAATCCTTTTTTCAAAGTTTTGAGGAAATCAAAATGGCGTGGCGACTCCGTTTTTCAAATTAAACCGGATGTCTTCAAACTCGCGTGAATCCAACAAACAAAAAATTTGGGCACACATTCACAATACTGCCTCAGAACAAGTAAGGGGACACTAAATGATGAAAAGTGTAATCCCGGCAGCCTCACGACAGCAGAGTCATCCTGCCTACCACTCATGGTCTCAAGCCTCCATCCGGGAACCCAATACTGAATGTCCGTGGTGGTATACCTGGCCAATCGCCTCTGCCAGCTCTCCTGTGAAGTCTCCGGAGCCACTCGCCTCTGCTGTGTAACCTAGGGTGCAGCAGTCTGCCCTGCGGGTAATGGGGAAATAAGTCTCAACCGCTCAAAGAGCCATAATGATAAGAGACTGGGGCTGCCACGTCCCATGTATAATGACCCTCCAGCCAGCCGATCCATCCCATGATATGTCTCTGCCAGCAAAATGGGTACTATGTCTCTCTCTCCCTGCCCGGGTCGGATCTCAATCAATGTGGTACCTCGAAGACCCCACATCTGCCTAACAACTCCTAGCATCAAGCCGGAGCATACTCCGTCATACTCACAGAAGCAGTATAGGGAGATCATAATCAGCATGAAAATATCCATGGCCGTGGATAGGTCAAACAGCTCCGGACGTGATACAGCTAACCGGGCTATCTGAGCCAGGTCAATGAAAGACAGGTCGAGAATCAGATCAGATACCTGCTCTATGTGAAATCCCAAGAAATCGGCCACCTGCTCGGTCAAGGGTCGTGAATCTCGTAGGAGGACTGCATCTCTGATCTCAGCTCCCCTAGTCAGTGCCCGAAACTCTTCAATAGTGGGCGTGAGGTCATTATACGAGAGGGTAAAGATGTGCCTCTCGCGATCCTAGTATCTAGACGCGGCCCGAAGAAGATTCCAATCTACCGCCCATTCCTTCAATGCCCAGAGACATCTCAACCCATATCGTTGGTCGATAACCCTCCTATTGTTGCTATGATGACGGCGGGTTAGATTGATGAGATCGGAGTGAAATTGGCGCTCTTTGATCCTAGATCTCTCATTATAATGCTCCATTTCGGGTCAAAGGTCAAATCTTGGAGTCGATTTTGGGGTGGAAGACCAGTTCGAAGTCTGATGTGACTGCTGAAATGTGCCTTTTACGAGTCTGCCTTTTGTAGAATGCTGGGGCTTGCTGATCAAGAAACCTGTCCCTCAGACTCTCCATGTCGGACGACAGGGAGGTCCCATGAAGTCCTGTGTCGGACGACATGGGAGGTCCCATCAGAACCAGTAGCAGCTGCAACTGCAGCAACTCCTCAGCAATCCAATACTTGCTCAAAGCCTGCCCAAACCTATCCAAAACATCCAAAAAACCATACATATACACTCCCCTTCACTCATGAAGCCCATGGGAGAGGATCCGGCATATCCAACACCCCCGCAGACGCGTAAACATCACCCAATACATACAAAATCACAAAAACACCCAATCACATCAAAAGCCACCATTTTTGTGCCTTTCTTGGGACGGACTTGTGCATATAAACAGGCGAATATACAAATAAACAAATGTTTTAGTTGTTAAAATACAAAACGCAATAAAATACTTGTTTTTACAACCCAAAAAGCAAAAAATAGTGCATGCATCTCCTCTCTCTCTCCCTAAAGAGTCCAAAGCATGACAAGAGGATATTTCCACGATCAATCCTACTCGGAATCATCCTCCCCATCCTCCTCGGAGCCACTGTCGTCCTGGACGCTGCCTACCTCCTCCTCAGAGCCGTTCTGCTCCTGGCCATCGCTGCCACCCTCCTTCACCTCATGAATCTCACCGTCAGAATCATCATCATCCTCATACTGGGCCCAAGGCCGAGGCTCGCCATAATATCCATGCCATTCAGGCACTGTGGAAAATGGGGGCTGATAAGGATCATCCTCGCCATCATCGTAAATCATCGAGTGGGGCTGGCGGCTCGACCCGCCTGTGAGCTAGAAGGAGCCAAGGTCGGCCTATGCCTCTTCTTGGGAGGCACGACGTCGCCAGGCTGAGAGCTGCATCTCCCTTTCCAATGTTCTGCGCTCTTCTGAAACTGGCGTAGCATCTTCACAGCCCCAGTGAGCGCCTTGGCCACTGCCCTATAAGTCCTGGCTGGAACCTGTTGAATGAACACAAAAGAGGCAGTCAGAAGCAATAGATACAGGCAGTAAAGCAGTAAAAGATTTGAACAAAGCAGAAAAGAAAAGAATGCTCACAGAGGTAGTCCCGCGGGGAAGCCGCAGATGAGGATGAGTCTCAGACATATCAAATGAGGAGCGGCGGATGGCACCCCCAGCCTCATACTCAAAAAATCGGGGAGGCATCGGTATCTGCACCCCCGGCGCTCTCCTAGCAGCCATAACCTGAGGGATCACTAGCCGAGTAAAGACGAACTGGCCATAATCCCCATCATCAGACAGCTCTGCAGCGTCAATACCAGTCCGCAATCGCTCCAGGTCAAGCAGGGCCCGGGTATACCAAATCCCCTCAGGAGGATCATGAGGAACGCGAGCGGCTGCACCATATCCGTGCTGCCGACAGACTCTCTCTCCCAAATAGAGGGCATCTCCCTCCAGGCCGATCAGAAGCCTCCTTGTCCTGGTCACCAAAGCAGCATCACCAACCACATCCTCGCCATACCTACCATGCCAAGGAAATAGCCTCAACCCAGCTTGGGTGCCCCTAAGGGCAATCATCGTATCATGATAACAGGCCGTCTTCCGGGGCTTCACCCCGTCCACTCTCCGGCTCTCCCTAGCTCCAAAAGTCCACCGGCGGATAGCAGGGAACAAATCTGCAGCAATCCTCTCAGCCACAGTCCAGGCATAACATCCAAACACCTCATAAGCCCACACCTGAAATCAGAGACAAGAAGCTTTCAGTGTGCAGCAGCAGTGATACAATGATGACAGAAAAGTCAATGCAGCAGTCAAGTTGCGAAAAACAAAAAGCATACCTCCAGAACAGTCTGATAGAAATCCAAAGAGGTCACACTGCCCCTGCTCACCTCATCCAAGCCTCTATACACCTGAGCCAAGCCGGCCTCGCCCCATGAAAAGGTGGATACCTGGCTCCAGTCTCGAAGGGGCTCTAGCAGAAGAGTCAATGCCGTAGTAGAGGCATTACAGAACAGGGTGTCGGAGAATCCAGCCCAAGCAAATGCCCTCGCCAACTGCTCAGCCGTGACTGTAGCAACACCCTAAGAGAAGAGATGACACTGCTGCATCAAGGCCGAATGCAGGTCCGCCAGTGGAACCCCATTGCCCTTCGGGCGAAGGGTCAGGCCAGTCAGTGCTCTAATAGCATCCGGGCTCAGCACACCAGGGTCCTCAAAAAAGATGGGTCTGCCCGTAAACTACAAACCCGTGATGGCGGTGAAATCATAGGGAGTGATGGTGGACTCACCCCAAGACAGTTGAAAAGTGTGGATAGAGTCCCACTAGTACTGCCTAAAGCCCCTAACCAGCTCCACGCTCCTAGGCGTGTCCCCAAAATCTCCGAAGGCAGTAAAGAATGGCCCGAGGCCAGCAGAAAATATCAGGCCCTTGGGACTATCGGGCAAATCAGAAGAACCGGGAAGAAGGCCCCAAATAGTAGCAATCGCCTCAGGGGACCCCTTGGTCCGCAAAGCCTGCAGGTAAGTATAGCACAGGTATCAGAACATACTCATAATAATGTGTGCATTTTCAATCTCTAAAATCACATAATTCTTTCAAAAGGAAAAGAACAAAAAAAGAAATCTTTTCTTGATTCAATGCATCTCATTCCATAGCATGCAATTCTTCTTTGGGTGCAATTTTCCCCAAATTCTATCTCGAGCCCTAGAAATCCAACTTCGAAAAGAAAAGGGAAGGGTCGATGGTTTAGAATACTTACCCCCATTCGCTCTATGGTGGAAGTATGAAAATCAAGGCTCGGGTAAAGCCCATTCCCCTCCGGAAATTTCTTCCGTTTGTTCCGATCGATAAGCTTCCTCCTCTCGGACAATGATCGTTGCACTTGCCTTCTTGATTCCGCTCGTGGAGGCATCCTTGATTTGATTTAAAATCAAAATTGGGGGAAGAATTTTCAAAATTTTCTCTTCCTCTCTCCCTCAAACTCGGCGGCTGTGCTGATTTTGGACCCCTGTCTTACGACCTAACTGTTTTAATTAAAACAACTTGGGGAAAGCCCCATGTCGGACGACATCCACGTTCCAGAAAGGGGTGATCTTCCTTTTTTGCCCCTGATTCATTTTTGCCAGTCCCTCGCGACTGTCTATCATCATTATTCATCATTTCATTTGGGTAAATACATCCTTCTCTCAGTTTTTCTCAAAATTCGCGGGCGAATCCCAAAGAAAAAGTCAAATTCGCGGGTGACTCCCAAAGAAAAAGTCAAAATCGCGAGTGACTCCCAAAGAAAAAGTCAAATTCGCGGGTGACTCCCAAAGAAAAAGTCAAAATCGCGGGTGACTCCCAAAGAAAAAGTCAAAATCGCGGGTGACTCCCAAAGAAAAAGTCAAATTCGCGGGTGACTCCCAAAGAAAAAGTCAAAATCGCGGGTGACTCCCAAAGAAAAAGTCAAAATCGCGGGTGACTCCCAAAGAAAAAGTCAAAATCGCGTCAAATTCGCGGGTGACTCCCAAAGAAAAAGTCAAAATCGCGGGTGACTCCCAAAGAAAAAGTCAAAATCGCGGGTGACTCCCAAAGAAAAAGTCAAATTCGCGGGTGACTCCCAAAGAAAAAGTCAAAATCGCGGGTGACTCCCAAAGAAAAAGTCAAATTCGCGGGTGACTCCCAAAGAAAAAGTCAAAATCGCGGGTGAATCCCAAAGAAAAAGTCAAATTCGCGGGTGACTCCCAAAGAAAAAGTCAAATTAGGGGGTTAGTGCTAATTTGTTCGGGATTCTCCTTCTTCCTGAAATTTGTAAAACTTAGCATTTCCTGAGGACAATTCGGTCAAACCACTCTGATCTATCCTCCATTTGAATCGCAAGGCGGGGATGAATTAAAACGCTAGGGTTTCCAAAGCGTACGATTTAGTGGTTTATGTGTTCATTTTGGTATGGATGCAAATCATGTGATTTTTCATCTTGGTGGGATATGAGAATGCCCAAGAATACATGGGTAAGAGTGATTGAAAGCATAGGGTTTAGGGTTTAACGTTTCCAGTTAGTTTTCTAACGTTTTCAGTTAGTTTTTTGAAATTACTTGCAATTTTTTAACGTTTCAGTTAGATATTTTAATGTTTTTCAGTTGGTTATTTTGTTAATTAGTTCTAAAAATAATCAAAAATTACATTTTATTATCAGCGACGGAATATTCCGTCGCTGATAAATTAAAATAAATTATTTTATCAGTGGCGGAAATATTCCGTCGGTGTTTAATTAAAAAAAAAACATTTAATTTCACCGACGGAATATTTCCGCCGCTGATAAATTAAAAAAAATTAATTATTCAGCGGCGGAAATATTCCGTCGGTGTAATATTTCAAAAAAAAAAAAAAAATTTAATTTCACCGTCGGAATATTTCTGACGCTGATAAATAATTTTTTTTTAATTTATCAGCGGCGAAAATTTTCCGTCGGTGTAATATTTCAAAAATAAAATAAAAAATATTTTATTTTCACCGACGGAAAATTTCGCCGCTGATCAATAAAAAAAAATAATAAAAAAAAAATAATATATTTTCACAGGCGGAATAATTCCGTCGCTGATAATGAAATAGCGGCGGAATATTCCGTCGGTAAATCAAGCACCAAAATAGTGGCGGTAATTAAACGAATATTCGAGGAATATTCGTTTTAGCGTCGGAATCTAGCGTCGGAATTAAATTCCGTCGCTAAATTTGACGCCAAAATAATTCTGCCGCTAAATCTTAATTTTCGCCGCTAAATAGCGACGGAATGATTCCGTCGCTGTTGATTCCGTCGCTAAAACACCTGTTTCTGGTAGTGAGTCAATCTTCGGGGTGACTCCCCTTGGAACAGTCAATCTTCGGGGTGACTCCCCTTGGAACAGTCAATCTCGGGTGCAAACGCCCATCTTCGGGGTGACTCCCCTTGGAACAGTCAACTTTCGGGGTGACTCCCCTTGGAATAGTCACTTTCGGGTACGAAGCCCGTGGCCTCTCGTTAGTGCCGCCCCTTCTTTGAACTACGATTTGGCTTGATTCCCCCACGGGATACGTAGGAATCCTTTTCATAAGAGGTCCAGCCACTTGACCATATTGGTCATCTTTTCTCCCCGCCGTTCGTGTCCGGCTCGGGATTCTTATTGTGTCGACGACCCTACTTCCCGCTGAAGTGACGTCACCGAGGGGCTCTGTGAGTACCCCGACCCGAACTCATGTTTTTGGGTCCACTTTTCTTGGGTTTTTGGGCTCATCTATTTGCTAAAATGCATTTAGAGCCCAATTATCCATCCTTGCCTTGATCCATTGGGCCTGCCATTCCTGCGGCCCAACTTAGCAAAAAGATGTACGCTGTCGTCCGACATAGGACTCTCCCAAGGCGGTGGAAACCTTCTGTCGGATGACATAGGACGTCTCATCAGCCTGTCTATAAATAAAGGGCATGGCTGATCATTTTAAAGGAACTTTTGGAAGGAGGACTCTTAGGAAGCAAGGAAACTCTGTCAAAATAGAGTCTCATCCTCTCTCTCTCACACACATTCACCTCCCTCCTCATACATATACACATTCCAAGCCAAGATCCAAAGAGAAACTTCCTTTGTTGGTGATTTGAAGGGGTAAACACCATACTATTGGTGCATTTACCTTGTGGACTACAATAGGTAGCCACTAAACCCTCTCTTTCTCTGATTAACCCTTGCACATTCATCCATATCACCTTGCATGCTTACATGTCTTGATATAATGTGAAATATTTGGGATTTTGCATGATAAAGGTGGTGGAGAGGTGAATCTTCCATATTCACTTCTCCCCACCTCAGATATGAACATTTGGTGACCTTAGCACCATTAAAGTTCAAATCTTGGTTAGTTTCCTTTGAGTTAGGAGGATATGGCTACATGATAATGGCCATAGATATGTGATTTATCACATTTAGCCATTAAAGCCATGTGATCCTCCCATAATACTCACGTAGTGCTACTATTTTATTGTTTTCAGTTAATAAAATAGCTTAGTCTTGCATTGAGAGCAAGGTGGAATCAATATGGCTGAAGGGTACTGAAATAGGCCTCTGGTGTCAGACGACACAGGACTCCTCAAAGGATCATGTGTCATACGACATACAGCTCCCAGAAAGCCATCTGGCTTTCAAGGACTTCAGATCCACTCAGAATGGTTCCCTTTGTAACTCAAGGCTATGTCTAAATTTTAGTTTTAGTTCGTTTAACACTATTTGGGAATCTAAGATCTCTTCGGGTGCAATAAATCGATGGAGGCGGTTTGTCATGTGACATGGACACTCTCGGGTGTCCTATGTCATATGACATCCGTATCATTAAAAGTCAATCTTGACTTTACTCCACTCCAATCAACCCCGAACTGAGCTTAGACCCTGGATAGTGCCTTTTCTCAGTTAAAATAATCTTGCTCCAGTTCCAGAGTAGATGTGGTGTTGTAAGAGACAATCTGACCATGAGGCCTTATGTCGTCCGACATCCCCTTCATGGGAAGTCCTGTGTCGGACGACATCGGAGCTTCCTGAGCAGACTGTCTCAGCTCTTGCCTTAGAATGCAAGTCATCGTTTGTAAAGGGTGTGGCCCCCTGTCATGGCTCACAAGTTGTACCCCATTCTGAATACTATCAATGAAATACCAGTTTGCACACTTTATTTGTTGACACAAATCGCACACACTTTGAATGTTTATGTTTGTCCAATGTTTGATTGAAAGTCTCGAAAGAGGCATGTTGGGTGAACTCCCAAGTTCTTCCCAACACGTAACCAGACTCCCGAACCCAAATTCTCTTTAAAAAAGGTTTTTCAATGTTTTTCCTTTAAAAACGGCGTGGCGACTCCCAAAACTACAAAATTTCAAAAGATAAACAACAACCAAAAGACGATTCACAAAAACATTTAAACGAGGTTGTTGTTTGTTTTGTTTTCATTTTCGGAGGCCGTTCATTCACGGTCTCATACCAGACTCCCGGTTATCTCACCAGACTCCCGGTTACTAGCAAAGCTTATTGAGCAAGTTTACTTACTGGCTCTGACATGCAAGTAGCCGGCTCACTCCCATCGCATTGAATGCGGCTCAGTCAGGCGCCTACTATCGCCATTAATGCACCGCGCCAACTCTCCCAAATACACGGCTCCTATCCCTTTCAACGACATCCCCTCTGACAGTGAATCTTCCTTCCCTGACAGAGCCAATCCGATGCGAACACGCGTATCTGGTCAAAGACTAAGATGCCCTTTAGGGCTGATCTCATTGCTTACATTAACAAACACCTCTCCATCACCTATAAATAGAAGACCTTTGTCCCCTTGGACAAGGTAAGTGCCAAATTGATATTGTAAGTCATATAGCTCAAACCCTAAACACATACTCACACTCTAAGACATTCCAAGGTCTTATTCTCAGGTTATTATATCCATCTAGATATCTTATCCTTACACCCGAGGGCCTGAATTAGATTAACATCCGACTTTGACCTTAACGATGCTTTACTTTGTTGTGTTCTAGGTACATCCTAAATATATCCTACCAGATATCCTTCAATCGCTCTGACCCCAAAAGCCGTGGCGTCATCAGTGGTTCCATTGCCGGGAAAGATCATAATTTTCTCGTAAATATTTTTGTGTCAAAACACCCACCGTGTTCTAAACACTTGCTGTCAAAAAGCCATTCTTTTTTTAGCCTTTTTTTCGACAACATGTCAAAAACTCTTGGAAATGACGGTTATTTGACGTTACCTGAGGATGACCAGCCTCTCCTTCAAATATCAATCCGGTGAGACCAGCCACCTTAGCCTTTCTAAGGTTGGGGGCTCGTTCTCAAAGCTTGAATAGTCTCTCCCCGGCTCAGAGGGATCTAAAGAGGCTCGCTGAGGAAGCCAGGAAAGAAAAATTTGTGGCCCTCCTAAATAACAGTCCAAGAACTCCTCCTCCACCCACTACTCCTAAAACTCTCATCCCGTCCCCAAATACTCCTATCACTCCAGAATTAATCCTCAAGCGAAATGAAGCTCTGGCCACAAGGTCTAAGCTAATAGCTGAGGCCATGTTCATAAATGATGCCCAATTGGAGTTGGTGGAATTGGAAGCCAATGGAGGAGTGCCCCTCAAAGAGGATTCCCAACGGTTCTCCCAACGAGTCCCCGCCTACTCGCTTGCTAGTCAAGCTAAGGGGATAAAACGGGTTGAACCTACTTTTGACTGCGGTCAAAAGGACGTGGTAGACATTGATGATGAGGAGGAGCGAGGAGAGGAAGCTGTAAGTACGCCAATCCAACTCGCAACCTTTTTTAGATGCATTTTAATGTAATAAAATTGCATTAAGGGGCATTTTGGTAAATTCCCGGCCTATCCCGAGACTTCCGGAAACGTTTCATGAGTTTCCCGCGAAGGAAGTACCTTTTGGTACATTATTCATGCCAAAGGACCTCTTGGGAATAAAACCTGTTGGACCTTTTGGGTATTTTCCCGGAATGTTTCAGAAACTGGTTTTGGCGCCAAAAGCGGTTGGACCACCTTGTGTCACGCGACAGCTTGAGGCATGGAAAGTGGACGCATAAGGTCGTGCGACACACTGAGGTCACCAACTGAAGCCTATAAATAAGACCCTCCCCCTCTCAGAAAAAGGATCCCAACTTGAAGCCTACTGTCACTCTGCCAAATTTGCACCGTGACGAAACTCCCAAACACAACCCTCTCTCTCTCCTACCTTCAACCTACCCAATTCCTTCCTATCCAAACCCCTTTCTCAAGCCATAACACTTGGACCCCTTTGCATCAATCCTTCCGCATCGAAGTGACGAATTGAAGGGTTACGTATCGACTAGATACGGGATTTATGGAAGCATCAAGGGTAACGATTCTCCAACCTCCCTCTTCTCTCTCTCTCTCTTGCTTAATTTCTCATAATTCTAGCATTTACTCCTGTTTGGATTCGTGTAATCGGATCCTAGCTATACGGATTCTTGAATCCCAATCGCAATCTCTGTTTAACTTGAATAATTCGTGCAATTGAGCTTCTATTGTTGAATATTTGATTGAACTTGGTGTTTGAACCCCAAGGGGGTGTGGATCTACCCATATCCACACTCCCGGGGTCGATTTGGTGTTGTTTCTGTATTTCGTTCGTAATTTAGTTAATCAATTAGATCTGTATAGCTTTCTGTTGATTTTGTGTTCATCCTGTTAAGTTTCTGCAGATGGCTTATGTATGTCACGCGACACCTTCGTCTCCAAGTGATCCTGTGTCACGCGACATATATGGTCACTGGTGCGACGTGTCATGCGACATACATGACCTATCTGCAGAGACCTCTTTCCTTTGTAATCTGTTTTAGATCATTTTATCAGGGATGTGGCCTCCCTAAATAATGGGCTCACAATCTGTAATTCTCGTTTCATAATTAATAAGATGCATTTTACCACACCTTGTTTATTATCAATATTTGCACACACTTTGGATTTATTTGGATGTTTGATTGAAAGACTCGTCTACGGACGAGGCGTGTTGGGTGAACTCTCGGTTCTTCCTAACACGTAACCTAACCCCCGAACTCATGTTTTCTCTCTAAAAAAGGTTTTCAATGTTTCCTCTTAAAACGGCGTGGCGACTCCTTCATTTTCACGCAAAACAAATTTTCGGGCGAGCGCACATTCAGTGGCGACTCTGCTGGGGATATACACTTGAAAACCTGTTTTCCAAGTGTTAAGTGGGTCAAGCTTTCATTTAAATTGAACATCTAATACATCCATTTTGTGTGCGTTATTTGATGATCATTTGTGGCTCATACATCTTGTTGATTATGAAACTTGTGAGCCCTTTGTGCTTGTGGTCACTTGTTGTGCATTAGTATTTTGTGTTGCTCTTGCTATAGTGGAGCAGGGGCTGATTTGATGATTGCAGAGTTGCTGGTTCAGTGACCATCCAGGTCGTGCAACACCCTTGTCTCTGGATGTCCTAAAGGGTGGCCACTGAACAGAACATCAGAAGACTGGTTTGAGGGCAGTCCCTTGGATCAAGCGTGACTCAATTGATTGTTGTTCCCTGTCTCTTTTGTTGTGAGGGTGTGTATTTTCCTTTCTTTTTTTCAAAAAAATAAAAATAAAAAAAATCTTGTTTTTTGTAAATAAAAGAATATAGACATCCTGTAAGTGCTCCAATTTGAGCTTGTTAGAATTTTCGTTAGAAAATTAACGAAAGTTATAACATTCCTAACAATTCCTAACATTCCTAACATTTCTAACAAAGTGAGGGCAAAATGGGCATTGTTATTTAAGGATAAACCAAGGAAAAGAATCAAAAAAGTGAAAGAAATGGTCAAAAAACCAAAAATAGAAATGGCTGGAACATAATCTGGCTGTTTAATTTGAATTTTAAAAAAGATTATTCCTTGTGTCCAAAGCACAAGACATTTAATGAACAGTGCACACGACTGATCCCATCCGCGCGGATAGGTTTGTAATTTTCAGAGGGCTATAAATTGAGCCCTCCAGTCACAAAAATGGGGAGGAACAAGAACACAATTCACAGCATTTGACGAAAATACTTGAGAAAACAGTGAGAATTCTCTAGAATTGTCACCTTTTTCTCTTGAATCTTCCCAACTTTCACTCACTCAAATCAAATCCAAACACTCTTGCATTCAAGCCTTCAAACACAAAACACAAAGAAGATAGGTAAGACCGATTTCCCCGAGAAAGTTAACGGAATCCCGTTTCTTTCATCAAAATCATCAACGACAGTCAAACGTAAGACCGATTTCCCCGAGAAAGATAACGAGATCCCGACAGTCAAACGTAAGTCCGATCTCCCAGAGAAAGTTAACGGAATCCCGTTTCTTTCATCAAAATCATCAACGGCAGTCAAACGTAAGACCGATTTCCCCGAGAAAGATAACGAGATCCCGACAGTAAAGTGTAAGACCGATTTCCCCGAGAAAGATAACGGAATCCCGTTTCTTTCATCAAAATTATTCCCCGGCAGTAAAACGTAAGACCGATTTCCCCGAAGAATACGTCTGATTTTTCCCCAGCAAAGGCTAACGAAATCCCCAGCAAAGTTAACGAAATCCCAGAAGCCAACGGAATCTCGAGTAAAACTCGAACTACGAAAGGGCTTGATTCCCACTAGGGATACGTAGGTAGCCTATCATTAGGTCCATCCCCTCGACCAAAACGGTCACCCTCTCCTTCGGCAGCAGACAAAGTCCACCGAAAGGCCATTTCACAATCAAGGTCCGAGGCACCTAAAACGCCATCTCCAAGGTCTAAGGCACCTAAAATGCCATCTCCAAGGTTCGAGGCACCTAAAATGCCATCATCAAGGCTCGAGGCACCTAAAACGCCATCTCCAAGGTCTAAGGCACCTAAAACGCCATCTCCAAGGTTCGAGGCACCTAAAATGCCATCTCCAAGGTTCGAGGCACCTAAAACGCCATCTCCAAGGTTCGAGGTACCTAAAACGCCATCATCAAGGTTCGAGGCACCTAAGACGCTATCACACACAACACTAGGAAAGCGATAAATCGCAATCATCCCCCGCAGAGCAGATGGCCATCGGGCGAAAATGGTCATTCCTATCCCAGCGAGAGCGGATAGCCACCGGACCAAAACAGTCATCTCTTATCCCCGGCGGGCGGATAGCACTCCGACCGAAAATGGTCATCTCTTATCCTCAGAGTTTCTCTCCGGCAACATTGCGTAACTCGCTCATCATCTCCCGGGTCAAAGACCCGAACTTCTGATCGGCTTGATTCCCACTCGGGATACGTAGGTAGCCTATCGCTAGGTTCAGCCACTCGATCACTCGATCATCCTGCCAAATATGGAGCCTTACTCTTATCGACGACCCCGCTTCCTTCGAAAGCGCCGTCGCCGAGGGGCTACTGTAAGTGCTCCAATTTGAGCTTGTTAGAATTTTCATTAGAAAATTAACGAAAGTTATAACATTCCTAACAATTCCTAACATTCCTAACATTTCTAACAAAGTGAGGGCAAAATGGGCATTGTTATTTAAGGATAAACCAAGGAAAAGAATCAAAAAAGTGAAAGAAATGGTCAAAAACCAAAAATAGAAATGGCTGGAACATAATGCCGTTGTTTAATTTGAATTTTAAAAAAGATTATTCCTTGTGTCCAAAGCCTGAAGCAGCATTTAATGAACAGTGCACGCGACTGATCCCATCCGCGCGGATAGGTTTGTAATTTTCAGAGGGCTATAAATTGAGCCCTCCAGTCACAAAAATGGGGAGGAACAAGAAGACAATTCACAGCATTTGGCGAAAATACTTGAGAAAACAGTGAGAATTCTCTAGAATTGTCACCTTTTTCTCTTGAATCTTCCCAACTTTCACTCACTCAAATCAAATCCAAACACTCTTGCATTCAAGCCTTCAAACACAAAACACAAAGAAGATAGGTATAACCTCCCTCTTCTTACCCTAAATCTCTCATCCATGCATGCATTTTCAAGCTACAAAATGTAGTTCATTCATCTTCTTGTCTTAGATCCAAGAAGATCACCATGAAAGTTCATCTCCATGGATGATCTTCTACAAGGATCAACATTTTATTCAAAGTGTTCTTACTTTCTTGCAAAGAAAACACATTTTCAAAACCCTAATAAACATTTTCAAGCATCAAATCTCATTTTCAAAGGATAAAATTCCCCTCCCCAAGCAAATGAAGTGCTTAGTCCTAATGTACCCCAAGGATGGTTTGGTATAGTTGATTCAACACTAAAATGTCAAGTGATCACTAACCAAAACCTAGGGAAATGGGGACAAGCATGGATGCAAAACCCCCCTTAAAATCATATTTTCTTTCTTGAGAAGTTGCTGTCCAGTAGCAATTTTCCAAGATCCCAGTCCATTGTCTTAATTTTTGGACACATATAAACTTGGAATTTGGTGTTGACTACAAAACACTTTTTGTAGCAAACATCCAGAGATTTCCAGACATATTTTTACTTTATTTTTTGGGTGAGTAAAACTCCTCTTTTCAAATTTTCTTTTAGAGGCCAGTTCATCACCTTCTGGAAATCCAGAATGCATATCTGAGGTTTCCAGAAGGTTTTGACCCCTCAAATATTCTCCAAAATGGAAAATTCCTTCGCACAAATCTTATTTAAGGTGTCTGGAACAATTTTCATTCTCTGAGTTTATCCAGATTATGAAGTTTTAAGGCCCTTGAATCCATTTCAAAATCAAAGGTCCACTGCCTTTTTCATTCTGGCAGAAGTGACTCTCAACTTCAAAAGGTCTTTTGAGTACCAAATCTCAACCCAAAAATCTTCCAAAAAATCATAGGATCAGTTTAAAGTCTTAAAAAGATATCCCAATTTTTACTTTTCTGAGTTTCAAATTATTTTGGCCAAAACACACAAACACACACACACACAAATGATTTTCAGCTTGGAAGACTCGTTTTACGAGGCATTCCGGGTGCACACTAACGTCCTTCCCGGCGTGTAACATGACCTCCGAACCCAAATCTCTAACCTCGGGCATTTTTCAAAGTTTTGGCCCTTAAAACAAAAATGGCGTGGCGACTCCATTCTTTTTCCGGGTTTTATTTGGTTTTTTCAAAGAAACGCAAAAAAAATCGAAATTTTTTCCCGCGAAATGGCGACACATCATCACACATCCGCACACTACATCACTTAGACTTAGAACCCTCGGGTGCGATTGACGGCATCGCGGACGGTGATGTACATCGCCTACGCTTGAGCGCCTGAAGTCAAACCTAACCCCCTAGTGCGTATAGGTGGCGCCACACATTTAACCTTACCCACGGTTGGTTTTGATACAATGTTTTCATTGCAACTAAATGAATTGTTTTTTGAAACATATCGTAGATCTTTATACCTTTCCCCAAAACCTCGCATCTTGTGGGTATGTTGCTAATGCAACATGATTTCACGTGGGGACATATCACTCCCGTGGCGTGTTCTAAACGAGAGATCATGCCGCATTGTCAACGTGCACCGACGAGAGGTCATGCCGGATTTTTCTTCAAAATTCTTCGAAAAGACCCGTTATGCTGCCCAAATTTCCCTAGAAATTTGGACAACCTCTCCGTTCCATAATGATGGTAGGGTTTGGTTAGGTATCATGACCTATTATATATTTCAAAACAAGGCGTTTATTGTAATTTGAACGTTGCGTGCTTTTAGGCTTTCCCAAGGTATAGTTAGCATGAATAAAGGCTTATCCTTTCCCAACTGTATTTAGGATTTAAAAGACACCGATTTATACTTGAACATGAATAATTTTGTTTGTGCGAGTCTGTCCCATTTCTTTCCCTCTCCCGTTCCTCAAATTCTTCCTCCGATGCCCTATAACCAATCCTTTTTGTAGTAAGGAGAAGCGACAAGTTTGGGTGCGTGCTCTGTTGCAAGGAGGGTGATCAATCAGTCTGCATTTCTAGACATTTGCAATTTCCTCCAAGGTTCCTGCACATCCTACTGCTCAAGGATGTCTGGTGCAAAAGATGTGTCATCCGCTCAGTTTGGAATCCCTTTTGCTTCGGGTCAATTGGATATGAATGATTTGTCAGTAACGAAATTGCGAGCTGCCATTGAAGCTGCCATGATTCGGGAATGCAAGGCCCTACTGCTTGCCCAAGTCGCCAAAGCCCGAGAAGAAGAGGCTCACTCTCGATTTGTTGAAGCAATGCGCATCCGAGGAGTTACAGTGATTCGTCATGAAGATGGATCATACGAAGAAATCATCAAAGCCAGCAGCGTTGAGAATGGAGATGGAAATGTAATAAAAGGGTTGAATGAAGATAAACAGGATAAGATTCTTTCCCCAGTACCTTTTGTGGTCCAGGCCCCGGTTGAAGATGAGCAGCCAATCCCCGAGGTCTTTAATGTTCCTAATCAACCTGATGTGAAGAGTCTGTACCAATCAGATTCTCGAAAATCATGTCATTATTTCACTCAGGAGGGATCATTGCTATTCCATCCCGACCAAGCTTCCCCGCAAGGAAGTGTTCCGCAATCACCAATGAATGCATACGGTTTCAGTTTGTCACCCTCGCATGAACAACCTTCAGGACCAGTTTCATATGCGGCCAGTCAATCGAGATGTCTTTTATGCCAACTCTGAACCCCACCCTGCAAGAAATGACAATATCTGAGCCTCCTCCTTCTGAGAAAGCCCAGAAAAGAAGAAAGAGAGCTTATTGGGGAAAGGTAGGAATGCCCATGAATCAGTTTCTTATGGTTCTGACAAGTGAAGGTTTGGTGCAACCACTAGTTAGTTATACTCCTCTCCATCACAATGGAAGCCTGGACCCAAGCAAGTACTGCGATTATCACCAATACTCAGGACATGTCACCCATGCATGCTTACAGTTGAGGATAGTCATTCAAGGACTTATTGATGAGGGAAAGATTGAACTAGGCTCTCTTGATGGTGGCAATATCCAAGATCTCCGCCAGTATCCCCCTCGTAAGAAGCGAGAATTCGACGATCTCGGGATGTCAACCGAAGAAGCTTTCAACGGATTAATGCAGAGAGGAATGATAAAGCCACTGGAAAACTATCAACCCAACAGACCTAATCCTAATCTGGATCATGGTAAGTACTGTTACTATCATTAGTACCCTGGGCATTCAACCAATGATTGTTCCACTTTGAAAGCACAAATTCAAAGACTTGTGGATGAAGGCAGGATTGAGAAAGTTCACCCCAACGTGATTACCAATCCTCTCCAGTAATACCAATGGAGCCCAGAAGATTCCTCATAATGAAGAAGTCAGTCAGGCAGGCATCGTAGGATCTTAGATTATCTATCTAGCAGATTTCGTTTTTATGTTTTGAGTCCATTGCATCCTTGTTATCAGTCTTTTATTTCAATCAAATAAAATTATTTATTTCTATTCTTGCTAGACTCGAGACATTACTTGTTCACTTACACTATGCTTAAATTGAAATAGTCTTATTCTACGTGATCACTTGTGCTGCTCACCGACTAAAGCTTCGAAATGACTAATGTTTGAATTAATCGGAACAAGAAAACCTGCTGATATCATTCTCTAAACTGGGGCTGATCAACTCCCCAGCTTGCATTTCCTATGCTCACATATTTTCTTTCGTCCTCACCGTTCCGTTGGCTCGATGGATTTGCATGTATCTTCCGCGAAGTAAGCCTAAGGAAGCAATGAAGACTCGATCTCGTTCGGATCATCCGGTAAGGACCGCGGTTGAAACCTTTCACCCCTAGGAAAACCTTTACCTCACCCTCACTAAACAATACCCCTTCATTTCAAGATCGGCGTATTTGAAACCCGTTTAACCATCTTAAGAAGAAGAGGGACTATCCTTGAGACTCTCGTGATTCAAAGAAAGATCGACCGGCTCCAAGCTCAAGAACGACGAATGCAATGATCCATCCTGGGGACTAGCTGAAATTCTCTCTCAAGAAAAAAAAAAGAAAAAAAGAAAAGAGAGAGAGGCAAAAATACAAAAAAAAATATACAAAAAAAAAGAAAAGAAAAGGAAAAAGAAAGAGAGCCTAGTCCCCAGTGATCCTCTCAGAAGCGAAAGTCAAAAGATCCGGTCATTACTCAAAGAGGAGTTTCAGAGTGAATAAAGAGACAGCACAGATGTCCCTCACCATTACCTCTAACCGATCCCAAGCTGTCCTCTCAATTTTAGAGGACATTCCCATTACCATTACCCTTACCTTTGCCTTTAGCCGAAGCCAAGATTGACCTCTCATTCTTAGAGGCATTAAAGATGAAATCACAGATTTCCCTCACCTTAGAAATCCCAAACACATACCCAAGAGCCAACCTCTCATCTTTAGAGGTTCAGTCAGCAAAAAGCCTAGCCGACCTCTCGTTTTAAGAGGTCATGATACCCTAAATCACCCAAAGACCGATCGAAACCCCGAAACCCAGTCGCAGTTCCTACCGGGTAGCAGTTTCATTCCAATATCGTCGAGATCTAAAACAAATTGTTGCTTAAAGCAGAGCCAGGTCTATCCCGGCTCAAAGAACCGTCAAGCGAAGATTGTGCAAATTCTATCCGTTCATTCGACGTTGCATGTGAGCATATTTCATTTCTACTCCGCAAACACCCGCCGTGGATGTCCCACTGGGGCTTCACATCTGTGTCTCCCATCGACACTCCAAGAGGACATATTCTTTCGATTCTCAAAATCTTCAAAGGTCCTCAAATCCCCAAATTTCACCATTCATTCTTTTCATTCGGGATAAGCCCGAACTACGGCGACCTGAGCTCCTCCTATGGAGGGGAACGTAGGCAACCATAATTGGTTCGGTCGAAATCGCAAACAGATCTCAGAAAATCCGGTCTCCCAAGGACCATGCCCATACACTGTCCATCCTTCTGGATTTGATTCTCGATATAAGTGGGCTTTCTCCTCAGGATTGATGAAAATATTTGTTCATATCGGCTTTGGCGGTCGACTAACTCGAACATCAATAAAGGGTTTTAAGCAGCTTTGTGATCATCACTAATAAGACAAGTTTTCAAGTGTCTCGACAAGTCTTCTCTTGCTACATCATAGGAAGATAGAGCTAAACACCGTTTCGGTCAGCAGGGGCTTCCATACACCTTTCCCTACCTTGTAATGATTATACTCTCCCAAAAGAGTCAGACCCAAAAGCGAGAGTGTCATACAGAAATTCGGGATTCATTTCCCACCATCAAAAGTGTGCCCCTGCATGTAAAAACTCTTGAGTCTTGTCCGCTGCCTGACTGACTACAACCCGAAGAACAATCTCATCCCGAAACTGCAAAAGACCGTGTGGCAGACTGGGGCTGCAAAAGACTATGTGGCAGACTGGGGCTTGGTCAGAAGTTGGTACGTATGGTTCCTGGGGCTGTTTCTATGATATCAAGCAGTTAAGAATGGATTATGTTACAAGAGGCCTACTTCACGATGAAGCTATTGAATCTCATACTTTGGGCAAGGGAATAAGGCTTAGAGACAGTAAAGAGGTCCCTTTCTGAAAGCCTGTCAACCTGACTTATCATGTCACGCGACAAAACGTACCCTGACTGCTTTGAGTCGTGCGACATGTTAAGTCCAGCACCAGACATCAGTGAACTGCAATCTGATTAGTACCAGGGCACGCCCCGACTTGTCCCAAGCTGCAAACAACAAGACATCCTGCAAGCATCATGGGGGAGGGAATCTCATTCAAAACAACATACACATTCACCACTCTCATATACAAGCCCAAAGCATACAAACCATTCATAATCATCAAAAAACCATTCATTCCCATTCTTCCCAAAATATGGACTCGCACAAGCAAACTAACAACTAATAATGTACTAGGTGCAATATAGATAAAAAAAGAGGGAATGTTTGTCTTTTCTTCCCAAAACAGGGTGCAACAATCAAAAAGGGTCACAAATCAATCCAAGAGCTACTCCGAACCATCGTCTCCAGAAATGTAAGTATCATCCTCGGCGGAGCTGCTAGCATCATCATCTTCAGTCTCCTCGCTGTCCTCTCCATCTGCATCACCCTCCTCAGGATCCGGGCCAGCAGCAGCATCATGATAAACAATAGGGTCGTCATGGAAAAGATCGTGGGCAGCAGGAATGACAACAGTCTCAAGCTCATGAGGATCCCCTAAGATATCACTATCAGAGCTGGAAGGAGTAGGAGGACGACGAGGCGCGGTCTTAGTTCTGGGTCAATGTGTATCCCTAACAGACATATCAGTCCGGGTCCTTTTCCTATCTGGCAAGCTGGGCGTAGAATCGCCATCATCATCATAACTATCAGAACTCTGGGCCAAGCGTCTCTCCCGCCAATATCGACTGCTCCTCACCAACTGATCAATCATGTCCATAGCCCCGGTATAATGGCGAGCAAAACCCCAGTAAATGTCGGCTGATACCTGGTACAAGCAGATAAAAGAGAATCAGAAATCATATCAGAACAAAAGGATCAAAAGATGTAAATAGTTTAAAGCCATTTACGGATCGAGTGCCCTCAGGGAGATGAAAGTATGGATAAATCCGGCTAGTATCAAGAGTGGCCCGCCTCATGTGGTCCCCATCCTGAAAATCAACGAAAGGAGGTGGTAGGGGAGCATCCACAACATGTCCAACAGAAGGTCCCGCAGCCTGATTATCATGTCTCGGAGCAACCTGCGGCGACCTCAGCCTCGTAGCCACATAAACGTCATAATTCCCATCATCCTCAGTATAATTAAAAGCAGGCTCTCCTTGGATCAAAGCGGCCACGTCATCCAGCTTCCGAGGAAACCACATCTCAGCAGGAGGATCATATGGAACTCTAGCCATACTACCGGGACCATGCTGCCTACAAACCCGCTCACCCAGATACAATGCATCTCCAGACAAACCCACCAACAATTTGCGGCATTCAGTCAGATGAAGGGCATGCTCCAAATGAATCCCAGCATATCGTCCAACCCAAGGAAATAAAGTCAAACTCCCGGGAGTCCCCCGTAAACAAACCAAAGTATCAGCCAGAGAAGCAGTCATCCGTCCTTTAGTATCAGCTGTCCGAATCTTCTGCCTTGCATCCTTCACCCAACGCTTCATAGCAGGAAATGTGGTAGCCGGATACGCCTCCCCTACCCGCCAGGCATAACAACCAATGATCTCGTAAGCCCAAGCTTGAAGATAAAAGACAGAACAGAGTCAGGTAAAGAGAAAGGGGACGGAAAGAAACGGTATAAAAAAAAAGGAGAATCAGACCAAGAAATACCTCAAAAGCCAAGTGACAGCAGTTGAAGGACTTAGCCTTCCCCCGACTGATATCATCTAAAGCCAGATATAACTCGGCCAAACCGGCCTCTCCCCAAGACAGCGATCCAACATTAGCCCAATCCCTCAGGAGCTCCA
This sequence comes from Adenophora triphylla var. japonica, assembly GCA_022495995.1. Classification (NCBI taxonomy): domain Eukaryota; kingdom Viridiplantae; phylum Streptophyta; class Magnoliopsida; order Asterales; family Campanulaceae; genus Adenophora; species Adenophora triphylla. The sequence continues at coordinate 61,311 of JAFEMH010002015.1, read as the reverse complement.
ATAAAGATAGCAAAGCCGTAGATGTGGCATTGATGAACAACATATCCGAGAAGCCAACCCAAACAAATGCCCTAGCTAATCTCCTAGCTCTCAACCTGTCCTCATCAGTGTCTGCCATCTCAGCTGGAAAACCGGTACTCTACTCAACCATCTGGCTATGAAGGTCCCCGAGCTCATATCCATTCCCCTTCTTGTCCTGGGGAACAAAGCCGATCAGCTCCATAAAGTAAGCCTCAGTGGTGGGCTGCGGGTCAGCAATCGGAAGCGAGCTCCTCCCGGATCTGAGGGCTCATCAGTAAAGGGCAGGCCATTAATAACAGCAAAATCATACGGCGTGATAGTTGCCTCGCCCTAAGAGAAATGAAAAGAATGGGTAGTCTCCCACCAAAATTCTCTGAACGCCTTTACCAGCCCAATGCTCCTCTGTGTGCCTCCAACAGCCTTCGCCATCTCAAAAAACTGTCCCAACCCAGCAGCATATACTAAGCCTTTCGGCGAGTGATCAAGCTCCTGACTACCGGGCAGCAAATCCCACAATTGGCCAATGACCTCCGGAGAACCCCGAGTGCGTAGCTCCTGCAGGTAAGCACAGCGCAGGTATGAATATCCCAAATTTACTTGTCAAATCAATTGCATATTTCAATTCCAAGCAAAACTAGGGTTTGAACACTTTAAGCATGCATTTACAATTGCTAGATAACTCAGAGCACGCAATGGTTTTTGAGTCCAACAGATAAGGCAAAATCAATCAATTTCTGAAAGAAAAAAAATCCGACTTTTCTCATTGCATCAAAAAGCGAGGGTTACAGAGATTACCTTCGTTTTATTCCCCGGTGCCGAGGTATTCTCTTTCAAATGCGGGTAGAAGTCTCCTCTAACAGTATGAGGGACAAAAGGCCTCTGATTCCTCAAGGTGTTCTTTCGCCGTGCGGCTATCTGAGCCTGGGTCGAAGCATTCTTGGTGGGTCGATGCCTAGGAGGCATTTTGATGAACCTAGGATGAAATCAAGCCCTAGAATCAGTTAGCAACGATCAAAATTGGGTGAAATGGTGTTCTCTTCTCGCCAGACCGTCCACCTCCCTCCAACGATATATTTCAAAATGAGGATTGTTCGCTCTTTTAAAAGACTGTTCAATGGCCTTAAACGGTCGTGCGACATAACGATCCTCAAAATTCCAAAAATGCCCTTGTAATCTAATGATTTACAAATTTTGACCCCGCTCGGAGTTGTTGCAAACCCCCTCACAGGTACAATGATCAACTGAGTCTCACAATACCTCCAAAGACTGGCCCTCAAGACGAGCAAAAAGAAAGAAAAAAGAGAGCACAAAAGTCCGCGCTGGCAATAGCCTCCCAAGCAGAGCACCCCAAAGAAAGAAGTAGCCTCCCAAAAGCAGAGCACACCAATCCCAAGAAAAGAAGCCAATTCCCCAGAAAGCAGAATCCCCGGCTTGATGAACAAATTCCCAGAGACCAGTAGCCTCGAGGCACAGGAAAGAAGCAAAGTCCCCAGTTTCCCAAGCAAAACCCAGGACACAAAAGAAAAGCGAAAATCAACAAAGACCGTTCAACAGTAAAATCGGCAACAGAGAAGAAAGAAGTAGCGTGAGACCCCTGGCAGCTACATTCATCAACAACAAAGCAAGAAAAGTGGTATGAGTCCCTTTGGCATCCACAAAGAGCAGAACAGAAAGGAGATAGCGTGAGTCCCCTGGCAGCTATACTTATCAGCACAAGAACAGAAGAAGTAGCGTGAGACCCCTGGCAGCTACGTTTATCCCCAACAGAGCAGAAAAGAGATAGCGTGAGACCCCCGGCAGCTATACTCATCCCCAGCAAAGAAGAAGAGAAGTGGTATGAGACCCTCCGGCATCCACGAAGAGAAGCAGCAGTAGTGTGAGACCCTCCGGCAACTACCCTGCATCAGAAGAAGTGGTATGAGACCCTCCGGCATCCACGAAGAGAAGCAGCAGTAGTGTGAGACCCTCCGGCAACTACCCTGCATTAGAGAAGTGGTATGAGACCCCTGGCATCCACAAAAGACCCGTTGCAGCATGAGACCCTCCGGCAGCTACAACTCGTCAACAGTGATAGCATGAGACCCTCCGGCAGCTACTCGCAAAATACCAGTTGCAGCATGAGACCCTCCGGCAGCTACAACCTGGTGTGAAAGGAAGCTACTACCCAACCGCAGTAATACCGACCCCGTAAGAAGTCACATGTAAGCACAACAAAGGTATGAAGACACATTTCTACCCCTTTCTTGCTTGTAGTTAGTAATTTCCGAACTACGATTTGGCTTGATTCCCTTGTTTAAGGGATACGTAGGAATCCTTTCTCAGAAAGGTCCAGCCAATAGACTCCCCGATTTACCCTCTAGCCCGTTACCTTATCCCTCTATGCTTATTGGGATTGGGTCTTATTTTATCGACAACCCCACTTTTTCCAAAAGTGACGTTGCCGAGGGGCTCTGTAAGTACGCCAATCCAATTCGCAACCTTTTTTAGATGCATTTTAATGTAATAAAATTGCATTAAGGGGCGTTTTGGTAAATTCCCGGCCTATCCCGAGACTTCCTGAAATGTTTCATGAGTTTCCCGCAAAGGAAGTACCTTTTGGTACATTATTCATGCCAAAGGACCTCTTGGGAATAAAACCTGTTGGACCTTTTGGGTATTTTCCCGGAATGTTCCAGAAACTGGTTTTGGCGCCAAAAGCGGTTGGACCACCTTGTGTCACGCGACAGCTTGAGGCATGGAAAGTGGACGCGTAAGGTCGTGCGACATACTGAGGTCACCAACTGAAGCCTATAAATAAGACCCTCCCCCTCTCAGAAAAAGGATCCCAACTTGAAGCCTACTGTCACTCTGCCAAATTTGCACCGTGACGAAACTCCCAAACACAACCCTCTCTCTCTCCTACCTTCAACCTACCCAATTCCTTCCTATCCAAACCCCTTTCTCAAGCCATAGCACTTGGACCCCTTTGGATCAATCCTTCCAGATCAGAAGTGATGAATTGAAGGGTTCTGTATCTGACTAGATACAGGATTCATGGAAGCATCAAGGGTAATGATTCTCCAACCTCCCTCTTCTCTCTCTCTCTTGCTTAATTTCTCATAATTCTAGCATTTACTCCTGTTTGGATTCAGTAATCAGATCCTAGCTATCTGGATTACTGAATCCCAATCACAATCTCTCTGTTTAACTTGAATAATTCGTGCAATTGAGCTTCTATTGTTGAATATTTGAGTGAACTTGGTGTTTGAACCCCAAGGGGGTGTGGATCTACCCATATCCACACTCCCGGGGTCGATTTGGTGTTGTTTCTGTATTTCGTTCGTAATTAATTTAATCAATTAGATCTGTATAGCTTTCTGTTGATTCTGTGTTCATCCTGTTAAGTTTCTGCAGATGGCTTATGTATGTCACGCGACACCTTCGTCTCCAAGTGATCCTGTGTCACGCGACATATATGGTCATTTGGTCCGACGTGTCATGCGACATACATGACCTATCTGCGAGACCTCTTTCCTTTATGTCTGTTTTAGATCATTTGTATCAGGGATGTGGCCTCCCTAAATAATGGGCTCAAAATCTGTAATTCTCGTTTCATAATTAATAAGATGCATTTTACCACACCTTGTTTATTATCAATATTTGCACACACTTTGGATTTATTTGGATGTTTGATTGAAAGACTTGTCTACGGACGAGGCGTGTTGGGTGAACTCTCGGTTCTTCCCAACACGTAACCTGACCCCCGAACTCATGTTTTCTCTCTAAAAAAGGTTTTCAATGTTTCCTCTTTAAACGGCGTGGCGACTCCTTCATTTTCACGAAAAACAAATTTTTGGGCGAGCGCACATTCAGAAGCTCAATCCAATCCTCGCCACGATCAGTCCAGAGCAAGATCCTTGGCTCACGCCAAGGGGAAGGCCGTGACTCCGCGTGCTAAAAAACCAAGGATAGATGACCAGAACCCAGAGTTCATCAAGTTCATGCACCAGATGTGGGAGACTCACCAGAAAACTGCCCAGAAGTGTGGCCGCACAATGGACGCCTTCGCGGACAAAATTGCTCGGGTACCCATTCAAAAAGGGAAAACCCCCCAGATAGAAACATATGATGGCTCCAAAAATGCCAAAAGCCATATGAGGTGGTGTAAGTACCCAAATCTGGCTCATGCCTTCCGGTTAAATTTCCCGGCAATTTCGGTAAGTTTTCCGGTAATTCCCCAGACCTTCCTAGTGTTCCGGAAACATTCCGGAACTGTTTTTAATTAATTTAGGGCTGAAGGGGATCCTTCCTAATTAAGAAACACGTTTTTCTTAATTAGGAGGAAAGGTTCTAGAATTTGCCACCTTGCATGGTTCTAGAATGCTGAGTCATTGTGGATAATGCCGCACGGCTGCATTAGCTTGCTGTCCTTAGCCGCACGGCTTCATTAGCCTTATCCAGACTGCCTATAAATAGAGCCCTCCTCTACCCATTTCTCAACAACAATTTCCAACAACACCACACATAATACGAAGAAATACTCCCAAGAGGCTATTGAAGATCCAAGAAGGTGAAGAAGAAGGCCAAGAAGCTCCCTCCCTCCTCCTTGAAGATCCAAGACCAACCTCTCCTCCTAGCTCCGCCCGAAGAAGAAGGAAGCCATTGGTAACCTCGCACGCCCTAACCTCGCATCCTAATTGCTTTATAAATTGCTCATTGCATTACCTTTATATTGCTTGGGACTTGGTAGATTAAAGATCATATCTTCATATTCCCCCTTCCCTTTTGCATGCATTAGACATCATTTGTCATAAAAATGTAGTCTTTTCCCATAAAGGTGCATCCTTTGCACCTAAAACCCCCATTTTCAAATAAAAATGTCATCTTCATGCATCCTTTGCATATAAAAATCAAATCTTTTCAATCAAAATGCATCATTTGCATCCAAAATCACTTTTCCAAGCATCATTTGCTTTAAAGACCATGTCTTTACCATAAATTGGCATCATATGCTTTTCAAAATGCAATCTTTATGCATCATTTGCATAATGAATGCCCATTTCTTCAAAAATGCATCATTTGCATAAAAATCAAATCTTTATGCATCATTTGCAATAAAGATCATTTCTTTAAACTAAGTGCATCATTTGCAACCCAAAAATGTCATCTTTTCATTAAAGTGTCATTTTTACATACATTTCCCCCATTCCCCCATTAGCAACCTAGGAACGGACCGGTGTAAAAGATCCTATCTTTACATCGTTCCTTCCATTAAAGGTTCCATATTTCTTTAGAAAGGAACAACCTTGAACCCTATATCTCCAATTATCGCTTAAGAAAGAGTATGAAGCATCTATACGAGCTCGACCGTCTTAAAGCGTAGGATTGATGGGCTAAGGACCTTCCTTTTCTAAAGAACCTCATCTTTGACCATAAAGAGAGTCATTCTCTCGATCACGCAAGTCCCGAGGGTCCCGAGGTTAAATATATGATGATCACAAGTCACAAGATGAGGGCGGGATCATAATCCCGAATACATAAAATTCCAAGAAATCCCGAGCGACAACCAACAAATGGTTTGTACGTCTGGAAGACGACTTGGGACATTCCCTCCTTATTTTCAAACACATGCACACAAGAAAGCACGCAAGCAAGCACGATTAATGAAATCATGGGAGTCTTGCTCCGGCAAGGCACCTTGGGTGAACGCCAAACGTTCTTCCCAAGGGGTAACTTAACCTCTGAACCCATAAAACCTTTTTTTCAAAGTTTTGAGGTAATCAAAATGGTGTGGCGACTCCGTTTTTCAAATTAAACCGGATGTCTTCAAACTCGCGTGAATCCAACAGAAACAAAATTTGGGCACACATTCACAGTTTGGCGACTCCGCTGGGGATATCCCAAAGGAGAAAAGCTTTATTTTCAAAAACAAAAAAATCGATACTCGGTATATAGGTGGAAACCACTTACCCTTCCTGTACACTCCCTGACGTGAGAGTTGGGATAACCGGTGGTTTAACAATCCACGTACCAGTATCCCTTTTCGAAAAAAATTTTTGAAAAAAAATATAAAAGAAAGCTTTTCCCTTTGAGCGGGTTAGACTCCCGTCGCTAATTTCATTAATCATGCTTGCTTTCTTTACCTTGCATTGCATCATTTGCATCTTGGAATCCGTGCATACTTTGAACGGGAAACAACCCGAAAAAATAGCAAAAGGAGTGGAACCTGGAAAATTGATCCATGCAGTCGTACGGCTCAATCCTCCTTGGATTCTGACCGGGCGACCTCAGTGGCAATTCCACCGGGAAAAATCATGGTTAATCTGGCAGTCCTAGCAGCTTGGGGCTACTCAGCTCCATGACGGCCAGGGCTCCCAGAAAATTTACGTGCTTATGTGCTTTGCATTTTCCCCGTCCCGAAAATCATTCCTTTAAAACACATTATGAAAATCTCTGTTTTAACTCAAAAAGGAACATTTTTAGGAGACCGCACACTACGCGCACCTGATATATCCTGTACACTTTGCACGCACGTCCTTCAAACCCGAGGGTGGTTCCAGCTGCAGTCACGGACAGCCTTACGATGCTCCCGGGCGCGCACGGAATCATCCCAACCTCCCCATGGCAGCCAGTGTCGACCCATGCACAGTCCGTGTCACACGTTTCAAAAAATCGTGACTTTTGGTTGGTTTTTGGTCTAGTCCGTGTCATATAGCCCAGTTGCATACCCCCGTAGAGGTCAAGCCTTAGCTCATAACGGAAGTCAAGGTCTTTCGCTCAAGCGAAACTCTGCCAAAATTCCGACAAGGAAAAATTGGTGGGATCTTGACTCCGACGTTGACTTCGACTTTGACCCGCACGGAATGCGTAAGAGTCAAGACCGAGTCTTTGTCAACAAATCAAAAGATCTTTCGCTCAAGCGAAGCTCTGCTAAAATTCCGACAAGGAAAAATTGGCAAGATTTTGACCCGGCATTGACTTCGATTCTAACTCACGCCCGGCGTATGCAACGAAGTTCAATGTGACACTGTGTCATCCGGCTTTTGCCGCCCGACCCATGCCTATTATCTTCTCGGACATTACCGAAAGTCAAAACGTCATTCGCTCAAGCGAAATTCTGCCAAAATCCTATCAAGGCGAAAGAGCGAGACTTTCCGGTATTGCCTTGACTATAATCCGCATCGCTCGTGCGTTGAAAGTTCCTATGACCCGCTAGACCCGTTAGGAGCGTTCTTTACTCTCGGTCGGTGGGATCCGCGTGCCCTATAGGACCCTCGCCCGGGGCTGTCCACCCTGGGAGGTCGAAATACAGGTGGAATACGAGGGGCTTATAGACGTAGTGACGAAACCCACTGATCCAGGATCTAGAGTAGTTGTGAAAAAGAAGGGCAAACCCCCTTTTCTAACCAAATAGAAATTAATAAAAGACATTGTTTTAAGTAAATTTGAAGAATTAATGTAATCATAATTGCATTTTCCTATCTCTGATAACCCTAATCGAGACCTCCTCGGTCCGATTTCCGATTTTCTATTCCGACCTTTCATGGTCAAACCCTAATCGAGACCTCCTCGGTCCGATTTCCGATTTTCTATTCCGACCTTTCATGGTCAAACCCTAATCGAGACCTCCTCGGTCCGATTTCCGATTTTCTATTCCGACCTTTCATGGTCAAACCCTAATCGAGACCTCCTCGGTCCGATTTCCGATTTTCTGTTCCGACCTTTCACGGTCAAACCCTAATCGAGACCTCCTTGGTCCGATTTCCAATTTTCTATCCCGACCTTTCATGGTCAAACCCTAATCGAGACCTCCTCGGTCTGATTTCCGATTTTCTATTCCGACCTTTCATGGTCAAACCCTAATCGAGACCTCCTCGGTCCGATCTTAGATTTTCCATCTCGACCTTTCATGGTCAAATCTTAATCGGGACCTCCTCGGTCCGATTTCTGATTTTCCTGTCCCGACCTTTCATGGTCATATCCCTAATCGAGACCTCCTCGGTTCGATTTCCGATTCCCTGTCCTGACCTTTCATGATCATGTCCCTAATCAAGACCTCCTCGGTCCGATTTCCGATTTTCTATCTTGACCTTTCATGGCCATATCCCTAATCGAGACCTCCTCGGTCCGATCTCCAATTTCCAATCTTGACCTTTCAAGGTCTCATCTTTCCCGATCAATTAGGATTAGGAGAAAATGTGTTTTGAGTAAAAACTTAAGCGATAAGTGCATGTTACTTGAGCCTTTAGCCTAAACACTTACCTCCAAGTCTAAATCTTACCTACCTTACCTATCCCCGAGCCTAAACTTTGCCTATCCCTTTCCCGCAGCGAGAAAGAAGTGTGCGAGAATACCGGGTTAGCAGCTTTTCAGTGCAGAAAACCTTAGGCAGAATCGTCAAAAAGTCGAAATGGCAGATTTGACAGAAAACAGTGAGGGTACAGGAAATCAGATGGTTAGGAAGGAAGAATTAATCCTGGCTTTGGAAAATGCCCATAAGGTTCATGAGGAACAGCTAGCCATGCTTATTGACGCACTCCGTCGTCATGGAGTTCAGGTCACAGTTGAGTCGAACGGTTCTCTAGTGGTAGTCGAAGATGAGACTTCAGAAACAGTGATTTCAGTCCCTTCATCCTATAACCAAGACCTTCCATCCTACAACTAATACCTTCCTCCATCCACATATGATCCATTGTCAAGGACCACTTTTCCTCTGTCCTTTCCAACATCCCAGCTCATCCGGGCTCCATCGCCCTCAGCTCCTCAGAACGGATTGAACTTCACCCCACATGTCTCTCAGTTCCAGCAATACCTGCCAGTTTATGCTCCAGCTTCGCATGATCAGTTCGAGCTATGTGGCTATGTTCTGAAGCCCCTATACCTACCTGAACGCAATCATGAGTCGCCAAAAGAGGATCTGGATGATTCAAGTTCTCAGCTGTCACCTACTGGATTTAGCGAATTCACCCGTCAGTGTCACCAGTCTGTTGCTGTGGTTCCATCTGCTAATAAAAGTCCTGTTGCGAGAGTCCCCGTTGACCCCCATGTGGCAATATTAATGGAGCAAGTGAAACAGATGCAAGAGAAGCTTGACCTCATGATGAGTATCAATACTCCCTTGACCCAAGATGTCGAACCAGGCAAGGAAATGACTCCACCGAGCATAACCCAATACCAAGCGGCAACCGTACTGGCTCGGCACCGGGAAAGAGTGTCGTAGCTTCCTTGACCAAATCCAACAATGGAACCAATTGGACAATGGGAATCTGAGTTTTGAGAACAACAATGTCTCCCGAAAACCCCGCTCCCTTCATTTTGACAACATGGAGATGTCTTTAAGCAAGATGCTGGAAAAGCTGATGAAAGAAAAGCTGATAAAGCCACTGGAGAATTGGAAACCCAGGAATCCCCATGTTCGGTTGGATGAATCCAAGCATTGTGTTGGTCCCAAAGGTGGCAACAAGGGTGAAAATACAGCTAGAGGGGGGGAGTGAATAGCTGTTACAAATTTTTCGACCTCTTTTAAAAACTAAACCTCTTGCTTACAAAATCCTCTTGCAGTTAATAATAGACTGCAAGTGATGATGTAAAATGCACAGCGGAATAATAGAGTGTAAAGCGGTTTTGAGAGGCGGTTTGTAAAATGCGGTTTTGGTGGTGCGGTTTTGTTGAGAGCAGTTTTACAAACACGTGAGTTTTGACTATGTTAACTTCAAACACTATTTCACAATAATGGATAGCTAAATAAAGATCAAACAGAGACAAAGATAAATAATTAGCAAGCACAAGAAATATAAATGCAGAAAGTAAGAACACGCTATTTGGAGTGGTTCAATCGATAAACGATCTATGTCCACTACCAAGATGGTTAGTCTTGGATTTCTAAGAGAGATTTTATATTCAGTATTGCGAGATTACAAAGTACAATAAAATCTTTGCTATGAAGAACAAATCCAAAACTATAACCAGTGTATCTCAAGTGTTTAATCTATGTGATTAGAACAAGTGAGGTGAGTGTGTGAGAACAAGATCAAGGCTCTTTAGATCTGTGAGATGTAGAGCACAATGATTCTTGATTGTGTTGAGGCTTGATTTCTGGGCTAGGGAATATTTCTTGAAGAAAGAAGATGAAGATTCAAGGGATTGAATAATTTCTGGGCAGAGCTTCAGCTTCTATGAACACAGCACTTTCAAATTCTCAAGCAATCTTCAAATGGTGAAGATTGGGGGTATTTATACCCAAGCATCAAGAAACTAGCCGTTGGATACAGCTGTTGTAAGGACAGTACTTGATCCAATCCTATTGGTCCACAGCAACCACTTATGTCCTTTGGTACTGCTGCGAGATAAAGCTGATCAGGCTCCAGCTGCAAGCAATGAGGTTAGGACACCTGTCACCTTTTCAAGATCCTTGCAGATCTTTTCTGACATTGAATCACGTGACAAGATATGGTGGTTGACTTTTGATATTGCTGACGTGGATTCCAACGGATAAAAAGTTGTTCACTTCAAGTAGCCAATCATTGGATGCGGTTGGTGAGACGCGGTTAGGAATGTGCGGTTTGCTACACCATGAGGTTGCTTAGATGCGGTTGCTCATGAACTACAAGGATGAGGTTCAGGGGCGGTTGCATGCGGTTGGTTCAAATAGGCAGATTCAAGGTGGAACTACACTTGCGGTTACAGGTGCGGTTCATAGGGCGGTTTTAAATACTGCTGGAACTGCAACCTTGCTTCCAATGAATCTTGTGCCAGTCTTCAAGCCTAAGATTAACCTATTCTATAAAATGGACTTAGCTAAAAAATTGAAGTTTAAGCTTCATTACATAGGGTCCTAAAGTCCTTAAAATAGATAGGAGGTCATGGTATCAATCAAATCTAATACAAAATAGGAGGGTTAAAATATGCATACCCAACAATCTCCCCCTATTTGATTGATGCCATTACCTACTATAACTAAAGCAAACATTGTACTTGGTAAAAACATGTCCATAAGAATTAACATGGTAATTCATGTCCCAAGTCAATGCACACACTTAGCTTAAGCTATAGATTTCTATACTATCTGAAAGTTAAATACTTACAATATGGAAGGTATAGAAATGCATTCAGTGCACTTAAGAAATTGTGAGTTTAAGTTCAAAGTGCGGTTTAAACTGAATGTTTAAACATCAATTCAAAATAGTGATTTTAAGTTAGAAAATATTTGAATGAGGTTATAAACCATAAGAGGTTTCATTGTTCTACAAACAAGCAGTTTGATATGAACAAGGTTTTGGAACCAATGATGCATTTTTCATTACTACCAATGCGGTTACACTTACAATGGTAGAGAAGCAAAATACAAAGGTTTTAAAAGCAAAAGAAAGTTGGACAAAGATACATGGAGTGCGGTCCAACAAAAACAAAAGGAGTTCAGCAAAGAAGATAAAGGAATTACAAAAGAGAAATCCTAATGCTGACGCGGTTGATGATGCGGTTGATGATGGCGCGGTTGATGTTGATGGCGTGCTTGCTCTCTTGGTTGATTGACTTCTTGCTGGGGCAATTGCGGTTCTGAAGGTCTGAAGGCTGAGCTTTCACCTCTGATATTTCTTCTGAGGGCTCTGAGGTCTTCAACCTGTCTGGCAAGGGTAGTCTCAACAGATTTAAGTGCGGTTACAGATTCAGCAGCAGCGGTTCCAACAGCATCAACAGATCTAGAGTTAGCATCAACACTCTCCTTGATCTGAGTAGTGAATCCTTCAATGCAGGCCTTCAAAGAATTGTAGAAGGTGAAGATCTCATTCTGGATGGCCACCGTTTGAGTAGATAGAGCATCTCTCAAAGGTTCTAGGTCAACAGTTACATCCAGATTTGACTTCAATTCTTTGATGGAGTTGTCTATCTTGAGGTTGAAGCCTGCCTTGAGGTTCTCAAATCTGAAGGAAATGTCATTATCAAAATTCTTTACTTGCTCTTTGATACTGTCTCCCACTATGTTGAGGTCAACATTGATTCTTTCTTTGAGGGAGTCCAGTTCAGAAAAGATTTTTGAGCAGCAAGTTATCCAACGCGGTTTGGGAAGGGGCGGGTGAGGTGGATGCTTCTTTGCGGTTGAGGATGGGAATCTTCAAGGGTTTTCATGAAAGACAATCGGTAGCAAAGCATTGGTGGAAGAAACAAACTCATTGGATAGCTTGGAGAGCATCTCTTGGAGTTGAGTCTTTGAAACCGCATCACCCATGGCTTTGAGCACTCCAGTAGCTAGATCTTCTTTAAAGGCTTGGAAGCATTCAGTAGCTGCGGTTTTGACAGCTTCTGTGGACACTCTCTCCCCCTTAATGGCATCAATCAATTGGGATTTCATGACGGCCATTTCAGCGGTTTGAGCATCAACCTTGGCATGTAAAGAGCGGTTGGAGGCTTCCAGGTTGGCATTGGATGCGGTTAAGGCCAGGTTAGATTCAGTTAACTTAAGCATGTGGCCTTGGTTTACAACCAACTGTGATTGAATCAGTTGGAGGGTGGAAAGAATTTGAAGGTAGTCAGAAGGGGCGGTTGAGATGGATGGAATTTGGGTTATTGAGGGAGGTGGTTGAGATTGGGTTGGAGGTGCGGTTTGGGATAAGGGGTTTAGGAGGGTTTGAAAAAGGCGGCTGGCAGGGACAGTAAAGGGTGAAGCGGTTGGAGGAGGAATAGGTTGAGTTAGGGGTAAAGGAATAGAAGCGGTTGGAATTGGGATGGAAGGAATGGGTGCGGTTGAGATAGGTGCGGTTGAGGGTGGAATGTTGGTGGTTGGAATCCCAGAAGTTATGGGGTTAGAATCAGAGGAGGAACTTGTATGGGCTGTATGGACAGAAACAGGAGGGGTTCTTTGTTTGGATGGTGAGGTTTGAGGAGGTGGAGTAGGAAGGCGGTCAGGAGTAGGGGATTTTTGAGGTGGGGAATTTTCAGGAGGAGGAGGAATATTGACGCGGTTTGGGGATGGTGTTTTCTCGCGGTTAAGGTTTGAAATGGAGATGGCTGGGGTATGATGAGAATAAGGATTTGAGTGAACGCGGTTTGAAGGTTGAGGGGAATTTGATTGGTTGGAATGTTGAGGTGAGGGAGTTGGTGATTCGGATTGATAGGAGGAAGAATGAGATTTAGAAGGGGATTTGGATGGTGTATGGGAAGAGGAATGGGAAGAAGATTTAGAAGAAGATGGAGAAGGGGAAGGTTGATTTCTAACTCGTTGAAGAAACCGCTTGGGGCCTTTGGTTGGGGTCTTTTTCTGAGCAATCTGCTTAACCCTTTTCGGTTTCTCCCCCTGAGCGGTTGCAGCTCTTTGCGTTTGAGGAGGAGAGAGCGGTTTAGGTGATAGAGTTTTGGCTGGTGAGGAATGATGGGAGCGGTTTGGAGAGTGAGGTGGTGTTGGAATAAGTGTTTGGGTTTGGGGCGGTTTTGAAGGAGGCGGTTGGGGAATTGGATCCTTGGACTTTCCTTTGTTAGCTTCCCTCTCAGCCCTTTCTCTTTCCAATCTCTCAAACTCAGCTTTGTAAAAGATTGTCAGCTCCTCATCAGTCATTTTGGCCAGATCAATCTGAGTCTGCTTGGCCTTCTTAGCCCTGGCCACCAGTGGAGGAATAGAGTTATCTTCTTCCTCTTCTTCATCCTCATCAATGAGGGTCATCTTTTCTTTCTTTTTCTCTTTCCTTGGCTTTTTCTGGCTTGGGCCTGCATCAGCTGAGCCACGCGGTTTAGTGGGCGCGGTTGAGGCTGATTTAGGGAGCGGTTTGGAAGGACTTTTTCTTTTCCTTGAGGCTTTCTTCATAGCCTTCCCAAGCGCGGTTGAAGCAGTGGCTGGATTCATATCTACAAACATCTCCTTATTTTGAGAAGTATCAGCATCATAAATGGCTTTATAATCAATATTGCCAAAGGATCTTCTGAAGGAGTGCATAGCTTTTAGGCCAAAGGATTCTTCATCACCCCAATCAACACAGTATTCAGGGTTGGCAATCCTAAGCTCCTCCAAATGCTGAAAGTTTGCAAATATTGCGGTTAGCATTCTTCCAAAAGGTCTCCATCTGATCTTCTCATTCTTGACCTTTTGCTGATACGAATCAATGCTGCTGGCTAGTTCTCTCATCAGAATTTTGGGCCAATGGAGCTTCATCTCGTTGTAGATGGCACAGCAGTATTGCCATTGAGAAGAGGTGAAGTTGTTGTGGTTTCCTGTTTTGCCACACACAGACTTCCCTACGAGATAGCACAGGTGGCTCATAATTTCACCAAAATCTCTCCTTGGCGTAGTTTTGTAAAGTCTAGAGAGAGAGGACAGCCTTCCTGTTAGAGTTGAACAGGTAGCATCTTGAACCTCTTGAGAAACTTCAACAGGGGCACCAGATACTTGAAAACCGAAGGTGTTTCTGATGTCCAAATAGTCTATGGAGACTCTGAGTCCTTCAACAATTCCCACCAAACTTGGAATCGTGGATCCATCAGTAAGCTCAGTCTCTCCCTTCTCAGCGGTTTCATAGAACTGGTCAATGAAGACAGGAATGGTATATTTCTGCTTCTTGTTGAATAGGGGAAGGATTCCAGAAACTTGCATCTTTCTCATCATCTCCCTTCCCAGAGCATCAGACCGCATCTCAGGTTCATTTATTTCCCAACCTGGTAGGAAATACTTGATATTCTACAAAGAAAACATACAAGTTAGAATTTTTAAGAAAAATCACAATTCACAAGCGGTTGGTGCACACATGCGGTTGGCAATAGTGCGGTTTTGGAAATGAAAAGTTCCAACCACAATGAAACTGTAAAGACAGGAAGGAAACAAATAAGAAAAATACAAAAGTAAATACTTAGTACGTGGCATTGTAATCCAAAATTATCCCACACTGCAAGCAGTTGTATAGGGGAAAGTTATGGTGTCCAGCCTATATACTTAGCAGCACTTAAGTAATTTCCTAGCATGCGGTTTGAAAATATATATGCGGTTTTCAGCATGCGGTTTTTAATAGGAAATGTGCGGTTCAGTGATGCGGTTTTGAAACAAGAAATTTGCAACTATAAGTGCGGTTTCAAAACATATGTCATGCGGTTTTAAGGCATGCGGTTCAAACATGCAAATCAACAATTAAAATTTTCAGAAATTTTCTAAGTATGGAAAACAAGATTTGAAACTTAGGTCAATCCAAAACATAAGGAAAATCTGAAAATGAAGATGAACAGTCATATGAATGCATGAAGAACACGAAGAACACCAAGAACAAGGATTTTGAAAAATGTTAACCAAAATGAACAAATAACATGTCAAAGTGATCACATTGAGCAGTAGATTAATAATATAACAATAAAAACATCTACTTTGCTCAAAATCACCCAGAAAATGGAAAAATCAAAAAATGGGTTTCGAACCTAAGAAACTTTAAAATTCAAAATCAGTGTTCAAGATGTTGATTGATCATAAAACAAAGTTTAGAAACTTAATCTATGCATGATTCCGAACAAAACCTAACAAATATCAAGCAAAATGATCAAGATTTGAAGCAAATATGAACAAAAGTCAGTTATGGGTGTTCGAAGCTTCATGGTGTTCATCAATGGCAGAAACAGTTCAATAGCATGTATGATTTGCAGAAGATTAAAGAGAGTTTGAGTTCAAGAAGTCATACCATGTCATCAATGGGTTGTTTGGGAGCCATTGAAGAAGAAAAACTTAAAGTTTATGAAGTTTTTGAAGAATGAGTTTGGTGAACTCTGACAGATAGTACGATGACAGAGAGAGAAGACAGTAAAAGTTTGAAAAGGTGTATTGTGTCTTCTATATATAGAAAAGGATTAGGGTTTGGCAGTTGAAAGGACACATTGGTTCACCAACTCAGTGAATCATTGCAAATATATCACCCTTTCAGCTTCTCACATCAACCAATGACGGCTGACATGAAGGCCATTTAATGCTAATGTTCCCTTTGCATTGAATGCTCTCTAAATTTAAATTTTCGTGGGAAAACATTTGCAAAAATACCCTTTTGTCAAAAATAAGGACTAAAAATTAATAAAGGAATTTGAACAGTTTTTTTTTTTTTTTTTTTTTTTTAAATAAGGATGAGCAATAAAAATAGTCAGAGTTTACTTCTTGTTGAAACGCGGTTTTGATCCAAGCGGTCAGACTGCATGAGCGGTTTGAAACTTGCGGTTGCATGCAGGCGGTTGGATAATCTTGCGGTTTTGGCACAGGCGGTTCAACAGAAGCGGTTTTGATTCCAAAAAGGAATTTCAACCTAGACTCAACAAACAAGTTAGCAAATAAAAAGTATGGAATTTATTTAAGTTCAAGCATACCCATTTCTCCTCTGAGAAAAGAAAATCTCTTGGAGTCAAGAGCCTTTGTGAGGATATCAGCAATCTGGTTGTCTGTCCCCACGTACTCTAAATGGATATTCCTCTTCTCCACATGGTCTTTGAGGAAATGATACTTGATATCAATATGCTTGGTCTTGGAATGCATGACAGGGTTGTTGGAGACTGAAATAGTTGAAGTATTGTCACACATGATCGGGCAATTTCCTTCTTCAATTCCATAGTCCACCAATTGCTGCTTCATCCAAAGGATTTGACAGCAACAACTACCAGCAGCAATATACTCAGCCTCTGTGGTTGACACTGAAACTGAAGCTTGCTTCTTGCTGGCCCAAGCAACTAGTCTATTTCCGAGGAAATGACAAGTACCACTAGTGCTTTTCCTGTCAATAGTACAAGCTGCATAATCTGCATCTGAATAACCTACAAGATCGAAGTTCGAATCTTTGGAATACCAAAGTCCAAGGTTAGTGGTTCCAGATAAATAGCGGATTATACGCTTGACTGCAATAAGATGTGCTTCTCTAGGATCTGCTTGGTAGCGAGCACATACACAGACACTAAACATAATATCTGGCCTACTAGCAGTTAAATAAAGTAATGAGCCGATCATACCTCGATATAAAGTTTGATCAACTTTCTTACCTTTGAGATCCTTATCTAGCTTATTGCCGGTGGCCATAGGAGTATCATATGCTTTAGCATTTTCTAATCCAAACTTCTTTATCAACTCCTTGGTGTACTTGGCTTGGCTGATGAAAATACCTTCTTCGCATTGCTTGATTTGAAGCCCGAGGAAGAATGTTAATTCTCCCATCATGCTCATCTCAAACTTGCTTTTCATTAGCTTTTCGAAACGCTTGCAAAGTAACTCATTAGTAGAACCAAAAATAATATCATCAACATAAATTTGAACAAGTAAAGTATGCTCATTATATTTGGCAATAAAAAGAGTTGTATCAATTTTACCACGTTTAAATCCTTTTTCTAGTAAAAATTTAGAAAGAGTCTCATACCATGCCCTTGGAGCTTGCTTAAGTCCATACAAAGCTTTTTGGAGTTTGTAGACATGATTGGGAAATTTGGTGTCTTCAAATCCAGGCGGTTGGGCAACAAAAACGGTCTCTTGCAGTTCGCCGTTGAGGAAAGCACTCTTCACGTCCATTTGATATAACTTGAAACGCTTAAAAGAGGCGTAGGCTAAGAAAATCCTAATAGCTTCCAATCTTGCAACTGGAGCAAAGGTTTCATCATAATCGATTCCTTCT
This sequence comes from Adenophora triphylla var. japonica, assembly GCA_022495995.1. Classification (NCBI taxonomy): domain Eukaryota; kingdom Viridiplantae; phylum Streptophyta; class Magnoliopsida; order Asterales; family Campanulaceae; genus Adenophora; species Adenophora triphylla. The sequence continues at coordinate 43,711 of JAFEMH010002015.1, read as the reverse complement.
TCTTGCCTATATCCTTGTGCAACCAACCTTGCTTTATTCCTAGTGATGCTTCCATTCTCATCCATCTTATTCCTAAATACCCACTTGGTTCCTATCACTCCTTGATCCTGAGGTCTAGGCACCAAAGTCCAGACCTTGCATCTTTCAAACTGGTTGAGTTCTTCTTGCATAGCAACAACCCAACTGGAATCTTGGAGTGCTTCATCAATCTTCTTAGGTTCAACTTGAGATAAAAATGAAGTATGCTCGTCATAGTTCGATCTCCTTGTTTGAACACCGGAAAACAGATCACCAATCACATTAGTGAGGGGGTGACTGCTGACTTCACGAACCTCCGGGGGTAAGTCTGGTTGGACTGAGGTTTGCTGAAGATCTTCAATTGGAACATCGTTAGATCCTTCAGCGAAGTCATGGAAGGTAAGTTGACGAAGAGGTTCTATAAGCTGGATAGGGGAATTCTCAACTTCATCTTCCCTTGCAGTTGCATCTGGAGAGGGTTCTTCAGGTGCGGTTTCAAAATTGCGGTTTTGGGGAATTTCAGTTGAGGGTGCTGGATTTTGCGGTTGAGGTTCAGGTGCGGTTTGAGATGGTTCACCTGGTTCATTATGCTCAACAAAATCATCAGCAACATTTGGAGCCAAATGTGGCTCAAGGAGAGAATGCTCATCAAAAGTAACATGGACAGACTCTACTATTTTTAAACTAGTTTTATTGAAAATACGAAAAGCTTTAGAATGTTTAGCATACCCAACAAAAATACCTTCGTCGGCCTTGGCTCCGAATTTACCTCTATTTTCTCTTCCGTTGTAGAGGACAAAACATTTGCAGCCAAAGATCTTGAAGAATGCAATGTTGGGGGTTCTTCCTCGCCAAAGCTCATAGGGAGTCTTGTTATAGGTTTTGTTGATGAGGGAGCGGTTCTGAGTGAAGCATGCGGTATTGATTGCTTCAGCCCAAAAATACTGAGGTAGCTTCGCTTCAGATATCATTGTCTTTCCAGCCTCAATCAACGTCCTATTCTTCCTTTCCACAACCCCATTTTGTTGTGGAACACCAGCAGTTGAAAAATTGTGATCAATCCCATGGTCATCACAATACTGAGCAACACCGTTGTTCTTAAATTCTGTTCCATTATCTGATCGAACACTAACGATGTCATCTTCTTTTTGAGTTTGGAGCCGTCTAAAAAGTGCGGTGAGAATCTCATAGCAGTCATCTTTGGAAATCATCATCTCAACCCACGTATATCTTGAGTAATCATCCACCACCACTAAAGTATATCTATTTCCTCCAATGCTGGCAGTGGTTACGGGTCCAAACAAATCAATGTGAAGCAGTTGTAAGCATCTTGAAGTTGAAGGAGCGGTCTTGCTGGTGAAAGACGACGCGGACTGCTTACCAAGCTGGCATGCACTGCATTTCTCTGGATGGTGGTCAGCCACTTTAGGTAAACCACGAACGAGGTTTTCCCTACCAATCTTTGCAAGATACTTGAAGTTCAAGTGGCTCAACCTCTTGTGCCATAGCCAACTATTTTCGCTCACATTCTTGGCTACAAAACAGAGATTAGTAATACTACATGCAGAATTTAGATCAATAATGTAAATATTACTCTTACGAATCCCTGTGAGTAGGGTGACGTCGGAAATGCTGTCTTTGATAAAGCAATTTGATGACGTGAAGTTGCAAAGCATTCCTTTGTCGCAAAATTGAGAAATTGAAAGGAGGTTGTGCTTGAGTCCTTCAACAAGAGAAACCTTCTCAATGGTTAGGTTTCCTCTCCTTATAACACCATATCCAATGGTCTTGCCTTTGTTGTTGTCACCAAAGGTTACAGATGGACCACTTGCTTCAACGACATCTTCAAGTAATGATCTATCTCCAGTCATATGTCTTGAGCAGCCACTATCAAGATACCATTCATTATCCTTGGAGTGACCAGCCATGAAGCAGAGGACCTGAAATGTAAACATTAAGAACGAGGTCCCCCTTTATTTCTTGGGTCCTGAAGTTAGCAACCCTTTACAACCCACACCTGTTTGACAGAAGGAGGTTTGCTCTTCCTGGCATTGGGTGTGAACCGCAAAAGGCATTCTGCAGCCTTGTGACCTAAACCATCACACACAGAACATTTATAAAAGCTACAAGCATCATGAGGTTTTACTAACTCCTTACTCTTCTTAGGAGTTGCATGCGGTTTGGGACAAGGAAGCGGTTTGGGAGGTGCGGTTCCAGCTAACATTCCAGCTGATACAAAGGGAACAGGCTTTGGTTTGACCACGTATTTCCTGGGAACGCTATTCTTGCTTTTGAAGGCAGGAGGAGCGGTCGAAGAAGAGACGCGGTCAGACCTAGAGTTAGCAGAACCGCCTTTTCCACCAGAAGTGGTTGGAGCAGGGATTCTACCAATTCCATAAGCCATTTCCTCTTCAGGTGCTTCCACAGAATTCTTAGGTTTCAACACAGAATTCTTCCCATATTGCTTTCCTTTAGGGTAGACATAATTTACTTGTCTTGCTTTACCCTTACCCTTAGCAAGCTTCTCCTTGGGAATTTCTTTAGTTAGTTCTGGAAATTCCTCATCCTTTTCACTCGAGGATGCACACTTCTCTTCTTCCTCAGATCCAAACCCTAGACCATCCTTAGTTCCAGGAGGAAATTGGAAGTCCAAGATTTTATCCTTGGTGGATTGAGACTTGAGCCACGAATCAATAATCTTTTGGCGATCTTCGATTTGGGTTACCAAGTCATCATTCCTGAGTTGAAGTGCAGCAACCTTAGTTTCAAGGATGCGGTTTTGATCAGCAAGAGGAGTCATCTGTTTGATTTGGTCCTTAAGATTAGAAATTTCAGACCTCATCACAGTTTTCTCCGTCTTGTACAGATTAAGTTCATCATGAGCTAAGCTTAAGGCTTTCTTAAGATTTGAGAATTGATGGATCACCATTTCAGCTTCCTTGAACATCTTTTCATGTTCCATGGGAGAAACCTCTTCCACCACCTTTTTCAAAATTTTCTTTGGAATAGCTTTTGAAGGTGGAGCAGTTTTAGATGAGAAAATGGGACGTGAATACGAACAATTTCCTATCTTAACGCTAGGAGTAAGTTTAATATCATCATCCAATTTATAATTTGGAAGTTTTGCAAAAACCTCCTTTTCTTCCATATCAGGCAACTCAAATGATTCAGAATCTGAGTCATCAGAAGCTTCTGCAATTAAGCAGAGGTTAACCTCTTCGGTTTCACCGTCACTTCCATCCTCAGAATCTGTTTCAATCCAAGTTGCTAATTCCTTGGAATTCTCTTCCTCCTCAGCAACCATTTCCTTACGATGAGAAAATTTCGAAGGAAAAGTTTTCTTTTTCATGTATTCATATTTAGGCTGTGGACACTCAGATGCAAAGTGGCCAGGTTTTCTACAGTTGTAGCAAACCAAGTCACTCTTCTTCTTTGTATCTGCAGCGAAAATGTTGCAGGAGGTTTGCCTTTTGAAAATGATTTTGTGAGAGGTTTTGAAGATTTTCTAAATTTTTGGAATCTTTTCACAAACATGGCAAAATCATCATCATCCATCTCGATGAGTGATGAGGTTGATATGGAAGGATCAGTGGTTTGATTGGATGTGGATGGTTTCTCTTCATGTTCCACTACAGACATAGAAAGCGATTTGGTTTTCCCTTCTATCTCTTCAATATGATTTAATTTAAGTTCATAAACTCTAAGATTGGCATACAAGTTACTTAACGACCAAGTACCCAATACTTTGGAGTCTTCTAGAGAGGTAGCCTTATTTACCCATCTAGAACCTAAAGCAGATAGGAAAGTCATATTGATTTCCTTATCGGTTAAAGTTTTACCAAGAGATCTACAAGCATTAACTACCTCAACATAGCGATCGTAGGTTTGACGCAAGGTTTCGTTGGGTTTTCTGTTGAAGTTGTTGTAGGATCTTTCAACAGTGTATAATTTGTTTTCCTTGCACTCTTCGTCACCTTCGAGGTAGCTCTCTATGGCATCCCACATCTGCTTTGCGGTTTTGAGGTACATTACTTTCTGTAGAGTTGATACGGGGAGGGTCCCAGAAATGATGAACCTCGCCTTGCTGTCCAAGGCAACTAATCTCTTCTCTTCATCCGACCACTCATCTTTTGGCTTTTTGACCTCTGGAGTTTCAGCATTGGTGGTTGCATCAGTGTTAGCCTTCATTGGAATTAGAGGGCCATTGATCACGCACTCCACCAGCATTTCATCTATAGTTTCCAAATGAATAAGCATTCGGCACTTCCAGATGTCAAAGTGGTCTTCGTCCAACATTGGAATGTGTGAATAGTTAACAGTAGTCATTGTCTTTGAGGTTGCCATATCGAATCGGCACACAAGCTGTTAAGCTTGAAAAACAGTGGTTTTAAAATGTGTTTGCTCTGATACCACTTGTTGGTCCCAAAGGTGGCAACAAGGGTGAAAATACAGCTAGAGGGGGGGTGAATAGCTGTTTAAAATTTTTCGCCCTCAAATAAAAACTAAACCTCTTGCTTACAAAATCCTCTTGCAGTTAATAATAGACTGCAAGTGATGATGTAAAATGCACAGCGGAATATTAGAGTGTAAAGCGATTTTGAGAGGCGGTTTGTAAAATGCGGTTTTGGTGGTGCGGTTTTGTTGAGAGCAGTTTTACAAACTCGTGTGTTTTGACTTTGTTAACTCCAAACACTATTTCACAATAATGGATAACTAAATAAAGATCAAACAGAGAAACAGAAAGATAATTAGTAAGCACAAGTAAATATAAATGCAGAAAGTAAGAACACAATATTTGGAGTGGTTCAATCGATAAACGATCTACGTCCACTACCAAGATGGTTAGTCTTGGATTTCTAAGAGAGATTTTATATTAAGTATTTGAGAGATTACAAAGTACAATAAAATCTTTTCTATGAAGAACAAATCCAAAACTATAACCAGTGTATCTCAAGTGTTTAATCTATGTGATTAGAACAAATGAGGTGTGTGTGTGAGAACAAGATCAAGGCTCTTTAGATTTGTGAGATGTAGAGCACAATGATTCTTGATTGTGTTAAGGCTTGATTTCTGGGCTAGGGAATATTTCTTGAAGAAAGAAGATGAAGATTCAAAGGATTGAATAATTCTGGGCAGAGCTTCAGCTTCACAGCACTTTAAAATTCTCAAGTAATCTTCAAATGGTGAAGATTAGGGGTATTTATACCCAAGTATCAAGAAACTAGCCGTTGGATACAGCTGTTGTAAGGACAGTACTTGATGCAATCCTATTGGTCCACAGCAACCACTTTTGTCCTTTGGTACAGCTGCTGCAGATAAAGCTGATCAGGCTCCAGCTGCAAGCAATGAGGTTAGGACACCTGTCACCTTTTCAAGATCCTTGCAGATCTTCTCTGACATTGAATCACGTGACAAGATTTGGTGGTTGACTTTTGATATTGCTGACGTGGATTCCAACGGATAAAAAGTGGTTCACTTCAAGTAGCCAATCATTGGATGCGGTTGGTGAGACGCGGTTAGGAACATGCGGTTTTGCTACACCAGGAGGTTGCTTGGATGCGGTTGCATATGAACTGCACAGGTGCGGTTCAAGGGCGGTTGCATGCGGTTGGTTCAAAAGGCAGATTCAAGGTAGAACTACACTTGCGGTTTACAAGTGCGGTTCATAGGGCGGTTTTGAATACTGCTGGAACTGCAACCTTGCTTCCAATGAATCTTGTGCCAGTCTTCAAGCCTAAGATTAACCTATTCTATAAAATGGACTTAGCTAAAAAATTGAAGTCTAAGCTTCATTACATAGGGTCCTAAAGTCCTTAAAACAGACAGGAGGTTATGGTATCAATCAAATCTAATACAAAATAGGAGGGTTAAAACATGCATACCCAACAGTATTGTAGTAAGGAACAAAGCTAGACTGGTTGCTCAAGGATACAGACAAGAAGAAGGCATGGATTATGATGAGACCTTTGCTCCTGTTGCAAGACTAGAAGCAATAAGGCTATTCCTTGCCTATGCTTCATTCAAGAAAATGAAAGTGTTTCAGATGGATGCCAAGAGTGCATTTCTGAATGGAGTCTTAAATGAAAAAGTTTTTGTATCTCAACCCCCTGGATTTGAGCACCCCAAGTTCCCTGATCATGTATACAAATTGGACAAAGCTTTGTATGGACTTAAACAAGCACCTAGAGCTTGGTATGAAACCCTATCTAAATATCTACTTGGCAAAGGATTTACCAAAGGCCATATTGATAACACTTTGTTTATCAAGAAATATGGAGATGATCAGTTGCTCATCCAAGTCTATGTTGATGACATCATTTTTGGCTCATCAAATGAGGACTTGTGCACTGAATTTGGGGATATTATGAAGAATCAGTTTGAAATGAGCATGATTGGTGAGCTCACTTTCTTCTTAGGCCTTCAAGTCAAGCAAATGAAGGAAGTAATTTTCATTAACCAAGCTAAATACACAAGGGATATGATCAAGAAGTTTGACATGCAAACTGCTTCCCCAGCTAAAACTCCCCTGTCAACCACAACCAAACTCCATGCTGATCCAGATGGTCAAAGTGTAAATCCAACACTTTACGAAGTTACATTGGATCACTCCTATATTAATGTACTTCAAGACCCGATATCATGTTTAGTGTTTATCTTCAGTAAGATTTCAAGCCAATCCCAAGGAATCTCATCTCTCTTTGCCAAGAGAATTTTGAGATATCTCAAAGGAACCCCGATTATGGCTTGTGGTATCCCACTGAATCCCCATTCTCTCTAATTGGATTCACTGACTCTGACTATGCTGGATGCAATCTAGATAGAAAATCCACAAGTGGTGGATGTCAGTTTATTGGTTCAAGAATCATTTCATGGTCTAGCAAAAAGCAAACCTCAGTAGCCACCTCGACAGCTGAGGCTGAGTATATTGATGCAGGCTTGTGTTGTTCTCAAATTCTCTATCTTAAAAGCCAACTTCAAGATTTTGGAATGGAATTGTCTAACATTCCCATCTTTTGTGACAACTCAAGCACTATTGCCATGACAGAAAACCCTGTCCAACACTCAAAAACAAAGCATATTGAGGTCAGACATCACTTCATCAGAGACCATGTTGAAAAAGGGAATATTAACCTTGCAAAAGTTTGTACTGAGGATAATGTCTCTGATATCCTAACAAAGGCAATGGATGAAAAGAGATTTGAGATGTTAAGAGCAATGCTAGGCATGATCAACTTACCAAAATAAAGTTTTTTTATTCATTAAAGGAAAAACATCTCCTATGGCTGCTGTCAACAATATGGTATCTGATAGCTAACCCTTTCACCAAACCAAAAGCTTCATAAAACATCAAACCAAAACACTTGCCTACCTTACAATCAAACTCAAAACACAAAACATCAAACACAAACACAAATTCCTTCATCAAAAGCTTCACTATCCTCCTTCCCATCACAGCTAACCCTCCTGAATGCTCTGACAGCTAAGGATTATCAATCCTGACTATTCCATAGCTGATCTTGAAAGCAATCATCCCCACATCCTTTATCACTATAGATAATATCTGGAGCTTGATATGCATTTTCTTTGAAGTCCCCATATCTCTTTAGCCATACTGGGTGCCTCTCCATAAAAGGATCAATAGCTGAGGTTGAGAACTGCAAAGAAGGACACACCCTCCTTGGCCACCATTCTTCAACTGCATTATAAGGAGGATACTCACTGAGTGGTGAGATAAAGCTGAAGGTACCTGAAGAGTTTGCACTTGCCTGTGCAATGATAGCTTGATCAGACTGAGGACCTTCATCTTCATCACCATTCAGAGCTGCTGGACTCAAACACTTGAGAAACTGAGAGAACAGATTCATATAAACCTTAGAAGGAGAACTTTGCACACCTGCAAAGTTGTCTCCAGTTCCCTCAAGAACTACTTGACTAAGAGTGAGTGAATCTCTGGGTACAGCTGTGTACTCCTTGACAGCTATGAAATCAGGTTGACCAATTTGTGTGTCAACCTTAATCCTTTCATTACTGTCAAGTTTCACTAGCTCACCCAAGGTATAAACCCTTTCTACATCATCCTTAATATGCTTACTTGATTCACCTTCTCTCTCCTTTCTTGACAGCTTAACCTTAGCTGTCAGATCATTGTGCCCCTCTCCAACCATTTTAGCTTTACCCTTGCTCCTAGCTATCTCCCTCAACCTATTTTTCTCACCTTCCAAAATGGCTAATCTCTCCTCCTCCCAGAATTTCCTTCTTATCTCTCTCTCTCTCAACTCCTCTTCCTTATGTGGATCATCATTTAGCACTTGATCCACCTCCTGTTCCAAACATGTATCAGTTTGGAGTCTATATGACGGAAACTCTCTCTCAAATCTTTCCTATCTTGTTTCATCTACCCTTGGACTTTGAAAAAATGGTCTCTTTGCTGTCTTAGCCATTTTGCTAGGACTGAACATTGAAACAAGTCTTCCCATTTGTTATAAATGAAATGAATTTGGTAAATTCCATCATCTGAACCATTTCCTTTTATAGACAAATTTAGTTTCAGTCAAATTAGTGGCAATGATCATTCAAAATAGGCTTGGCTGGTCATCAAGTCTGACAGCTATGAATTTAGTTCTTGCCAAATCGAGGAAATTTTGGAACTTGCCACTAACACATATCTATTAACTTCTCTATTTGTTCCCTCTGAAATTTCGTCTTTGTGTACGGAAATAACTCCCATGTTTTATGGGAAGTTATTGCACAAGTAATGAGTGGGGGACAAATTACACTGTTCATGAACAGTCACTCTCTTAAATGTTCATTTTTAACCGTTGCAGTAACCCACGTATTAGCCGTTGAACTCCACCAATTCCCACATCAATTACCATTTAACCTTGCGAAATTAACCCCTCTTCCTTCAAACTATCTTCTTCCTCCCAATTTCTCTCTCTGATTCCCCCTGTTCTTCAAAACCCTAAAACTCTGTTTCATTCAACCATGTCTTACCCTCAAGCTCATGGTTACTTTATCAAACCAGAATTCTATGAGCATGAAGTTGGAGCTCTAATCAAGGAACTTTTAGAATCCAATCGTCTCTACAACATGATGGAAGCTTAACCTCCCATTTATGAGAAGTTATGCAGAGAAATATTTATGAAAGGAGAAAGACAGGAATCTGGAGCAATAAGAATCAACATTGAAGGGACTGAGATCAATGTGACTCCCAAGGTTGTGTCCAAAGTTTACAACATCCCAATCAAGAATGAAGGCCTCAGCAACTTCTGGAATAGAAAAGACAACAACTTGGAACCTTTCTACAAAAGATTCTTTGATAAACCTAGCTGCAACTATCAATTGGTTCAGGACAAACCAATCAAAAAGAAAGACCTTGATTTATTCAAATCAACCCTAATGGATGTTGTCATCAAAGGGTTTGATGGAAAGCAATCCTCCTTTGACCAAATCAGTCCAAATGAATGGAAACAAGCCCTCAGTTTGATGACCAAGGAGATAAACTGGAGTGTTGCACTGCTACACAACTTCCAACTTGCCATATCCCCTTCCCCTTGGAAATTCAAAAAGCAAAACCCTAGAATGAACAATTTCAGATTCATGAGTGGAATCCTCCATCAAATAATTCCAAGATTGAATCCTCCTCTTAAAGATGAGTGGCTTGAGTCTACATCTCTGGTGCCTACCAGAAGCTTCAACTTGAGTACATTCAAACTCAAGAGTAAGAAAAAGTTGGAGCTTGGGGACAGCTCTGAGAACTTTGATGAAGCCTCAAAAAGACTGAAAGAGAAATCTGAGAAAGATATGAAGATATGGAAGTCATTGGTGAACATGGTCAATGACAAGAGATCCAAGAGAAAGCATGACAAGGGTGTCATAATCAGAGAAAGAGCTCAAGAGACCTTTCCTAGCAAGATAAGGAGAAGAAATAACCTAGCAAAGATGAAGAGAACTGGAAAAGGAAAGAAGCTTAGCAAAGGAAAGAAAGTACAAGAAGAGGTAGAGGAACTTGTTGAGCAACAAAGTACTCAAGGGACTGACAAAGGAAAGATGATTGCTGAAGAACAAGCTGACAGTGAAGAGACCCAATCAGATCCCATCTTTAAAGCCATTGATGAGTATTCTGGAGAAGAGGAAGAAAGCCATGACACTAAGAGTGATGAAAATGTGAGAAGAGCTGTTGCTGAGTCATTGATGGAAGTGAGAACAGCTAAGGTTGGACAGTCATCTGGGACAGCTATGGATGCCTCCACTCTGACAGCTAAGGTTCCTTCAGTTGCTGAAACTCCATCTAAGGTAATCTCTACCCCATCTCTTACTCTCAATACTTTCTCTAGGAAGAGAAAATCAGATAAAGATGCTCCCCCATCCAAAAAATTGAAACCAAACACACCTCAACCCTCCTCATCTAAAGACCAATCCAGTTTACCACATGACTCTGTGGCTCAAGGCATCCTCAACCTTAATCCCTTAAACATTAGTCCAAATTAGCCTAGTGTTGAAAAAGAAAGGGGGAATAGCCCTAGCTCTGAAAAGTATGAGCCTCAGTTAAGGGGGAACAGCAATCCTCCCTCTCCCATTCTGACAGCTATGCCCTTCTCTGGTCATGCATCACCCATTTCAAGCCCCTCAGATCATTCCCCCATTCCTGAAAACGTCTTCAAAGCTTCTGAAGGACTGACTTTAGAAGATCCTAAGCATGTCCCTGTTGTTCTTTATTATTTAAGATCCCTGTTAACAGAGGAAGATGTTCAAAAAGCCATGGAGTTAATCAAAACCAGAGATATGGCTAAGAAAGCTAGTATGCCTGAACCTGAACCTCAATCCATTCCAGTTGAGCCTACTCAAACCCAAGAATCATCTGATCCTACCCTTGACTCTGAAACCCAACCTGAACCTATAACACAAGATTCACCTACCCCTGAGTTTGACACTCTTCCAACCTGTGAACCTTGGATTCTAGACTGTGACATTGATTTTTCCTTACCCTCCATCATGGCTGCCCACCAAAGATTGAAGGAGATTACCCACTTTCCTGAAATTGCCAATCCCAACTTAATCCCCAACCCTTGGCTGTTGAGCAAAAATTCCATTATGATCCATGCAAGAAATAGGTGTGGTCTCATTATGTTTGCCCATGAGGAATGGAAAAGGTATAGGATAGCTCTCCCAAACTCTTTCTTTCATAAAGCCCCCAGATTACCAAATTTCATGGACATTTCAACCATCATTGATTGGGAAATGCTGTTCTCCCAATTATTGTCAAACAACATTAATGAATGCATCTACATGCCCTCATCCCTGGTGTATGCCCTCTGCATTGAGCTTGCTAAAGAAATGTACCGGAGGATCCTTCTCAATAAAGCCAAAATCATGGCTGTCATTGCAAAGTCAAGTCTGACAGCTATCTTTCCTCCAACTTCCTCAGTACCTCCTTCATTCATCCCCCTAAACACCAGATCTCTCCAATCTAACCTTCCTCCAAATTTCAATCCTTCAACTTTTGTGCCTCCTTACCATGTGACCATCACAGATATGCAGAGATTTACAAGGTCAATGATAACCAAAATGAGACACATTTTGGAAGTTTCTACTGTTTCCAAATCTGAAAGAAAGGCCTCCAAAGGAAAGACCATTGAATCTGATGAAGAAGCTGTTAACCTGGGAAAGAGAGCCTCTGGTGCTGCTCCCAATGTCATTGTGTCAAGTGATGATGAAGATGATGCTCCTGTGATGAAACAACATCAGTTCTCAACCTCTACTGTTCTCACTGTCACAACAGATCCACCTCTACATCAAGCTCAACAACCCATCTCTCTTCAAACAAACCCCTTCTTCTCTAACCTTTTTGTAGGAATCAGAGGTCAAAGTTCAAAACCAAAGAAGACTCCCAAATGGGGTAATCTGAGACTAAGAGATGATGAAGAACCTCTCTCCAAAACTGTTCTCAAAGAAAGGCAAGATCAATCCTTCACATATGATGATGAGATGAGCTGGGAGTGGAATAATGAGATGTATTACAGAGGTGTTGATGACAAGATGAAGAAGGTGCTACTAGCTGAAAGAGAGGAGATCCTTGCAGCAAGAAGGGAAAGAGATGAATTTTCTGATTAAGAAAATTTTATGTCTTTTATTTGGATAAGTACTTTTGATCCCTACCTTTTGCTTCTGCTTTAAAAACAATGTTTATTTTGGATAATTTGTTTGTTTTAAAGCTCATTTGATTGAATCAAGAAGATTAAGTTCATATTCATTGGTATATTCAATTCATGAGTATCTTGCAAGTTATATCTTTAATAGATATATTACTTTGCCAAAAAGGGGGAAATTGTTATGACCTAACTATGTAAACCACATAGTTATAAAAGTTTTTTGACAAAGAAATATATCATATGTTATCTGACAGCCAAGATAACATATGACTCTGACAGCTGAGCCCTTGCACATCTTATAAATCAACTGGACAGCTATGATTCAACCAAACTGCAATGATCCAAACCAATCATATACATTAATGAATCTATTTACATATGGAGCATGTATCTATTTGCATATGGAACATTACATATTGCCTAAACCTTCTAGATCAAGAACCAAGCTCTGACAGCTAAGGTTCTCAAACAGCAAAAGGCTCCATCTCTCTGACAGCTATGATCTTCAACATCAGCAGCAATGAAGTATTCCTTTGAGGATCAAGATGTGCATTGCCCAATCTCTCCCCTCATATGTTTCCAGCTCATATCCATGAAGATCACATCAAATGGTTGCAAATTCCAGCTATGTTAGTCTCCAGTCAACAAAGGCTCTAAATGCATCTCCAACACACATTTACTACCTTGTCTCCTTGTCTCCTTGTCCCCTCCAATGGCTATATTCAAGCCTATAAAAGGATTCCTCCAAGACTGAAGATATCACCCCTTTAACACACAAATTCTACAAGCTTACCTCCAATCCTTCTCAACCTGCAACCAACAATCAAAACAAACATCAAGACACTTGTAACTGATCTCAGGTGTATAAACTGAATTGTAAAACCACTTAAGACTGACTTTAAGTGGGTATTGTAATTTGCTTAGTATAGAGCATAAATCCCTAATAGACCGTACTTATTAGGAAGAGGAAGTTCAAGGAACATGCCTATCCAATCCTTTGTAAATCTTAATAGGAACTAGATTTAAGTGGATTGATCTCACTTGTCAAGGTTGACAGTGAGGGTGGACGTAGGAGGAGTGAACTCTGAACCACCTTAAAATTCCTTGTGTTCATTTGGTATTATCACACAACACACACACACACACATCTACACACACATACACTATTCACTTGTCTTTACATTATTCAAACACTTATTATTCCGCTGCACATTTAAAACTTGCTTTTAAAACCAGTTAATATCTGACAGCTATGATCTCACCTCAGCTGTCAAAGCTTAACTGTCTAACCTTTCAATTTGATTAAAGAAAACAGGACCTTTCAGTATCTTTGATCTCTAATAGATGAATTGAAACAGTCGTGGAATGATTGTGTGCAAACATGGGATGCCTTCAAGTTTCAAAACTTTAACATGAGGGTAGCAGTGATGTGGACAATTAATGTCTTTACAGCGTATGGTATGATGTCGGAATGCATCACTTATGGATGATTGGTATGTCCGTATTGTATGGAAAATATCGATTCATTCAAACTTGACTATTATAAAAAGCAATGCTGGTTTTATTGTCATAGGCAGTTTCTTCGTATTAACCATCCTTTTTATAGGTAGAATAATGTATTTACTAAAGATAGAGTGGAGCGTTGCCCCCCCCCTCCTCGTCTGAGTGGTGAAAATAATTTTGAATGGGTGTCTAAGTCCGATGTCAGGTGAGAGAATTTTTTTACAAAAGAGATATTAGATAAGTTTGGTAATGATCACAACTGGATCAAGAGGAGTATATTCTTTGAGTTGCCATATTTGAAAACAAATTTGATTAGATATAACCTTGATATCATGCATGTTGAAAATAATGTGTTTGATAATTTATTTAACATGGTGATGGATTTCAAATCTACAATAAATGACACTGCTAAGGATCGGCTAGACCTCGAAGCAATAAGTATATTCAATATTAGTTATTTATTTTATGTGTTTCTATTTAGATTCTAAACAACCCCGTAGTTGCAAAAGCTGTGAAATTAAAAATGTTATCCTATGGTCTGCTTTTAAAAATGAATGTATATAACAGTTATTTTGTTAATGGATACGTTTTCCACACGGAAGAATATGGCTAAAAGGAAATATGGATTATTATGGTATATTGCTAGAAGTTGTTGAATTGCAATATTATCATGGAAATTCAGTTGTTCTTTTTAACCGTGAGTGGCGTGACGCTAAGGGATGAATTATCAAACATGGCACATTTGACCTCATTGATGTTAAGTATTCTTCTATATATGGGGGTAACTATCTGATCATTCTTTAATATGTTGAATAAATTAATTCCTATATGTCATAAATCACAAAGATCGATACATTTTGTTTTTCTTGGACATACATATGTAAACAATATTGAATAAGAATATATGAGAATTTAATATCCCTAATGAAATTTTAATGATAGTTATAAACGGTGGATTAACAACAATTTTTATAATTTTAGTAGAATAATATTTTTAACTAAATCTTGATCAAAATTCAATCAAGTTGACAATCAAATAAAAAATAAGACTATCCTTCCAAGGGGAGAAAAATATTACCCAAGATAGTTCCACATGACAATCGGAAAGGTAAATGTTTGATAAATGAATTGCAGCATATGAATGTAATTCCTCCAAGGAAGGTCTAGATGTTAAATCTTGTACAAAGCCCAATTTCGAAAGCCCATTTTTGAAGACATTTTCCAAAGAAAATTCATGTCATTAGCCCAAAAAGAAGCATCTGGAACCGTCATCAAAACCCTAGCCATTTATCTTATATAATAGGGTTTGCTCGTTGAACAATGTAAAATATAAGCTGCTCTACACTCCCCCCCCCCTCCAAAAGGTGGCCGCCATTTCGCTTAATTTCCCCCGTCTCTCTTTCTCTCTGAGCTAATACATCGTCATTGTTATCAATATTCAACCAATTTTGTGAAATCCCCAGCCCAATGATCAGGTAGACCTTTTGTTCCATTTTGTATTTATTACCTCATAAACTACATTACACACACACACACAGCAAATCTGATAAATTAGGATATGAATTCACATCGTTTTCATTCTATGTTAGATCAATTGATTTGGCAATTTTTTATTATTATTTTAAAGATACTCACAAATTTACTAAGATATTCTAAGGATATATCATGGATGAGAAATTTTCATTCAAGCATTTTACTAAAATTGTGGTGTGATGTAGGATGATGGATTTATGAGTAGTGTGGTTTTCTTATAAGCAAGACCTAGATCATTGTTTGTGGTATATCAACGACATGGAAAGGTAAATGATGCTCAATGAGCCTTCTCTAATTGCTTAATTTTATTTTTTGGAAACAATAAATTACCCTTTCACCCAAATTTCGTTACAATCGATAGATGAGGGAGGGTGGAGCAGAGGTTGGGTATAGTAGCGGGGGAGGCAGAAGGAAGGTGAGAGGGAGAATTAAAGGGTCGGGTTAATTTTGGGGTTTAGTTGTAGGTTAGGAAAAGAAGGGTGCTACTGAACTAGCTGAACTGGGGGATATGCATAATTATTTTCAAATAACCTTGTTATTTTTTCCTTCCGCTCTCTTTAAAAATTTCGCAAGTTCATTTTACACCAAATTGCAATTAACCCAATATATTAAGGGGAAAGTGCAATTTCGGTCCCAGTAATTCAGTAGTTTCTGATTTATGTTCCTAATAAATAAAAATGCATGCAGGAGACAACATGTACAATACTTGTCCAATTTTGTTTCTTTATTACCTACTAATTATCGGTATGGTTTGTGCGTTTCTCTCACATCATAATAAACAGGTCGGTGTCGGCGATCCATGGCAATTTGATTAAGATCCAGCCCTTGAGGTGGCCTATCAGATCTGGATCCGGATACGGGTTGGGTCAAATCCATACGAGCCTGAGCCTCTTTCCACTCACGAAACTTCGGTTGCTTTGCAAGAACAGCAGCATTTGCCTCTTCAATGGTACCAAATGTACCCAACCAAACCCTACGTCATGTTAAAGGGATCTGGATGCTCGGCAACGCAGCTGGCCCATTTCCTAAATCGGACCCCCTCAATACTGGTGGACGGCAGTTACATGGGTATTGGGTCACTCTGAAGAGAACTAGACAATCAACTAGATATTAACCAAGGGATGATGAAGTCTACTTTGATTAAATCTTGGAAAACGCCTCTATAGTACTCATGTTAGATTTTAAGGTTTTTATGCAAATGTTTAATGAAAATCTAGCATATTGACATACTCCCTCCCTCCCACCACAATGTACATAGTTTGACTTTTTTTGTCAATTGAGTCAATTTTTTACCATAATTTTATGAATATCTACATATATCTATGTAATTTTAAAAATTATTATTGTTTCATCATTAGAAATAATATCAATAACAATTTTTAGAGTTGCATAAAGATATCTATATATTATAATATTATGGTTGTAGATTGAATAAGTTGAACAAAAAAAGTCAATATGTTCATATTGCAGTTGTTGGGTTTGGTGTCATATAAGTTTGGAGCAATCGCGCTCGCGCCTTAGGGTGATCGCCCGCCACCCTGTTCTATAGATGGGGCGATCGCGCCCTCAGCAGGGGAGATCGTGCCTTGGGTCCGGCCTTGGGCTTCTCTGTGGCAAATCAGTGCAGGGTTAGGAGTATTGCACAGACAGAAATACTTGTGCCTAAAAATTCGTTCACTAGATTAGAGATCGTAATCTGTTGATTTTCGGAAGATAATAATATTCTCTCCCTCTGCCCGTGAACGTAGCCAAGTTGGTGAATCACATATGTCTGTGTGTTGTGTGATTGTTGCTTATTTTCTATCTTCTATATAGACTCTATTATAACAAACTGGTATCTGAGTCGGTCAGGTTGAGAAAGGTATAGGTTTTTCCACTGCAGAAGCAGACGGGATAGGAATTGAATCACCGATCGATAAGTTTAATGGAAAGAATAGTTTTTCTCTTTGGTAAATCAAGATGAAAGCCTTGTGAGGGACAAGGACTTGTGGGCTCTAAGGGCTGCTACAATCATGAATCGTCAGGATACAAATGGCAAAGTAGAGTTCGTTCCCACTGGTGTTGTCGCTGCTGAAACAGCAGAAGGTTCGGAAAAAGCGAACAAGGTAGCAGAGAAAGAAGAGGCAGATATAATTGCGCTAGATTTGTAAAACTGTAAGGTGTCTAGATGATGATGTTCTAGCGGTTCTAGCGGATACCGATTCCGGATGTGCTTTGTGGCTTACGTTGGAAGATATGTATTTTTAATAATCATTGACCAACAAGCTATATCTGAAGAAAAGGCTATATTCTCTTTGAATGCAAGAAGGTACGCCCATTAGGGATCACTTAGATAGATTTACATATTTATTACTTGGACTACATAATGTAGATGCTAAAGATGTTGATGAGGATGTTGCACTAATGATTCTTGCTTCATTGCCTTTATCATATGAGCACTATGTTGACTCTAGTATTAGTGGTAAGGAGACGGTAACTCTAGAGTAGGTGAAATACTCGCTCAAGACTAGAGAGTTGCGTCGTAAGGCAAGTGGTAATAGGGGTACAGATAATCAGACAGCAGGTTTGGTTGCGGAAGGCAGCAGGGATTCTAGCAGTAAACAGAAGAAAAAGAAGCCTTCTGGGAAAAAGGGCCCAAAACCTGATGATATTTGTAATTACTACAGGGGGAAGGGAAATTAGAAGACAGATTGTACTAGGAAGAAGTGTGGTAAGCCTCTAAATCGTAATGAATCTAATGCTGCTGCAGTTGATACGAGCAGCTCGATGGGGATTATGCTCTAGTGACAGAAGAGTCTGCAAAATAGTCGGATGCGTGTATTCTTGATTTTGGGTCTTATTATCATATTAGTTCGAGGAGAGAGTGGTTTAGAACTTATGAGCAGGTGGATGGTGGTAATATTCATATGGTCAACAGTTTTACTTCCAGGGTGGTTGGTACTGGCTCTATCAAGTTGCAGACTCATGATGGTAAGTTCTGCGCTTTGAACGATGTGAGGCACCTTCCACGGATGAAAAAGAACTTGATATTTCTTAGTCAGCTTGATAGCAAAGGGTACAGTTTCAAAGGTAAAGGTGGAGCAGTTCATGTTTGCAATGGTTATGAAGTGATTATGAGAGGCCTTAAGCGGGACTCGTTGTATTTCCTACAAGGAAGGACGCTTTCTGTGTCAGTATTGGTTGCATCATCAGAGGTGGTCAAGGAGGATATGGCCATGTTGTGGCATATTAGGTTTGGGCACATAAGCATTAGAGGGATGCAGATATTGGCTATTTATGGTCTTCTTTGTAGCTATAAAGTCAATGATCTTAAGTTTTGTGAGCATTGTGTACTTGGAAAGATGCAGCAAAGCAAATTTCCTAAAGGGGTTCATTGAACGAATAGCAGTCTGGATTACATTCACTCAGATTGTTGGAGACCTTAACGTCGGGAATCATTAATGGGTCACAAGAATTTCTTGTCTATGATTGATGATTACTCAAGGAAGATTTGGGTGATTATTATTAAGCAAAAGAGTGAGGCTCTCACCAATTTCAGACAGTGGAAGACATTGGTGGAGAATCAAACAGGGAAGAAGATCAAGCGACTCTGGACAGATAATGGGTTGGAGTTCTGTAGTGCTGAGTTCGATAAGTTATGCAAGGAAATGGCGAGGTACACCACAGCAGAATGGAGTCGTAGAGTGCATGAATCAGACATTGTTGGCTAGAGCAAGGTGCATGTTCTCCAATGAAGGGTTGTCTAAGAGGTTCTTGGCAGAAGTGGTTAATACAACATGCTACTTGACAAATCGCGGACCACATATAGGTATCAATCGAGGTATGGTCAGGTAAACCCGTTGATTATTCTAATTTAAGCGCTTTTGGTTGTACTGCTTATTATCATGTAAATGATGGGAAGTTAAAGCCGAGGACTAGAAAAGGAGTTTTCATGGGTTATAGAGATGGTGACAGGGGATACCATATTTGGTCTCCATCAGAGGGTATGGTTATCATAAGCAGGAACGTTGTCTTTGATGAAAATTCTGTGCTTAATCCTATTATAAGATCTGTGGTTGTATCAGGTATTGGTAGTATTGATAAGCTGGTGGAGCTACAAGATACTGCAGAGTTAATCAGTTCACAGTTAGATGTTCATGCACTAGACAATTCATCACCAATTCCCGAGGAACATGGGTTAGTTCAAGAGAGGCCTAAACGGGCTAACTTCGGGAAGCCTCCGGTGAGGTATGGTTTTGAAGACATGGTGTCTTATTCACTTCAGGTTGCTGAGGAGGTGGAGCCCAATTCTTCGCAGCCAACCACTTTCAAGGAAACAGTTACATGTTCAGAGTCTGCTCAGTGTCATGCAGCTATGGGGGATGAGATGGAGTCACTTAAAAAGAATCAGACATGGGAGTTAACCAAGAGGCCAGAAGGCAGAAAGATTTTGACTTGCAAGTGGGTCTTCAAGAAAAAGAAAGGCATGTCACCATCAAAAGTGGTGTCTTATGCAAGTGGGTCAAGTATAAAGCTTGTGTGGTTACTAGGGGTTTCACACAGAGGGAGGGAGTTGACTACAATGAGATTTTCTCACCAGTTGATAGACACACTTCTATCAGAGTGCCATTAGCAATGGTGACACATCAGGATTTGGAGCTCGAGCAACTAGATGTGAAAACATCTTTTCTTCATGGAGAGTTGGAGGAGGAGATTTATATGACACAACCAGATAGGTTTTAGGTTTCGAGGAAAGAAGACTATGTATGTAAGTTGAAGAAGTCCTTGTATGGACTTAAGCAATTGCCTAGGAAATGGTATAAACGGTTTGACAACTATATGACAGAGATTGGTTACACAAGGAGCTCATATGACTGTTGTGTGTATCACAATAAGTTGGTGAATGGTTCAATCATCTATTTGGTTTTTTATGTTGATAGCGGCTGTCAAGAATTCAGATATTCAGAAGTTAAAAGGGTCTACTATCTGCAGAGTTAGAGATGAAGGATTTGGGTGTAGCAAAGAAAATTATAGGTATGGAGATCTACAGGGATAGAAGCCAACGAAAATTGTTCTTGTCCCAAAAAGGTTACATCAAGAAAGTTTTAGAATGGTTTAGCATGTCAACAGCAAAGCCTTTAGATTCTTCGAGTGTAGCGAATGCACGTCTGTCTGTTGCATTTGCACCGAAATCGGATGAACAGAAAAAGTATATGGCTTGAGTACCTTATGCTAGTGCAGTTGGTAGTTTGATGTATGTTATAGTTTGCACTAGGTCGGATCTTGCTAATGTTGTTAGTGGTGTTAGTAGGTTCATGGGGAATCTTAATAAGGAACATTGGCAAGTAGTAAAGAGGATTTTCAGGTACTTTAGGGGTAAATCAGATGTTGGGCTTATTTATGAAGGTGGTACAGGATGTGCAGTTGAGGGTTATTGTGATTCGTACTACTCTGGGGATGTTGACACGAGAAGATCTATAACCGGGTAAGTATTTACTCTTAGTGGTTCAGTTGTCAGTTGGAAGGCTACTCTACAATCTACGGCGACATTGTCTACTATGGAGGCGGAGTGCATGGATTGACAGAAGCTGCTAAGGAGGGAATATGGCTAAAGGGTTTGATCAGCGACCTTGGGTTATATCAAGATTAGGCTACAATATTTTGTAACGTTTGGAGTGCACTTTGTTTGGCCAAGGATCAAGTTCATCATGATAGGACCAAGCATGTAGATGTGAGGTATCATTTTCTAAGGAGTGAGAAGCGAATCAAGATGAAGAAAATGGGTAATGCGGACAATCCTGATGACATGTTCATGAAGTTCGTTTCAACTAGCAAGTTCCAACATTGTTTTGACTTGCTGAATGTTCGCAGCTATTAGATAGCATCTAAGGTAGAGGGGGAGTTCTGGTTATGATCTGAAGGTTAGATATCAAGGTGGAGATTTGTTGAGTTTGGTGTCATCTAAGTTTAGGGACGCCTAAATTGGGGGACTAAACTGGAAATTTTGGAATTCCTGTGACACACTGAAGGGAGCGACGGTGCCAAAGGGGAGAGTGCGACCGCTTCGAGTTTCTGTCTTGACTGAGCGATCGTTCCCATATTGGGGTGACCGCGCGTCACCCTGTTCTGGAGATGGGGCGAACGCACCCTCAGCAGGGGCGATCGCACCCTCAGCAGGGGCGATCGCGCCGTGGTTCGGCCTTGGGCTTCTCTGTGGAAAATCAATGCAGGGTTTGAAAACTCTGCATGGTTTGAAAACTCTGCAGGGTTAGGTGTAGTCAATA
The DNA here is from genome assembly GCA_022495995.1 of Adenophora triphylla var. japonica. NCBI lineage: Eukaryota > Viridiplantae > Streptophyta > Magnoliopsida > Asterales > Campanulaceae > Adenophora > Adenophora triphylla. The sequence continues at coordinate 22,242 of JAFEMH010002015.1, read as the reverse complement.
TAAATACAAGCTATTCCTAACAACTTGTTTAGTTCAGTTTGCTCATCTGTTTTCTCTATATAGGGTTTGCACAAACAGAAATTCTTGTGCCTAATAATTCGTGCACTAAATTAGAGATTGTAATATATTAATTTACAGAAGATAATAATATTCTCCACCTCTACCGTGAACGTAGCCAAGTTAGTGAAACACGTATACCTGTGTGTTGTGTGATTATTGATAGTTTTCTATCTTTTACATAGACTTTGTTCTAACAGTAGTAGGACAAAGGGAGTATTGATTTAGCTCATGGAGTTCTCCGGCGGATATAATTGGTAATAAATGTCTTAACTATTCTTGTCTCGTATTTAATTTTCCACTAGCAACAAATAATCTTATGTTAGATTTCAAAGTTTTGATGCAAATGTCTTAACTATTTTGGCATATTGATTTATGCTCCGCAACGCAGCTGCCCCAATGCAACAGTAATAACCTCCCCTTTGGATTTTCATCTTCATTTTTGTCGGGGAACCTTGATTTAGCTTCATACACACAGCTTGATAACATTTTTTTTTCTCTTTTCTCGCACTAGGTTCATCATAGGCGTTGGTTCCATAAAATCCCTTGGTTATAAAAGAAGAGTAACTTTCAAAATTCGTACTTCTTCCATTTCTAAATGATTTTCCACTTTATAGGGAGTATTTTGTCGCTCTTTTGATTCTACCATGCTCAAATTGGTCACTGATGGTTAAGGAATAAAGCAAAAAATAGATATGAGTACTAGCAGAAGGTGAATGAGAGAACAACTATATTTGATAAGTGGTACAGTGGTGTTTTGGACAAATTTCAACAAGTAAATTTATCTTATCAAGGATGTTTTGGCACAAATGAAATATAATTCTCAAAGCAAGATGAACACAAGGATGTAACGAGGAAATCCTTAGAACAATCGTTCGAGGGAAAAACCTCGGGAGGCTTTCGGAAAGCCTACCTAAATCAAAGAAATTTTATTGAGTTTTGTAGTTTAAGATTACAAGTGCACTTTTATTGTGTAAAAATGCACTGTAAGAATTGCGCGTTAGATTGGGGTACTCACAACTATAAGGTTTAGGGTATACGGGTATATACTTAAGAGTTTAGGTATAAGATTTAGAGTTTAGGATATAGAGGTATATACTTTTTATTTATTTATTTATTTATTTATTATTATTATTATTATTATTATTATTATTATTATTATTATTATTATTATTATTATTATTATTATTATTATTATTATTATTATTATTATTATTATTATTATTATTATCATTATTATCATTATCATTATTATTATTATTATTATTATTGTTATTATTATTATTATTGTTATTATTATTATTATTATTATTATTATCAATTATTATTATTATTGTTATTGTTATTAACAAGTATTGTTACTAATTATTATTATAGTAGTAAGTATTTACACCAATTGTACAATTATTTTTATTAAATACTTTTATTAGTTTTTATATAAACTAAGTATCTTTATTATCATTTATTATTATATTCCATTATTATAAATGTGTGTTATTACTAATATCACTAGTAATAATAAACTAAAAGTAAAAGTTTATGAGGTGTCATCTACTCATTGGTTGTTAAAGGTTCACATGGATCACCTCAACCTATCTATTACTTGATCACAACCATTCAATTGATTAAATCAAATTAAAATTCACCCAAACAAACACAAAAAACATTCTTTTTTTATTTCTCTCTTTCCCCATTTCTCCATTATTATCTCAAAAATCCCATTTCTCTCCATCTCTCCTCCTCATTCTCTCTTCCCTATCAAACAATTAATTAAATCTCACCTTTCCCCATCCTCCCATGGCAGCAGCCCTTTCTCCTCTCTACCCAACCCTAGATAGTGTGTCTCTTCCCCCGCCTCCCATGCACACACTCCTCCTTTCCCGGCCCTTTGCGTGAAAACCAACATCAAACCCTCAGCCCTCCTTCGCCTTCGATCCTTACTTCTCATTCCATCAACACCAATGTTTCACACACCTCCTTTATTGTAAGCACAGAATAACATCTCTTTCATTCTCTCCTCATTCCAGCGGAAAATCTCTCTGAACCCACCAACCCGGTTGTTGTTTTTTTTTTTGGTCAATTTAGTGGGTTTGTAGCTCAGTTTTGGTGGTTTCGTTCTAGATCTGAATAGTAATGCAATCACAGATTTTGTGTTTCGATTGATAAGAGGTAATGGGTTTGGGTTGGTTCTAATTTGGTAGGTTCAGAGGTGTTGATTTTTGTTCTAGATCTGTATAAATGTTTAAAAGGATGTTTTTTTAATGATGTTGAAACTAATTTTTATTTTGTTTAATCTAAATGTTAGTATGAAATAGAGTATGTTGATAATTAATTTGAACTTTGGCAGTGGCTTATTGGCGGCGGCCGGTGGAGGCGGTGGCTTATTGGCGGCGGCTGGTGGTGGGTTAATTGCAAGGTTTCTTGGTGTGGATTTCACGCTTCTTAAGAAATTTTTTTGAAAGTAGGTAAAAGATTAGAGGAGAAAGAATGCAAAAGTTAAATGTGGGGTAGGGAATAGTAGTTAATGATTGGTTTTTTTGAAAGTGAGTAGAAGATTAGAGGAGAGAGAATGTACAAGTTAAATGTGGGATATGGAATAGTAGTTAATGATTGGTTTTTTTGTAAATGTGTTAACTTTATAATGGTATAATGAATGGTTTTTTTATAAATATATTAAATCATAAAGGTATAAATATATTCAAAACTTGCTATCTATGGAAGGGAACCTTGAAGTGGGACGGACCAAAAAGAAAAGTAGGAACCTTGAAGTGGGACAGAGGGAGTAGTTTTTAGTAATATTATAATTCATTTATATATATATATATATATATATATATATATATATATATATATATATATATATATATATATATATATTTAGAAAATAATTTTCTGCAACATAATTTTTCGTTGCAAAAATTAGGTTGCTTGAAACTGAAAAATTTAGTTGCTAGTTTAGTAATATGTAACATATTTGAAACAGAACAATCAGTTGCAATTAGAAACAGAAATAAATCAGTTGCAAATTTTAGAAACAGAAATAACATATTTGAAATAGAACAATCAGTTGCAATTAGAAACAGAAATAAATCAGTTGCAAATTTTAGAAACAAAAATAACATATTTGAAACAGAACAATCAGTTGCAATTAGAAACAGAAATAAATCAGTTGCAAATTTAAGAAACAGAAATAACATATTTGAAACAGAACAATCAGTTGCAATTAGAAACAGAAATAAATCAGTTGAAATTTTAGAAACAAAAATCAATCAGTATAAATCAGTTGTTGTTTGCAACGGATGTAAAAATTGTCCTAGGAAACACATTGCAACAGAAAGTACAACTACTTTTTCCGTTGCAAGGATTTTGCAACAACAAGAAAGTGGTCCCATAAATTGCAACGATGCTTTCTGCGACTGCCTTTGTTACGGATATTTTCGGTTGCAAACATCAATTTGAAACCGATTTTCCTGAATTGCAACCGAAAAATCTGTTTCAGTTGCCCTGTTTTCTTGTAGTGTATTAGGCTTGGGCACATAAACATCAGAGGGATGCATATATTGGTTAATCATGGTATTCTTTGTAGATATAAGGTCAATGATCTTAAGTTTTGTGAGCATTGTGTACTTGGGAAGATACAGCGAAGCAAGTTTCCTAAGGAAGTTCATAGAACGAATGGCAGTCTGGATTACATTCACTCGGATTGTTGCAGACCTTCACGTCAGGAATCATTGAGCTGGGTCACAGGAATTTCTTATCTATGATTGATGATTACTCGAGGAAGATTTGGGTGATTATTATTAAGAACAAGAGTGAGGCTCTCACCAATTTCATAAAGTGGAAGACATTAGTGGAGAATCAAACAGGGAAGAAGATCAAGCGACTCCGGACAGATAATGGGTTGGAGTTCTGTAGTGCTGTGTTCGATGAGTTATGCAAGGAAGGGGTTAATACAGCATGTTACTTGATAAATCGCGGACCACATATAGGTATCAATCGAGGTATGGTCAGGTAAACCCATTGATTATTCTAATTTAAGGGCTTTTGGTTGTACTGATTATTATCATATGTATGATGGGAAGTTAAAGCCAAGGACTAGAAAAGGAGTTTTCATGGGTTATGGAGATGGTGTCAAAGGATACCGGATTTGGTCTCCATCAGAAGGTATGTTATCATAAGCAGGAACATTGTCTTTGATGAAAATTTTGTGCTTAATCGTATTATGAGATATGTGGTTGTATCTGTTATTGGTAGTGTTGATTAATAGATATAGCTACAAGATACTGCAGAGTTAAGCAGTCCACAGTCAAATACTCCTGGTTTTGACCTTATTGATGTTAAGCATTCTTCTATATCTGGGGTAACTATCTAATCATTCTTTAATATGTTGAATAAATTAATTCCTATGTGTCATAAATCACAAATATCGTTTTGTTTTTCTTGGACATACATATGTAAACATTGAATAAGAAGGTTTGAGAATTTAATATCCCTAATGAAATTTTAATGATAGTTATAAACGGTGGATTAACAACAATTTTTAGAATTTTAGTAGAATAATATTTTTAACTAAATCTTGGTCAAAATTCAATAAGTTGACAATGAAATAAAAAATAAAACTATCGTTCCAAGGGGAGAAAAATATTACCCAAGATAGTTCCACGTGAAAACCGTAATGGTAAATGTTTGATAAATGAAAAGGAGCATATGAATGTAATTCCTCCAAGGAAGGTCTAGATGTTAAATCTTGTACAAAGCCCAATTTCGAAAGCCCATTTTTGAAGACATTTTCCAAAGAAATTTCATGTCATTAGCCAAAGAAGAAGCATCTAGAACCGTCATCAAAACCCTAGCCATTTATCTTATATAATAGGGTTTGCTCGTTGAACAAAGTAAAATATAAGCTGCTCTACACTCCCCCCTACAAAAGGTGGCCGCCATTTCGATTAATTTCCCCCGTCTCTCTCTCTGAGCTAATACATCGTCATTGTTATCAATATTCAACCAATTTTGTGTAATCCCCAGTCCAATGATCAGGTAGACCTTTTGTTCCATATTGTATTTATTACCTGATAAATTAGGATATGAATTCACATCGTTCTCATTCTATGCTAGATCAATTGATTTGGCAATTTTTTATTATTATTTTAAAGATACTCACAAATTTACTAAGCACTGGCAAACACAAGTTTTGAAATTAAGATATTCTAAGGATATATCATGGATGAGAAATTTTCATTCAAGCATTTTACTTAAATATCTCTTACTAACACTAAAATTGTGGTGTGATGTAGGATGATGGATTTATGAGTAATGTGGTTTTCTTATAAGCAAGACCTAGATCATTGTTTGTGGTATATCAACGACATGGAAAGGTAAATGATGCTCAATGAGCCTTCTCTAATTGCTTAATTTTATTTTTTGGAAACAATAAATTACCCTTTCACCCAAATTTCGTTACAATCGATAGATGAGGGAGGGTGGAGCAGAGGTTGGGTATAGTAGCGGGGGAGGGAGGAGGAAGGTGAGAGACAGAATTAAAGAGTCGGGTTAATTTTGGGGTTTAGTTGTAGGTTAGGAAAAGAAGGGTGCTACTGAACTAGCTGAACCGGGGGATATGCATAATTATTTTCAAATAAGCTTGTTATTTTTTCCTTCCGCTCTCGTTAAAAATTTCGCAAGTTCATTTTACACCAAATTGCAATTAACCCAATATATTAAGGGGAAAGTGCAATTTCGGTCCCAGTAATTCAGTAGTTTCTGATTTATGTTCCTAATAAATAAAAATGCATGCAGGAGACAACATGTACAATACTTGTCCAATTTTGTTTCTTTATTACCTACTAATTATCGGTATGGTTTTTGCGTTTCTCTCACATCATAATAAACAGGTCGGTGTCGGCGATCCATGGCAATTTGATTAAGATCCAGCCCTTGAGGTGGCCTATCAGATCTGGATCCGGATACGGGTTGGGTCAAATCCATACGAGCCTGAGCCTCTTTCCACTCACGAAACTCCGGTTGCTTTGCAAGAACAGCAGCATTTGCCTCTTCAATGGTACCAAATGTACCCAACCAAACCCTACGTCATGTTAAAGGGATCTGGATGCTCGGCAACGCAGCTGGCCCATTTCCTAAATCGGACCCCCTCAATACTGGTGGACGGCAGTTACATGGGTATTGGGTCACTCCGAAGAAAACCAGACTATCAACTAGGTATTAACCAAGGGATGACGAGGTCTACTTTGAATAAATCTTGGAAAACGCCTCTAGTATATAGTACTTCAATCCGTTATGAAATTAGTGACATCTAATCAGGACATATCCACTTTAAAAAAAATCTATACTCCGTCACCGAATTTAATACCACACCTTAAAATGAAAGCAATGCTGAATATTATTCCCCTCAAAATAATATTCACGTTTTAGATTTTCGTAGAAATTCAAACTTGCAAGCTTGAATTTGTAATAAATATCTTAACTATTCTTGTTTCATATTTAGATTTCCATTTGTAATAAATAAACTCATGTTAGATTTTAAGGTTTTTATGCAAATGTTTAATGAAAATCTAGCATATTGACATACTCCCTCCCTCCCACCACAATATTGTACATAGTTTGACTTTTTTTGTCAATTGAGTCAATTTTTTACCATAATTTTATGAATATCTACATATATCTATGTAATTTTAAAAATTATTGTTGTTTCATCATTAGAAATAATATCAATAACAATTTTTAGAGTTGCATAAAGATATCTATATATTATAATATTATGGTTGAAGATTGAATTAGTAGAACAAAAAAGTCAATATGTACACATTGTAGCTGTTGGGTTTGGTATCATATATGTTTGGGGCGATCGCGCCCGCGCCTTAGGGCGATCGCGCGCCACCCTGTTCTGTAGATAGGGCGATCGCGCCCTCAGCAGGGGCGATCGTGCCCTTGGTCCGGCCTTGGGCTTCTCTGCGGCAAATCAGTGCAGGGTTAGGAGTATGCACAGACAGGAATACTTGTGCCTAAAAATTTGTTCACTAGATTAGAGATTGTAATCTGTTGATTTTCGAAAGATAATAATATTCTCTCCCTCTGCCCGTGGACATAGCCAAGTTGGTAAATCACATATATATGTGTGTTGTGTGATTATTGCTTGTTTTCTATATATCTTCTATATAGACTCTATTCTAACAAACTGGTATCAGAGTCGGTCAGGTTGAGAAAGGTATAGGTTTTTCCACTGCAGAAGTCGACGGGATAGGAATTGAATCACCGATCAATAAGTTTAATGGAAAGAATAGTTTTTCTCTTTGGTAAATCAAGATGAAAGCCTTGTGAGGGACAAGGGCTTGTGGGCTCTAAGGGTGATCCGGGACGATCTTTGGTACATTCTAAAATAGTCGAGGGTCAAAACGGAGCACGGGTAAACCAAGTCAAATGGTTGGTGTAAACTTGGAAATTACTGGAGTTTGTTAGCACTACCAAAATGCCGGAGCAGTTACACTTATGTTCCGAGATTCTAGTCCATTTAGGTGAAACATATCCCCATGTTGTTTGACTACGTGGGAGAGTCCCTCTAACCATTTCTTTCTTGTATAAATATTGAGAGGTGGTAAAGGGAGGGGACAGTGATCTGGGAAAAGCCTCTATTATACTATGTATGTGAGTATATCAGAGAGAGATCAATAAAATAAACAAAGTTCCCCATATTGTTTTTGTGCTTGTTTGTTCTTTGTTATAATTGTTCTATTATTTTTATTGGTGAGTTTATCCCATTACAGTAGAGAGTGCTTGGGGTTTGGTTGTAGATCAGGAGGTATCAGAGCAAACGTTCCAACCTGTGTATGGTGCAAACAAAATCTGGTTACAAAGCATCTGGAGAACCCTTCACTGAGCTACAGCGACATCGACGGCTACCGAACAAGACGTTGACTATGGCAGAAGAATCAAGTGAGGCACAGGGGTAAGCCGAGTTGACGACCAAGGTGGATAGGCTGGCCAATCAATTGGAATCTGTGCTGTCATGGATCCAGACACAATCTCTCAACAAACCAAGAGCTCCGGAGACACCATTGAAGGACACATACGAGGACACTTCAAGCTCAAACGAGAACGATGGAGATAGTCAAGAAGGTGAGACCAACAAGTTGAAGGCACGAATCTCTCATCAACCATTCAAGGTCGAAGCAAGAATCGACATACCGACTTTTGATGGTACTGTTGATGCAGAGAAGTTGGACACTTGGATTGATCAATTGGAGACCTACTTTACCCTTTACGGGTTTAGTAGTAGGGAGAAGGTTTCTTTTGCCCGACTGAAACTAACGAGCCACGCATTGGCTTGGTGGAATTCTTACTTGAAGACCGTCGTCAACGAGGAAGTAACTTGGGGAGAATTTACTCGACTCCTACGTCATGAATTCTACCCAATGGGGTATTTACAAGATCGATGGTCTCGGTGGCATAACCTTCGACAACGACGAGGGCAAACCGTACAGGAGTATACCACTGAGTTTCGTCGTCTCGCAGTGACGCTAGGCATTTCAGCAAATAATGAGGACGTCTTCACTAAATATGTTGCTGGGTTATATCGACAGATTCAAAATGAGTTGCGGCTTCATACAACAAAGGATATCTCAGGAGCAAGTAGTGTGGCCATGGCTATTGAACTGAAAAACGGAGGTGGGAGTCAAAAGACTAATGACGGTGCAAAAGAAGGAGCATCAGGCCAACATCAGCCAAAGAGAGACTCCAAGAAAAAAGGATTGAAAGCTGCCAATGCGAACAAATTTTGTGAGCATTGTAAAATAGCAGGGCACTTGAAGGAGAAATGTTGGAAAGTAAATCCAGATTTATTTCCAAAGAAATGGAAGAAGGATGATCGGGGGAAGCGTACAGCAGCCACCACCGTCCAAGGAGAGCCAATCGAGTTGGGGGAAGTCGAGGGAGCTGACAAGAGCTTGACGTTAATGGCAAAACCAAAGAATGAATCTTCAAAAACAACTAGTGTAGCTGATGAAAAAGAGGAGTTGTTTACGTTGAAGATTCAGGTGAAACATGAAGTAGTCCAGGCTATCATTGACACGGGTAGCCAGAAAAATCTGATTTCAGCTATTCTCGTCAAAAAGTTGGGGCTGCAGACAACACCACACCCTCGACCTTATGCATTGGGCTGGATTCAAAAGGACACAGATATGCAGATTACTCAGCAATGTAAGTTTCGATTCGCTATCACTAATCAGTATATCGATGAAGTTACATGCGAGGTAGTTCCGCTGGACATTTGCCAAGTAATTTTTGGTAGTCCATATCTCTGGGAGCGAAATGCTATTTATTTCCGTCGAGCGCAGAAGTACCAGTTGGAGAAGGATGGAAAAAAATATCTCGTCAATAGAGACAAGGCAATGCAAGGAATTGAGCTGGTGACTGCATGCCAAGTAAGAAGGATGGTGCATACAGCATAAAAAGTTGTTCTGCTATTCATACGTACGACTGATCATGAAGCGAAGGTACCCTCATTAACTCTTACTAGTAAAGAGCATAATAGCCTGCTTGGTAAAGTTATTTCAGATTATTCCTCATTGTTCGAAGATGTGTATGGTTTACCTCCAAAAAGAGTTGTGGAGCATGAAATACAGCTTGTGTCAGACTCAACATTGCCTAATGTTGCCATGTACCGGAACTCAGTTCTAGAGAATGAGGAGATTCGGAGACAAGTAGAAGAACTTGTCAAAATGGGTGTCATTAAACCAAGCAGCTCTCCTTGTGGCTCACCAGTTGTATTAGTGCAAAAGAAAGACGGAAGTTGGCGCATGTGTATTGACTACCGTGCTCTCAACAAGATCACGATCAAGAATCGATACCCTCTTCCAAGAATAGACGACTTGCTTGATCAATTGAAGGATGCAGCCATCTTCACCAAACTCGACTTGAAGTCGGGATATCACCAAGTTCGTGTGCGCGAGGAAGATACATGGAAAACGGCGTTCAAAACGCGACAAGGATTGTACGAGTGGATGGTGATGCCTTTCGGTCTTTGCAATGCACCGGCAACCTTCATGAGGCTTATGAACGACATTCTACGACCACATATAAATGATTTTGTCGTTGTCTATCTTGACGACATTCTTATTTATAGTCGTACACAAGAAGAACATGTGGAACATGTACAAAAGGTTTTCCAGTTACTTGATCAAAGCAAACTTCATCTGAATATTAAAAAATGTGAGTTTGGTAAAGACAAGTTAATATACTTGGGTTTTGTAGTTGGTGGTGGTGAATTGCAGGTTGATCCGGAGAAAGTAAAGGCAATTGAGGACTGGCCACGATTGCGTTCGGTCACTGATGTACGAAGCTTCGTGGGGGCCTGTCAATATCTCCGAAAATTCATTCATCATTTCTCTGTCTTGGCATCACCATTACATGCCTTGACAAAGCTACATAGCAAGTTTGAATGGACGAGTAAACATGAGGACACGTTCCTTTTGTTAAAAAGAAAGAAACTGTTAGGTGCATATCCAGAAGTATGTGAAATGTATATCCAGAAACTGTTAGGTGCATATCCAGAAACTGTTAGGTGCATATCCAGAAATGTGTTAGGGCATATCCAGAAATTGCTATTGAAGGTTTCTGGATATCCAGAAACCTTCAAATGTATATCCAGAAACCATCAAATGAATATCCAGAAACATTTTGAAGGTTTCTGGATATTCATTTGAAGGTTTCTGGATATCACTTTCATAAGGTTCTGGATATCCAGTTCATTGTCGCGCGACAAATCGGGACCCGTTTCTCCATAACTTATGGAGAAACGCGTTTCTCCCTAGATTTTGGCTATGCATAATTATTTTCAAATAACCTTGTTATTTTTTCCTTCCGCTCTCGTTAAAAATTTCATGAGTTCATTTTACACCAAATTGCAATTAACCCATTAAGTTAAGGGGAAAGTACAATTTGGTCCCAGTAATTCAGTAGTTTCTGATTTATGTTCCTAATAAATAAAAATGCTTGCAAGAGACAACATGTACAATACATGTCCAATTTTATTTCTTTATGACCTACTAATTATCGGTATGGTTTGTGCGTTTCTCTCAAAACATAATAAACTGGTCGGTCGATCCATCGCTATTTGATTAAGATCCAGCACTTGAGGTGGCTTATCAGATCTGGATCCGGATACTGGTTGGGTCAAATCCATACGAGCCTGATCCTCTTTCCACTCACGAAACTCCGGTTGCTTTGCAAGAACAGCAGTGAACGGTATAAACCGAGCTACGAACATGGGCTTGCCCGAACTTGGGCCCAGTTATATTGGGCAGTGGATATTGTCCAATTATGAAGTATTAGGGCCGAGTAAGATCTTCCTCGTATGCCGAGGAACATTTATCTCGGCCTTATATCATCATTCTTGGGCCGTCATGACGGAATTATCGAGGAGAGAAAAGTTATTTGCTCGGCATATATCCAAGTGACGAGGAAAGAAAATCATTCTCCCCGGCATATCTCCGTGTCGGCCATTTACCAAATAACGAGGAAGCAAAATCATTTTCCTCGGCCTATTTGCCAAAGGCCGAGGAAAATCATTTGCCTTCCTCGGCTGTTCGGCTAGCGCTACAATCCTTATTCAACAAGGATTATACGGCCATGATCCAATCAGATTATACTTATCAACATCAATTCAAGTCAAACAATGATTCCTTAATGTATATACTTCTATTAGAATTATATCTTATCTCTTTACAAGATCATTCCAACATGGATTCTATCTATCCATTCCTATAAATACAAGCCCCATGGCTCATTATTGGGTACGTTACTTTTTACATTGGAGAAACTCTGTCCATTTGATTTCTCTAATATCAACCGTGAACTTACTCTCACGCCGGAGGGCCTTTAGCCGGATCCGCACCGGCTTAGTTTACGTGTTTTCTCTTATTTTCGTGCCTTGCACCGCCGGAGCATTCAACGCGTGGATTTGGGCCGTTTTGACGATTTTGGCATCATCAATTGGTTCCATTGCCGGAAATCGATTCAAACACCCATTGTTTGGCCTGGAAAACGCTCTCCTAAAAGCCAATCTTTTTACCGGAATTTTTGTTTCGTGAACGGGATTTTGGGTTCATTGAGGCCGTTCGTGACATTGCGGAATCATCAAGTTCACCGAATTTGCCCGCATTCCGGTGAAGGCGTTTTTGGCGTTGAAATTCCGACCCAATTTTGACTCAAGTTCTTTGCATTAGAAAAAATCACAATTGGCTGTTTGTTTTTGGTTAAAATTTGCCCTAATTTTAGCCATAAATTCGGTTCTGGTGAAATTGTGATTTTTGGAAAATTTTGCATTCAATAATCTGTTTGTGATTCATAATGGACGGACAATTCACTAGTGTTACAGCTGAGGATCCCACCCAAGTGAATGGGGGAAACACTGGAACCGAGGAGCCACTGCCTCCTCCTCCTCCTCTACCTCAGACTGATGCCATTCCTCCCCTTGCCATGACTCTTCGTTCCATGGGTCAGGCAAATGCCGAGGGAGAAGGCAATGACCTTCCTCGTCCTACTCGTGCTCGTGGGAAGCAAGCAGGAAGGAAGAAAACAAAGAATGCCGACGCCGGTCAAGCAGGAGGATCTCAACCCGTTGACCGACGCTCTTTGTTACACAAACAAATGGAGACTTTGCAAAGGATGTATGAAACGCAAGTTGCTCTTTTGAAAATGGATCCAGATCATTCCATGGCTCCATTCATTGTACCATCAATGGGCCCACCTTTGAGAAAGGAACAGGGAGAGCATCAGGCTCCTCCCCTGAAGACTGCTGAACTACCAATGCCGCCTCCTGTGGATTCTCCTCGTCCTCGGCATACCAGTAAGCATAAGGATCCTGTGGTCGACCTGAGAAGCCAAATAACTCCTAGGGAAGAGGAAGTGAACTCCAAGGACCTAAGGACAAGACTAAGCTTGAATAGGCGCCTATCCCCTGCTCGCCTCATCATGACACCTAGGCGTCCAACGTCTCCTCGAGCTCGTCGACCAGATTCTCCTCGTCCTCGTCGTTCAGATTCTCATCGTCCTCGTCGACCGGACTCTCCTCGTCCTCGGCATCGAGAATTTGCTAGGCCAAGGACCCCAGAGCCCTACATGATACTTGGCGCACAAGACCCGGAACCAAGACGTGATAAGGCCCTCCAAACGTGATGGCCACCGACATGAAGAGGAGCATAGTAGGGTGAATGATCGCCCCAAAGAAAAGCCGCCGAAGCTCCCAACGAAGCACTCGCTCAAGCAGTGAGAAGGAAATAGAAACAAAGCAATGGGAGCTGTTGAAGCAAAGGCTGGATGATATGGAGAGGGGAAAGAAATATAATGACGACGATTACGATTGGGCCACCCGTCCGTTTTCCTTGAGGATAACTGCTGCACCTCCCCATCCTAACCTCAAGCTCCCAAATTTCGAGAAATACAACGGAACCACTGACGCCAAGGACCATGTGCAAAGTTTCGAACAAACCATGAATCTCCTCACCACTGCTGATGACTTGCTCTGCAAAGCTTTCGCGAGCACCTTCTCCGGAACAACTTTAACCTGGTTCCGTGAGCTCAAGAAAGGTTGCATCGATTGCTGGAGGGGCATGAGGAGAATGTTCTTAGATCATTTCGCCACGGCCGGGAAGAGGAAGATGAGATTAACCGACTTGGCCAACATTGAGCAAGGGAAGGGAGAGACCACCCTCGCCTACTACAATAGGTTCCGAAAATGGCGCACCAAGTTGAAGAAAGCCTCACCGATAGGGAGGTCATAGTTTGCTTCAACTCGGGTTAAAATGCCCTCATTTATGAACTCTCACCCAGGGAACCTAGTTCCAAGGCCGAATTGTACAAAGTGGCTTATGCCATTTCCATGGTCAAGACAAGACAAAGAAAAGGGGAGCCGACAAGACGGAACCCGAAGCAACTAACCCACGACGTAATGACAACGGGAACGGCAAGGGTTCCAAAGGAAAGAATAGAACCGTAAGCACCGAGAAGCCGGAGTTCACCCTCTTACAAAGCCCATCTCCGAAATCATGCAGCTAGTAAACCTTCCTCCACCTCGTCCGCCGACCGATCACCCAAAATATCCCCGCAACAAGAACAAATACCGTGATTTTCACAAGGACAACGGCACACCACCGATGGTTGCCGGGCCCTTAAGAAGATAATCCAACAATGGGTTGACGAGGGAAAGTTAGACCGTTATGTCATGAAGAAAGATGGCAAGCGAAAGCGGAAGCAAGAGGAGAGTGAAGATGACTCCAAGAGTGAGGATGAAGATCGAAGGCCTCCTAGTGGCTAAACTACATGTGATCCGTGAAGAGGTGACCTCCACCGTAAAGCTAAGGGACCAGATCCACGAGCTAAGCAAAGTATACCATGTCCCCGCTGGATCCATAAAGCGTAAGAAATCATTAGTTTTTCTCCGAATGAGTTGGCAAGGGAAGTCGAGCACTCGTGAGCAGCCATTGGTCATCAAGGGTCGAATTGACAATGTTGAATCCGAAAGACTTCTTTGTTGACACGGGGCCTCCCGTGACATCCTGTACTATTCAGCCTTCCAACAAATGGGGTTGAAAGACACTGCGCTAGAGCCATATCATGGAAGGCTTGAAGGATTCACCAACCATAAGGTTGGAGCAAAGTGGAACCGTAGAACTAGAACTCGAAGTCGGCGATCATCCCTTCCGAGCCAAAGCTACTGTCACTTTTATAGTCATGGACTTGACTAGTGACTATCATGCGATTATAGGCATTCCAAGTCAAGCCAAACTTGGGATGGTGGCCTCCCTTCCTCACCAACGAGTTAAATTTCCCACTCGTGCTGGCATTGGATGCGTGAGGGCAACCCCCAAAGATTTCTTGGAACATGTTGTCAAGAGCCGGAAAAAGTCAAAAAGCGTGGAGATAGATACGCCCGAGGAGAACATCAAGATCACCAAATCACAGAAGACCACCGAAACTAGCTCTAGGATGAACTATATCCGTGAAGTATGGGAAAGTGAGGAAGAGGAACCTATGGTCCTAGAAATTGTGGATGACCAAGGCGTAACTCTACCCACACTGGAAGAAGAGCCTATGGTCCTAGAAACTGCGGATGACCAAGGCATAGTTCTACCCATCTCCGAGGAAGACCCCATTCTCGTCAATGACCGTAACTCGGGGCCAACCATGACTCGGGGAAGAACGATCTTCCACATCGATAAACTTATGGAGGAAGAAGGCCTCAATGTAAACGACAATGAAGGGAGGAGAATCAGTAGAGATCATCATCGAATCCCTAGAATTTCGAGACGGACCGTAAATGAAGCCTCGTAGATGAGCTAGAAGAGGTAGTCATTAATCCCGACTATCCCGAACAAAAAATCAAGCTAGGAGGCCAGCTATCACAGAAGAGAAAGAAAGAATCATATCCCTCTTGAAAACAAATTTCGACGTCTTTGCTTGGAGAGTCGAAGACATGAGGGGGATCAATGAAGAAGTAGCCCTCCACCGCTTAGAAGTTGATCCTTTAGCGAAGACCATCTCCCGCACAAGGAGAAATTTTGCAAGGGACAAGGAGGAAGCTATAAAAGAAGAGGTGCGTAAATTACTCGCCGGAATAATTCGCGAAGTCAAATACCCCGTTTGGTTGGCTAATGTCGTTATGGTGAAGAAGCAAAATGGGAAATGGCGTATGTGCATAGACTTTACCGATCTAAACAAAGCTCGCCCCAAGGACGCCTATCCTCTCCTGTAATCGACAAGTTGGTTGACTCCATTTCGGACACCAAACTCTCGCCTTCTTAGATGCCTACTCGTGCTATCATCGATAAAAATGGCGAAAGAGGACATCGAGAAGACCGCCTTTCAAACACCTGTGGGGAATTTCGCTACATCATGATGCCTTTTGGGCTCAAGAATGCCGGTGCCACTTACCAACGGATGGTAAATCAAGTTTTTGCAAGTCGATAGGTAGAAACATGGAGGCTTATATTGATGACATGGTCATAAAGACCAAGGAAGGCGCCCACGTTCCCGACCTAGAAGAGACCATTCACAACCTCCGAGCAAACAACATGAAGCCGAATCCAAGCAAGTGCGTGTTCGGAGTTACCGCAGGGAAATTCCCGGGCTTCATGGTTTCCCAAAGGGGGATTGAAGCAAACCTGTAAAAAATCAAGGCGCTCGTTGACATGAAGGAACCTACCACCATCAAGGAGGTCCAAAGACTTAATGGAAGAATTGCGGCCCTTGGAAGATTCATCGCCAAATCCGCCGAAAAGTCACCGCCTTTCTTCAAGGTATTGAAGGGTACCAAGAGCTTCTCCCGGACTCCCGAATGCTCTAAGCATTCCTCCGGTTGAAGGAGTACTTGGGTTCCCCTCCCTTGCTTAGCATCCGACTACCGGTGAGATGCTATACGTCTTCCTAGCCGCCACCGATCATGCCGTCGCACTGCCTTAGTTCGAAAGGATGAAGGAATTCGAAGCCCGTCTACTATGTCTCTAAGGCACCGTCCGATGTAGAAAGCAGATATTTCAATGTGGAGAAGATAGCATACGCACTAGTCATCGCCTCAAGGAAGCTACGTGCATATTTTTCTCGCACATCCTATCACCGTCTACACCAACGAACCATCAAGAAAATCCTTCATAAGTTGGGACGGCTCGGGACGTCTACTTAATTGGTCAATCGCTCTAACGGAGTTTGATATCACCTACCAACCAAGGAAGACCCTCTTAGCACAGCCTTTGGTTGACTTCATGGTCGAGACCGCCTTTATGGGCGAAAGCATCTCCCCACCTCCCTAAGCAAAACGCGCCTGGAGGAAAAAGACTCTCCCATTGAACTCCCATCCAACCGTTGGATCCCGTATACGGACGGATCGCCTACCAAGGAAAGAAGCGGAGCCGGAGTTGTACTAGCAAGCCCTAAGGAGAGTATACTATACAAGATGCCATCCGCTTCAAGTTTCCTCGCCTCTAACAACCAAGCCGAATACGAGGCTCTCATATTTGGCATTGAGTTGGCCTCCTTCTATGGAGCAACTAAGGTGGCCGCTTTCGTGACTCTCGCCTTGTTGTCAAACAAATAAAGGGAGAATATAACACTCAAGATGTCACCCTTGCCAAGTATAGAGACTGGTCCTAGATATGACGAAGAAAATGGAATTTTTCGAGCTCAAGCGTATAGGAAGGGAAGACAACCAAGTCGCAGACGTTCTCTCCAAACTAGCCACCACGGACGTGTCTCCTTCGAGACCAACCCATATGTAGTTTATGCCGAGGAACCCGCGTACGAAAGATTACAAGTCATGCTTCCGGACGAGGAAGAGAGATGCCGGATCGATGACTACATCGAATACATTGAGAAGGAGAAACTCCCGTAAGATGAGGCTCGAGCTAAGCTTATCAAGAAGAGGTCTCCAAGATTCGTGGTGATGAACGGAGTCCTCTACCGAAGATCTTTCACGAAGCCCCCGCTAAGGTGTGTCTATCCCAAGGAAACCGAGAACCTCCCCGGCGTAAGTACATGAAGGTGTTTGCGGCGGACACTCCGGGGCCGTAACCTTAGCCGACAAAATCATATCGCTAGGTTACTACCGGCCAAACTCTAAGTGGAAGACGCGCGCACGCCTATGTTCGAAAATGTGACAAATGCCAAAGGTTCTCTCGACATTCCAAGACTACCTGCAGCCGAGCAAACACTCGTAATACCTACGTGGCCATTTGATATGTGGGGATCGACCTCATTGGACCCTTCCCACCCGCCCGTGGTAATTGCAAGTACGTGATAGTAGCCGTTGATTACTTCTCCAAGTGGATAGAAGCCAAGGCATTGGCCAAGATAACGGAAGAGAACGCGATCAACTTTGTTCATGACAACATCTCGGTGCAGATTTGGCCTTCCGCATACAATTGTTTCGACCATGGACTCCAATTCTCCACGGCATTTACAAATGCACTGGGGAGAGTCAAAGTACGCCATGCAAAATCTTCGCCAGCGCACCCCAAGGCAACGGCCAAGCGTAAGCCGCCAACAACCGGTCCTAACCGCCCTCACCAAGAATCTTGAAGGTCGCGAGGGTAGATGGTCTGACGAACTTCCCTAGCTTTATGGCGGGTCAAGTTCGCACAACCACCCTGGGGCCAACCGGGAAACCCCATTCGCACTAACCTTCGGTTCTCGAGGCTACGGCACCAAAGCAGAGATGGCCATCCCTACGCAAGGAACTCCCATTATGATGAGCAAGTCAACAAGGTCAATAGGCTCCTAGACTGGACCTCGATAGATGAAAAACGACTAGCCGCGCAGATGAGGATGGTGAATTACAAGCAAAGGACCAAGGCATATCACGACAAGAGGGTCATCAAAAGAGTATTCCAAGTTGGCGATTGGGTACTTAGAAAGATCGAAGCCACCGGCTCGGAAGGCGTAATGTAACAAGCTCTCCCCAAATCGGGAAGGTCCCTATATCATCACTCAAGTCATCCGAGAAGGGACCTACAGATTAAGGACCAAGGAGGGGAAGGATCTCAAGCATCCATGGCATTCCGACAACCTTAGAAAATATTATCACTAGTCTAGTTCATTTTGCAATAGATTAGCTCTTTATTTTCTGTCTTTTCTTTTCGGTCTTTTGTTTTCTTCTTTGTCTTTTTAGTTGATAGGATTGCAGCTTCTATGTAATCGCATTTCGCTTCTACGAAAGCAGCTTTCTTCCAACATGCAAAGCAACTATCGCCTCTTCACCCCAAAGACCGAAGATGAGGACATTACTTCCGACTCTCCGATACACAATGCCCAAGACCAAGGATCCTCCTCGCTCGACGTGGCTTACCACCGCCCAAGACCAAGGATTTTCCTTGGCCTGATGGCTTACCAATAGCCAAGACCAAGGATTTTCCTTGGCCTGATGGCTTACCATAGCCAAGACCAAGGGTCCCCCTTGGCCTGATGGCTTACACAACTGCCAAGACCAAGGATTTTCCTTGGCCTGATGGCTTAACATAGCCAAGACCAAGGGTCCTCCTTGGCCTGATGGCTTACACAACTGCCAAGACCAAGGATTTTCCTTGGCCTGATGGCTTAACACAGCCAAGACCAAGGGACCACCTTGGCCTGATGGCTTATAACACATCCTGTCAAGGGTCCACCTTGACTCAGATACCAAGCGCCCAAGACCAAGGAACCTCCTCGCCTCGACGGCTTACAACACTTCCAATCAAGGGTCCACCTTGACTTAGGAGACTAACAGCCAAGACCGAGGACTTTCCTCGGTCTAATGGCTTGATAAACCTCCTACCATGAATCTACTCTGATTCAGGATTACAACATTCAAAGCCGAGGAAAACTTCCTCAGCCCAAGTGACGTACGAGTATAGTTAAAGCCGAGGAATATTTCCTCGGCCTAACCACTTGCTCCACAAGGAACAAGGGACCTTCCTCGGATCCCACCTTCCTAAGGCTAATGCTTGCATAGCATACCAAAATATAACCAAGTTAGTGAAGTGACAGGAATCATGACAAAGGATTTTTCATTGATATTCAAATGGAATTACAGATCCTATTGTCTATTACAAAAAAAAAACGAAAAGGAAAAACTATCCTAAGACCGCCGAGCATCATCGAAAGGCTCTTCAAGCCACTGGTAGTAATGGAGCCAGGAGGAGGAAGGGTAGTTTGATGAGCATGGGCATTAGTTTCGCCCTTCCCCTACCTCGCTTCCCCGGCCTCAGCTCTTCCTCGTCTTGGATCGCCTCCACCAAGTCTTTGATGTTGCCGGGGATAACAGGCTGGCCTCCACACTTCCTCGCATGCTTGAGCATCTCGTCGCTATCAATTCCAAGTTGCTTGCAGAGAAGGGGACCAAGTGATGGAGAGCCCTAACTTCCTCGCCGTATTGATCCCAGATATTAGCATGGCTATCTTTGTTGATGTCTAGGCCGGTGGAGGGATCACCTAATATACTCCTAGCAAGATGGAGGTATCCATCTTCAAACATGGTGGCCGTTTGCTCGTCCACGGCATTCGAAGGCCGAGCTAGATACCACGGCATCCTCAACGCCGGCTCTCCTCGAAGCGCACCACGGCCTCATTCTCCTGGCGGGAAGGCAGCGCCTCCAATCCTCGGTATTTGGCCTCGCCTTCCTCGGCCTTTGCCCGAAGCTCGGCCTTATCCGTTAATGCTTCGCGCCTCCTCTCCTTTCGCCGGAGATGTTCCTCGGCTTTGGCCTTCTCTTCCTCGGCTCTTTTACCTCGGCCTCCACTTTGGCCTCGATGCCTCAAGCTCAAGATCCTTGGCCTTCGTAAGTTTGACCAAGGAAGTCTTGTCGCATCACTCTTGCTTGGGCGCCCTTGGCCTCATTCAGCGCCTGGTCTTCTTTTGGCTAGCACGTTCTCATACGCCGTGACGTAAGCCAACCGAAAGAAGAATTAATATTAGAAGTGCAAACAAGTGTAAAACAGATCTCACAATCAATGATCAAATGAAAGAACCGTTACTTGCAAGTAAGAGCCCTTGCGGCAGAGCAAGGTATCGTCGCCGGGAGCCTTCCGACAAGAGCATCATAGGCATCCTCATCCATAGCTTTTCTTCAATTGGAGCTCTGGGCCTAATCTTACCAAAGGTCCCTCCCTAATTTGCAAAGGAAGACCCTCGAGACGAGGAATGTCGAGGGCCATGCTCTTAGCTAGCTCATCGGCCTGCTCAATGCTTTGGATATCCTTGATAGCCAAGTGGTTGGAGGAGGCGAAGGATCGGGGGCCCCACCAACACTTGCCCGCTTAGCCACGCTCCCCAAGACCGGAAACTTGAGGCCTTTGGAGCCGATTTCCTTCAACAAGGCCGGTTTCTTCGGCCACCGCTTCCTCGGCCTCGCAGGAGGGTTAGGCATATCACCAACCAGCTGGTTCGAGCCTGCCTCTGATGTCGCGCGTCCCTCGGAATTTACATCCCGGTGAAGTTTGAGGGGAAGGGGTTTATCACCCCGAACGCCCAAGACCAAATTACGAGCATTGGCCTCATCCTTCCTTTCCATCGTAGCGCATTTCTTGCTCGCCTTTCTCTTTCGCCCGATCGCCTCCCCGGGGACTTAGTCTCTCCATTTCAAGGGCCGCTTCTTCCTCGGCGGTTAAATCAGAAGACAAGGAAGAAATGGTCAAGTACGAGCAAGAAGATTCAAGGTCAAGTACGAGCAAAATAATCTGACAAAAATTACAAGTGTCCAAGATAAAAGTTTACGTCCAACAATGTTAGGTGCTCCAATACATTGATCACGGGGACGCTCATCATGGCACCTAATACAATCCTA
This sequence comes from Adenophora triphylla var. japonica, assembly GCA_022495995.1. Classification (NCBI taxonomy): domain Eukaryota; kingdom Viridiplantae; phylum Streptophyta; class Magnoliopsida; order Asterales; family Campanulaceae; genus Adenophora; species Adenophora triphylla. Next base: position 865 of record JAFEMH010002015.1, on the reverse strand, counting down.
GTGGAATACGAAGCCTGGATGTACCGTCCAATCATTGAAGCTGACGCCATCTTTTAACATTGACGAGGGAGCCACCCCGTCCTCGCTCTCCCGCTAAGATCAATCCCGCCCGGATATAGAAAATGAAATCCGAGGATTCAACTTGCTTCCAATCCAGACCCCTACCCCGGCAAACTTCTTTCCAGACAAGCTTTGATCAAATCTTTGAAGTCCACCCATATTGTTGGAGGAAGCGAAAGGAAGATGTTGGATCATCACTGACCGGAACTCCCAACCTCCAGGCGGCTCTCAACTCGGATAACGTGGAGTTCTTTCCCTGTACCTGGAACTTTGCACGGACATGGGAAGAAGCAACTTAGGTTTCCTATTGGCACTCCTAATAACTACAAGCCATTGTTCTCTTGATAACTCTTGGACAATGCAGAAGTGACGGAAGGCTCCCATGGTCGGCTCATAGCCTAAACTACTACAGAGGATGATGAAGCTAACCGTAACCCTAGTACCATTGGCTCCTAGCACTTGGGCCTATGGCAACTGCCTTTACATCATCCAAAAATTCATAAATGAAGCGGGTCTAGGGAAGACTGAGTCCCCGTTTGAAACCGTTTGAAATAAAAGTGGACATAGTCTCTCAAGTTATAGTAGAAGGCCGAGTCTCTTTGCTTTTTTCCGTCTTCTGCTCAATCTTGCCCATATAAGTTAATTTATACTCGCCGCGGTTCACTTTGTACTTGGCATGCGCCTCTCAATCAGCTGGGATCCCCAGCTTTGGGTGCCTTCCTCGATTTGCTTTCCTCGGCTACTCCGCTCCTCGGCCTCCTCTGCTGTCTTCGGGTAAGGCGGGCATCGCCTTGCGCACCTTCAA